>BTPG01000008.1:110778154-110965654 GCA_036245525.1 Semisulcospira habei
AAACAAACAAACCGCCAACTTTGGATTATAAAATTACAGAAACACTAGTTTTTTTTAGTTTTTTTTGTTTGTTTATTTTTTTTTTTTTTTAGTTTTTGTTTTACAATATCACATGATCAGTTACTCTGGTCAGTATTCATATATTTTCAACTTGCAATAGGTATTACCACCAATCTATCAACAAAGCCAAACAGTGATTATTCGCACAGGCCATAATAAACCCCTTGTGCATACAACCCAGGAACTGTAAACAGTACGTGGCGGTGCATGCACAAGAAGATTAATGTAAATTATCACCAATGACTTGTTCTATTTCCTCCTCCTCCTCATTTCTCCCTCCACCCAATGTATTTAAACGCATGCAGATTTAAGACAGAATTATGCATCATCCATGAAATAGTAGGTCAACTTGATTATCTATAATGACTTACAGCAAACGATACCATCAGTTACAGATGAACGTTATTACCAGTAACTGATAAAACAGATATCACCAATCATATGTTCTCAAACCTCCACCCCTTCCCACTCTCCATCTCCGAATCCCACTCCCTCCTTCCCCAAAACACACACACACACACACCACACACACACACACACACACAGAGAGAGAGAGAGCGAGGAACTGTATATTTGAAGAGCAATTTACTTCTCAATAATACGACTAGGAACTGATTTGGGCTTTTTAAATGAAACAAATTCTTTACTGTTCATCCTTCTTTCGGTGTTAATGTCTTCTTTTTTTTTTTTCTTTTTTTTTTTGTGGTCTTTTTGTAATCGTCTTTCTCCTGCAGCTTATATCCCTTCTGACCCCACCCGGGTCTGCCCTGGGGGACTTGGGTGGGGTTAGGTATTTTTTAGTTCCCAGGGTCACCCTGGTCAGCCCCACAGGGTGGGGTTTTCTCTCTATTCTGGGGCATGTGTTTCTGTCTACCCGAGGTCCATTCACCTGTATTTGCCTTTTTTAAACTCTCCCTACTGTCTGCACTGCCTGTAGCTCTTGATATTGGATGTGTGTTGCTAAATGGTCTTAGCTTTATTTAGGCCCCATGTGTTAGGTTTATTTAATGTGTTTGACCGGCTGGCGACATACATTCAATGTTCTGTTTAGTTGGTTTTTTTTTTTTTTTCACAAGCAGTGCAGGCACGTCCTGAGAAAGCCTTGTTGCTGTCGGGACGTTAAGCAATGTACAATCAATCAATTATATTCCTTCTGGTGGTACAGTCTGTTGCGCCCAGTTTTCATATTTCTCTTGAAACCCTGCTTTCTTGTAAATCACTGGCTTGACCACTTCTTGTGAGGGGTGGTACCTGGAGGGGTGGGGGAGGGGGATGTTCCAACTTTTTGTTTGGGTCTTTCGACCTGATGCAAAAAGACCTCCCGACTAGACATTACTGCCAGTTGCCGAAAGATCAGACAACAGAGAGAGTAGTACGACTCGCACCTCTCGCCGAAATAGCAAACAACAGGGACCAGGGTGACCCTGGGAAACAAAAAGGAACTTTCTTATAGCATTGCCGGTAAATAATTTCTCGCCTAGGGAAGGGAGGAGGGGGAGGGGGGGCGGACATCCCGCCCCCCCCCCCTCCGCCCCTGTTTGCTGATGTTCCCCCCACAACATCAGTGTTGGTTTTTCCACTTGCCTTCTCTGCACACTTAAAAGCGATCATGCATTAAATCATTTTACGACATACTGATAAACCACCACACCTTTACTCAAATCAACAAATCAAAACAATCAGTTCCTATTTTATGTCACTTCAGCCAGGTAATTTACATAGATAAATAAATTGTTAATATAATACGTAAACGTACAACTCTTAAATATGTAAGTTTACCTCCCTACAAAACAAAGCAAACAAAGAACAACAACAGCACAAGAAATGAGAGTTGTTTTCAGAACTGTAATCTTAACCCTTTGCGTGTCGGTAGCGGTTTAGCCGCTATGATTCCTGTAGGAATCGCGACTAAATACGCTACCGACACGCAAAGGGTTAAAACCATCATTAAATTCAGTCGGACATGCAGAATTTACATTCTTATGATTTTTCGATGACCTATGTTTGTTTGTCTTGGTGTGTGCGCGCGTGTATGTGTGTGTGTTCGCGCGCGCGCGTGTGTGTAAGTCCCCTGACGTCACGCGTTCCCTGAAGCTGTCCCACGTTCCCCGAACTGTGGACGTCCTCTCGACTCGCTCCTCTGGCGCAGCCTCTATTGACCTTGATGTCTTGGCACCAAGCCTCTCGCTCCCCGAGCGGTGAATGTCCTCGCGAAACGTTCCTCCAGCGGCAGCCTCTCTTGACCTTGATGTCTCAGCGTCAAGTCAATCGCTCCGCACAAGAACTCTGTATAATAAAGTTCTAATATCGTAACACTTGCTTAACACACACATATTGGGTGATACGAGGTACATTACGTAACCTGGCTGATACAAATAAATCTACACGTTCATTCACTATCTCAAAATCGATTTTATTTTCCTCAGATAGACCACTCATCCGGTACGCCATTCAATTATTCTCTAGTCATAAGTGTATGCAAAAATAAGAGCTAAAAGTGATTAGCTTACCTTTTTTCTTCCTTGGGAAAGCGGAAGAATGATATGCCGATACAACTTTGCTTGCTGCGTTTGGGAAAGAAAGTGCTTTGCGAGACCGTTGCAACAGGTGTATAAGGGAAATAACTCTTAAAACGAGTTCTCGCACTCTCGGGCCGAGTGCTTTATCTTATAGTGTATTGTCTTTGGTGCCAAGTTAAACATTGCTACACATATTTTCCTCAAAGGGTATGTTAACTAGCGAACTGCTCTACCGGTTCTGTATGCCTTATCTTTGTTTAGGACTAGCAGTGAGTTTTTGAAGTGTCATGTACTTTGTGCCTTGTGTCTGTTGTGGGCTGGCGATTTAACAATAATAATAATTATTATTATTATTATATTATAAAGCACAAACTCCCTGCAGTGCAGGTTCTAAGCGCTGTACAATGCAAATCAAAGTTAAAACCTTAACACAAATCAATAGACAGCAACAACACAAAATACAAATATTACAATACAAATTCTAAAATTAACAGCACATAAACACACTCAAAGCACAAACAACCATCGCAACAAGTACTGGCACAGGATCATCATTATGTTATTGTGAAACAGAAAAGAGACTGGAATTTGGTAAGACAGAGTAGTGAGACTGAAAAAGATGTGTTTTAAGCTGACTTTTGAAAGAAATTACTGTCGGGGCATCACGAATGTGCTTCGGAAGCGATTTCCAAATGACTGGGGCCTGGAAACAAAAAGACCTTTGACCAAAGGACTTTGTATTTATTTTCGGTACTTTTGGTGGGAAGAGTGTAGGGTCAAACTGTTGACTTGCTTGTCCAGTGCCGAGGGATTTCTCAGGTTGGTAATAGACTGACCCACTCATTTGGCAGGAAGATTTAGGCTCCAACCCTTTAGTCAGGGTCCGGCAAGCTTGCTACCCGTCGTTCACAGAAAATTTCGCTTGTGTAAACTGCCAGTATAGTCAAGTGTGCTATTCGACGTTGATTTTTTTACCATTTTTAGGATGGTATATATTCTAAAGTATAAGATTATGGGAGATGTACAAAAGTCAGTACAAACCAGGTATTGAGTTCAATCTGTACAATATATGGGGATATTGTCAGTCTATATATGTAGTCATACGACCCTAAACCTGGCATTTTATGAAATATGCAAGTCGTCTCATTTTCGCCAAATTATGATTTAAAAAAAAAACTATAAAAGATAGAGCTTTGAAATTTTGCATGACTGCATATTATTATGTACTCTTTCCAAAGGTAATATCAGTTTTTATGTGTTAAAATCTGAAATTACCTAGTCTTTAGAGTACATTTTCGTGCAGGCACAGTACACTTTTCTGTGTGCACACCAACCACTAGCAGAAAATAGCTTAACATTTCAGCCTGTCTGAAAACATCTCTTTTTCTCTCTTTCTCCACCTAAGAACTGCTGCTACTGCATGTTTACATTATTTAGGCGTCTCTGACCCCAGCCATATAGGGTCAGCATACATGCACAAATGCTTCACACACACCTGACAGATTTACAGTCCAGTTTAGCAAACCAAATGTAAATACATGCGATCAAGTCAGTTCTATTAAGAATATGGTGGAACCTGGAAAAGCAGAAATGTAACTTTCAAAAATACGTAGTGATGTCTGATGAATCTATCAGGATTCAGTTGATCATGTGGTCAATCACAAGCTTTAATCCACTCTTTCGTGTCTGCAGTCATGAGTGAAAGGCTTTGGGAATTGAAAAACTGCATATCTGAATATCGAACAGAGTATCGGGACTATGATTTACATACCCCATAGCAACAGTGCTTTCTAGGCATCTCCAGTACCGCCAAAATCGGCTAAAAGATAAGGAAAATACAGACGTGTGTAGCAATGAATTCGGTTTGTTTTGCCGGAACTCAGCCTGGCATCCGGAAGCACATAGTTCTTCACCACGCGGATTGGTCGAGGCGCTCTAGCGCACGCTATTTGAGTGACTTCTCAGGCCAAGAGTGGATAGCCCTATTATATGTGTTGTATTTCTGGCAACACTTAGAGTGTTGTTTTGTGTTCTGATCCACTCATCTTTTCATGTAGCACAGAAAATGAAAGAGCTGAGAAAACAACTTTAAAATTTTCTACATTCTATGTTAAGACTTTGATTCAGATTTTGAGTCTATGTGATCAAGCAAATCTATGTAACTGGCTATCCGGCGTCAGGCCTCTGTCATCGACGGTAGACTTTAAAGCTGGCATTTTCTCGGAGACAATTCAAGCCTCAGACTTCAAACTTGACCCAAGGACACTTTGTGACAAATCTTTTTTAAACATACCAATTTCAGTGACCTATCTCAAAGGTCTAGGTCACTGTTCAGAAAGGGGTCCAAAATATTCATATTTTGACACTAATTGTTTCTCCTCAAATACTATTTTCAACCTCAAACCCAAACTTGGTACAGAGATACCGGATGGTAAGACCGCATACTAATTTGGATGACCCTTCAGACAGTTCAAGGGTCACAAGAGGTCAGAAAATGTGTGAAAAATGACAGTTTCTGAGAGAATTGTAGTTTTTAGTCAGATTTGACACAGGTAGCTGATGATAAGACCTTTCTATGTTTGCTAATTTAGTGGTCCCCTCGCAAAGGTCAAGGGTCATGGGGGTCCAGAAATAGGTAAAAATAAAATAGCCATATTTTGACAAAAACTAATTTTTTTCCTCCCTAATACTGTTTTCAACGTCACACTCAACTTAGTATAGACATTTCTGATGGTAAGACCTTTCAATGCATACTAAATTGTATGACCCCCCAGAAAGGTCAAGAGTCACACAAGGTCAGCAAGTGTGTGGAAAATGTTGCTTTTTTATAAAATTGTAGTATTATTGCAAACTTTTTTGTCAAATTTGGCATAAAGATAGCGGATGATAACACCTTTCTATATATCCTAATTTAATCGCCCCCCTCACAAAGGTCAAGGGTGAAATTTATTTTTTTTTTAAATGCATACATTTTGAGAAAATTGATTTCGCTGGTACAAAAAGCAAACCCTTTACTTACGTTTAGACATATGAACACTTGCTTATTTCAGTGACCTGTTGGAAAGATCAAGGTGACTAAGGTCACACTTATGTGGATTGGTCACACACGTGACGTACAAGGGCTTTGCCTTTCTTGTTTTAAGTTTAGTCATGTATATAATATTTTCATATGATTTCAGTAACATTTTTGTACAGACACTCCACGCTTTCATATGATTTAATTAGATTTTTCTAAAATAAATACACAATATTTTTGTTTGATTCCAGAGGCACGCCTGAGACGAAGCAAGAAAACTTGGGATGACAGTGCACAGAGCATCAATGAATTGTTTGAGTGCATTAATATTCTGGCTGGTGATTATCCAGTCTGTCTTCGTAAGTGCACATGCAATCACCTCTCTCTCTCTCTCTCTCTCTCTCTCTCTCTCTCTCTCTCTCTCTCTCTCTCTCTCTCTCTCTCTCTCTCTCTCTCTCTCTCTCTCTCTCTCTCTCTCTCCACTCACTCACTCATTCTCTCTCTCTCTCTCTCTCTCTCTCTCTCTCTCTCTCTCTCTCTCTCTCTCTCTCTCTCTCTCTCTCCACTCACTCTCTCTCTCTCTCTCTCTCTCTCTCTCTCTCTCTCTCTCTCGGGAGTTGCTTGCCCTTGGCAAGGTGGCGACACGAAATTTCTGGCGTCCAGAAATTGAGATATTTTTGCTGTCAAACAACGACAAAATGCCCGTCACCGGACTCCCGTCAGCTGCAGAAGCTGTCCTGCAGTCTGTACTGTCCAGCCATCACACCACGTCATGGAAATTGACCGGGGAAGGGACTAACCTGGTGTTTGTACTACGGCTGTGTTCAGCGGACAGGGACCAACAGCAAACCGACATTACCCTAACCCTAACACCGACCGGCTACTGGTGACGAAAACCACCGTCACAGGTGCGCAGAGATCTACGGAGGGCACAGGCAAGAAACAAGGTAGGCAGTGTGCCTAGCAGTGACAATTTATTGGATGACACAAACGTAAAAGAAAGTGAAGTTTACACTGACACTGATAATTATAACCAAAAATGTACAAATGGCAGTACACTACAGTACACGAGAACCATCACCCAGCCAGACAACACACCGTGTAGTGACCATGCAGCACGTGCAACAGCATCGCCGTTAGCTGAGAATCACGAGATCACAACACACATGGAAACTGGAACACCAACAGAGACAGTGCACCCATGTACCGCTGATGTTGACAATATTAACTGTGCTAGACCTGAAACGGGCGTGTGTGACACAGAAATCAGAGATGCAGAATCACGTGGCTTTGATCCCAAACAAGTGTACACGTTTGTCACCTCTCAGACCGAGTCAACAAAACATAAACTGATGAACACATCGAGGAACCAAAGACTAAAGAAAGTAGTTTCTCACGAAAAGAATGGAAAGAACTATTTAGTGGCTGAGAGTGACGATTTTGTGCTTATGTACGACATTCGTATCTCAGGGACTTACCCGACCACATATATAGTAGCGCACCTTCATGTTTGTGTATGTATGTTTCTCCTGCCTACTTCCTAAGTTCCGGAGAAAGACATGGGTTATATAAGAGACCTGATCCATTCTTATTTAGGAATGGAAATGATTGTCTTATTCTATACCTGCGTATTTCTCTGTGGGCTGGCGATTGGGTGCCTGATAGGCGGGGGCAGGGGATCTAACTGTTGTCTGTCCAGCGCTGTGATTCCTCTTGGTTTGAGTACTGACAATTCTGCCAGCGCTAGCCTCACCTATCTGGTTTGTGAGTATCATGTATAACTCGAGGCAAAATTTGTATCGTTACATTGTTGTGTAATGTTCTGTGCATCTACTGTGGGAAATCAGGGTATTTACCCGACCACATATAGTAGCGCACCTTCATGTTTGTGTATGTATGTTTCTCCTGCCTACTTCCTAAGTTCCGGAGAAAGACATGGGTTATATAAGAGACCTGATCCATTCTTATTTAGGAATGGAAATGATTGTCTTATTCTATACCTGCGTATTTCTCTGTGGGCTGGCGATTGGGTGCCTGATAGGCGGGAGCAGGGGATCTAACTGTTGTCTGTCCAGCGCTGTGATTCCTCTTGGTTTGAGTACTGACAATTCTGCCAGCGCTAGCCTCACCTATCTGGTTTGTGAGTATCATGTATAACTCGAGGCAAAATTTGTATCGTTACATTGTTGTGTAATGTTCTGTGCATCTACTGTGGGAAATCAGGGTATTTACCCGACCACATATAGTAGCGCACCTTCATGTTTGTGTATGTATGTTTCTCCTGCCTACTTCCTAAGTTCCGGAGAAAGACATGGGTTATATAAGAGACCTGATCCATTCTTATTTAGGAATGGAAATGATTGTCTTATTCTATACCTGCGTATTTCTCTGTGGGCTGGCGATTGGGTGCCTGATAGGCGGGGGCAGGGGATCTAACTGTTGTCTGTCCAGCGCTGTGATTCCTCTTGGTTTGAGTACTGACAATTCTGCCAGCGCTAGCCTCACCTATCTGGTTTGTGAGTATCATGTATAACTCGAGGCAAAATTTGTATCGTTACATTGTTGTGTAATGTTCTGTGCATCTACTGTGGGAAATCAGGGTATTTACCCGACCACATATAGTAGCGCACCTTCATGTTTGTGTATGTATGTTTCTCCTGCCTACTTCCTAAGTTCCGGAGAAAGACATGGGTTATATAAGAGACCTGATCCATTCTTATTTAGGAATGGAAATGATTGTCTTATTCTATACCTGCGTATTTCTCTGTGGGCTGGCGATTGGGTGCCTGATAGGCGGGGGCAGGGGATCTAACTGTTGTCTGTCCAGCGCTGTGATTCCTCTTGGTTTGAGTACTGACAATTCTGCCAGCGCTAGCCTCACCTATCTGGTTTGTGAGTATCATGTATAACTCGAGGCAAAATTTGTATCGTTACATTGTTGTGTAATGTTCTGTGCATCTACTGTGGGAAATCAGGGTATTTACCCGACCACATATAGTAGCGCACCTTCATGTTTGTGTATGTATGTTTCTCCTGCCTACTTCCTAAGTTCCGGAGAAAGACATGGGTTATATAAGAGACCTGATCCATTCTTATTTAGGAATGGAAATGATTGTCTTATTCTATACCTGCGTATTTCTCTGTGGGCTGGCGATTGGGTGCCTGATAGGCGGGGGCAGGGGATCTAACTGTTGTCTGTCCAGCGCTGTGATTCCTCTTGGTTTGAGTACTGACAATTCTGCCAGCGCTAGCCTCACCTATCTGGTTTGTGAGTATCATGTATAACTCGAGGCAAAATTTGTATCGTTACATTGTTGTGTAATGTTCTGTGCATCTACTGTGGGAAATCAGGGTATTTACCCGACCACATATAGTAGCGCACCTTCATGTTTGTGTATGTATGTTTCTCCTGCCTACTTCCTAAGTTCCGGAGAAAGACATGGGTTATATAAGAGACCTGATCCATTCTTATTTAGGAATGGAAATGATTGTCTTATTCTATACCTGCGTATTTCTCTGTGGGCTGGCGATTGGGTGCCTGATAGGCGGGGGCAGGGGATCTAACTGTTGTCTGTCCAGCGCTGTGATTCCTCTTGGTTTGAGTACTGACAATTCTGCCAGCGCTAGCCTCACCTATCTGGTTTGTGAGTATCATGTATAACTCGAGGCAAAATTTGTATCGTTACATTGTTGTGTAATGTTCTGTGCATCTACTGTGGGAAATCAGGGTATTTACCCGACCACATATAGTAGCGCACCTTCATGTTTGTGTATGTATGTTTCTCCTGCCTACTTCCTAAGTTCCGGAGAAAGACATGGGTTATATAAGAGACCTGATCCATTCTTATTTAGGAATGGAAATGATTGTCTTATTCTATACCTGCGTATTTCTCTGTGGGCTGGCGATTGGGTGCCTGATAGGCGGGGGCAGGGGATCTAACTGTTGTCTGTCCAGCGCTGTGATTCCTCTTGGTTTGAGTACTGACAATTCTGCCAGCGCTAGCCTCACCTATCTGGTTTGTGAGTATCATGTATAACTCGAGGCAAAATTTGTATCGTTACATTGTTGTGTAATGTTCTGTGCATCTACTGTGGGAAATCAGGGTATTTACCCGACCACATATAGTAGCGCACCTTCATGTTTGTGTATGTATGTTTCTCCTGCCTACTTCCTAAGTTCCGGAGAAAGACATGGGTTATATAAGAGACCTGATCCATTCTTATTTAGGAATGGAAATGATTGTCTTATTCTATACCTGCGTATTTCTCTGTGGGCTGGCGATTGGGTGCCTGATAGGCGGGGGCAGGGGATCTAACTGTTGTCTGTCCAGCGCTGTGATTCCTCTTGGTTTGAGTACTGACAATTCTGCCAGCGCTAGCCTCACCTATCTGGTTTGTGAGTATCATGTATAACTCGAGGCAAAATTTGTATCGTTACATTGTTGTGTAATGTTCTGTGCATCTACTGTGGGAAATCAGGGTATTTACCCGACCACATATAGTAGCGCACCTTCATGTTTGTGTATGTATGTTTCTCCTGCCTACTTCCTAAGTTCCGGAGAAAGACATGGGTTATATAAGAGACCTGATCCATTCTTATTTAGGAATGGAAATGATTGTCTTATTCTATACCTGCGTATTTCTCTGTGGGCTGGCGATTGGGTGCCTGATAGGCGGGGGCAGGGGATCTAACTGTTGTCTGTCCAGCGCTGTGATTCCCCTTGGTTTGAGTACTGACAATTCTGCCAGCGCTAGCCTCACCTATCTGGTTTGTGAGTATCATGTATAACTCGAGGCAAAATTTGTATCGTTACATTGTTGTGTAATGTTCTGTGCATCTACTGTGGGAAATCAGGGTATTTACCCGACCACATATAGTAGCGCACCTTCATGTTTGTGTATGTATGTTTCTCCTGCCTACTTCCTAAGTTCCGGAGAAAGACATGGGTTATATAAGAGACCTGATCCATTCTTATTTAGGAATGGAAATGATTGTCTTATTCTATACCTGCGTATTTCTCTGTGGGCTGGCGATTGGGTGCCTGATAGGCGGGGGCAGGGGATCTAACTGTTGTCTGTCCAGCGCTGTGATTCCCCTTGGTTTGAGTACTGACAATTCTGCCAGCGCTAGCCTCACCTATCTGGTTTGTGAGTATCATGTATAACTCGAGGCAAAATTTGTATCGTTACATTGTTGTGTAATGTTCTGTGCATCTACTGTGGGAAATCAGGGTATTTACCCGACCACATATAGTAGCGCACCTTCATGTTTGTGTATGTATGTTTCTCCTGCCTACTTCCTAAGTTCCGGAGAAAGACATGGGTTATATAAGAGACCTGATCCATTCTTATTTAGGAATGGAAATGATTGTCTTATTCTATACCTGCGTATTTCTCTGTGGGCTGGCGATTGGGTGCCTGATAGGCGGGGGCAGGGGATCTAACTGTTGTCTGTCCAGCGCTGTGATTCCCCTTGGTTTGAGTACTGACAATTCTGCCAGCGCTAGCCTCACCTATCTGGTTTGTGAGTATCATGTATAACTCGAGGCAAAATTTGTATCGTTACATTGTTGTGTAATGTTCTGTGCATCTACTGTGGGAAATCAGGGTATTTACCCGACCACATATAGTAGCGCACCTTCATGTTTGTGTATGTATGTTTCTCCTGCCTACTTCCTAAGTTCCGGAGAAAGACATGGGTTATATAAGAGACCTGATCCATTCTTATTAGGAATGGAAATGATTGTCTTATTCTATACCTGCGTATTTCTCTGTGGGCTGGCGATTGGGTGCCTGATAGGCGGGGGCAGGGGATCTAACTGTTGTCTGTCCAGCGCTGTGATTCCCCTTGGTTTGAGTACTGACAATTCTGCCAGCGCTAGCCTCACCTATCTGGTTTGTGAGTATCATGTATAACTCGAGGCAAAATTTGTATCGTTACATTGTTGTGTAATGTTCTGTGCATCTACTGTGGGAAATCAGGGTATTTACCCGACCACATATAGTAGCGCACCTTCATGTTTGTGTATGTATGTTTCTCCTGCCTACTTCCTAAGTTCCGGAGAAAGACATGGGTTATATAAGAGACCTGATCCATTCTTATTTAGGAATGGAAATGATTGTCTTATTCTATACCTGCGTATTTCTCTGTGGGCTGGCGATTGGGTGCCTGATAGGCGGGGGCAGGGGATCTAACTGTTGTCTGTCCAGCGCTGTGATTCCCCTTGGTTTGAGTACTGACAATTCTGCCAGCGCTAGCCTCACCTATCTGGTTTGTGAGTATCATGTATAACTCGAGGCAAAATTTGTATCGTTACATTGTTGTGTAATGTTCTGTGCATCTACTGTGGGAAATCAGGGTATTTACCCGACCACATATAGTAGCGCACCTTCATGTTTGTGTATGTATGTTTCTCCTGCCTACTTCCTAAGTTCCGGAGAAAGACATGGGTTATATAAGAGACCTGATCCATTCTTATTTAGGAATGGAAATGATTGTCTTATTCTATACCTGCGTATTTCTCTGTGGGCTGGCGATTGGGTGCCTGATAGGCGGGGGCAGGGGATCTAACTGTTGTCTGTCCAGCGCTGTGATTCCCCTTGGTTTGAGTACTGACAATTCTGCCAGCGCTAGCCTCACCTATCTGGTTTGTGAGTATCATGTATAACTCGAGGCAAAATTTGTATCGTTACATTGTTGTGTAATGTTCTGTGCATCTACTGTGGGAAATCAGGGTATTTACCCGACCACATATAGTAGCGCACCTTCATGTTTGTGTATGTATGTTTCTCCTGCCTACTTCCTAAGTTCCGGAGAAAGACATGGGTTATATAAGAGACCTGATCCATTCTTATTTAGGAATGGAAATGATTGTCTTATTCTATACCTGCGTATTTCTCTGTGGGCTGGCGATTGGGTGCCTGATAGGCGGGGGCAGGGGATCTAACTGTTGTCTGTCCAGCGCTGTGATTCCCCTTGGTTTGAGTACTGACAATTCTGCCAGCGCTAGCCTCACCTATCTGGTTTGTGAGTATCATGTATAACTCGAGGCAAAATTTGTATCGTTACATTGTTGTGTAATGTTCTGTGCATCTACTGTGGGAAATCAGGGTATTTACCCGACCACATATAGTAGCGCACCTTCATGTTTGTGTATGTATGTTTCTCCTGCCTACTTCCTAAGTTCCGGAGAAAGACATGGGTTATATAAGAGACCTGATCCATTCTTATTAGGAATGGAAATGATTGTCTTATTCTATACCTGCGTATTTCTCTGTGGGCTGGCGATTGGGTGCCTGATAGGCGGGGGCAGGGGATCTAACTGTTGTCTGTCCAGCGCTGTGATTCCCCTTGGTTTGAGTACTGACAATTCTGCCAGCGCTAGCCTCACCTATCTGGTTTGTGAGTATCATGTATAACTCGAGGCAAAATTTGTATCGTTACATTGTTGTGTAATGTTCTGTGCATCTACTGTGGGAAATCAGGGTATTTACCCGACCACATATAGTAGCGCACCTTCATGTTTGTGTATGTATGTTTCTCCTGCCTACTTCCTAAGTTCCGGAGAAAGACATGGGTTATATAAGAGACCTGATCCATTCTTATTAGGAATGGAAATGATTGTCTTATTCTATACCTGCGTATTTCTCTGTGGGCTGGCGATTGGGTGCCTGATAGGCGGGGGCAGGGGATCTAACTGTTGTCTGTCCAGCGCTGTGATTCCCCTTGGTTTGAGTACTGACAATTCTGCCAGCGCTAGCCTCACCTATCTGGTTTGTGAGTATCATGTATAACTCGAGGCAAAATTTGTATCGTTACATTGTTGTGTAATGTTCTGTGCATCTACTGTGGGAAATCAGGGTATTTACCCGACCACATATAGTAGCGCACCTTCATGTTTGTGTATGTATGTTTCTCCTGCCTACTTCCTAAGTTCCGGAGAAAGACATGGGTTATATAAGAGACCTGATCCATTCTTATTAGGAATGGAAATGATTGTCTTATTCTATACCTGCGTATTTCTCTGTGGGCTGGCGATTGGGTGCCTGATAGGCGGGGGCAGGGGATCTAACTGTTGTCTGTCCAGCGCTGTGATTCCCCTTGGTTTGAGTACTGACAATTCTGCCAGCGCTAGCCTCACCTATCTGGTTTGTGAGTATCATGTATAACTCGAGGCAAAATTTGTATCGTTACATTGTTGTGTAATGTTCTGTGCATCTACTGTGGGAAATCAGGGTATTTACCCGACCACATATAGTAGCGCACCTTCATGTTTGTGTATGTATGTTTCTCCTGCCTACTTCCTAAGTTCCGGAGAAAGACATGGGTTATATAAGAGACCTGATCCATTCTTATTAGGAATGGAAATGATTGTCTTATTCTATACCTGCGTATTTCTCTGTGGGCTGGCGATTGGGTGCCTGATAGGCGGGGGCAGGGGATCTAACTGTTGTCTGTCCAGCGCTGTGATTCCCCTTGGTTTGAGTACTGACAATTCTGCCAGCGCTAGCCTCACCTATCTGGTTTGTGAGTATCATGTATAACTCGAGGCAAAATTTGTATCGTTACATTGTTGTGTAATGTTCTGTGCATCTACTGTGGGAAATCAGGGTATTTACCCGACCACATATAGTAGCGCACCTTCATGTTTGTGTATGTATGTTTCTCCTGCCTACTTCCTAAGTTCCGGAGAAAGACATGGGTTATATAAGAGACCTGATCCATTCTTATTTAGGAATGGAAATGATTGTCTTATTCTATACCTGCGTATTTCTCTGTGGGCTGGCGATTGGGTGCCTGATAGGCGGGGGCAGGGGATCTAACTGTTGTCTGTCCAGCGCTGTGATTCCTCTTGGTTTGAGTACTGACAATTCTGCCAGCGCTAGCCTCACCTATCTGGTTTGTGAGGACATTCAACGCATACAGCATGCAAGACTTGCTTGCCTTGGCCAGGATTACACAGTGCTACCTGGCTAGGGCAGGCAAGTCTTGTTAAACACTAGCATGCACAGAAAGTTTTTGTTCAGATTAATTAGTTGTCATTAATTTTCTTTCTCCCGGACAAGTGACATGACTGTGATTTCTGCCTGTGCGAGATTCTAGGATGCTGTATTCACTGAACCCATCATGTCGCGGATTCAAGAACATGACGAACTGAACTTTAATGATATGGATCCCATGTCATTGCAAACCCCCACCCCTTCCCCAACCCCACCCCAAATCCCCATTATACTCCAACCCCTCCCCTGTCATTTTTTTGTTTTATTGTGATTTTCGTCGCTGTATTTTGCTGATGGGCTGATGCCTGAAGCAATAAACCAGTTCGAGTTCGAGTTCTCTCTCTCTCTCTCTCTCTCTCTCTCTCTCTCTCTCTCTCTCTCTCTCTCTCTCTCTCTCTCTCTCTCTCTCTCTCTCTCTCTCTCTCTCTCTCCCTCCCTCTCTCTCTCTCTCTCTCTCTTCCCCCCCCCCCCCCCAAGCTAATCTGGCACAAACCTGTGCACGCGGCAATTGCACACCGGCACCCCTGTGTGTGTGGGTAAGAGAGTGATTTTATGTACGTTATTTTGTTTTGTAGTGTGCAGCAAGGACAAGAATAAAAACAGGTCTGCGAACCTATTCTTTTATCCTTGGAAAATAAAGTTTAATTTCATTTCATCTCTCTCTCTCTCTCTCTCTCTCTCTCTCTCTCTCTCTCTCTCTCTCTCTCTCTCTCTCTCTCTCTCTCTCTCTCTCTCTCTCTCTCTCTCTCTCTCTCTCTCTCTCTCTCTCTCTCTCTCTCTGAATCGGAATGCAAAAGGCTCAGTTCCTCATGCGCCCCTGCAGCTGCACGGGCCCATGAGGATGTCTGCCGACTCAAAATGCAAATGCAAGAGGCATAGATCCCCATGCGCCCTTGCAGCTGCTCTGGCTCATGCAGACAGATACCTCATGCTGACCGCAAAATCTAAATGCAGAGGGCATATATCCTCATGCGCCCCTGCCATCAAATCACGAAGGCCGCGATTACCTGTTTAAATGCAAGAGGCATGGATCCTCATGAGCCCCTGCGGATGCACGGGCTCGTGATGATAAATACCACATGCCATCTACAAGCCTCAAATGCAAGAAACATAGATCCTCATAAGCTCCTGCAGTTGCACGTGCTCGGAAGGATAGCTGCCTCCTACAGGTTACACTCACATCTGCGCTTCTCGCGAGTGTAAATTATTCCGTTTAAGAGCTGCATAATAAAAGTGTGTATGGTGCCGTATCTCTATAGCTTTTGTCGATTCACCGACTGACTTGCTCGGACTTCTGGAAATCTTTTATATCTTTTGCGGACTATACCGAGTGTCTTAAGTGAACGCTTTTTTAAATCGTTCTCATCTATCGGCGTTTATTAGGACGTATTGTGAAAGACATTGCAGAAAATTTAACTGTGGACACTGATGGACTGTTTTATTTACAGTGATACGTTTTATTGTGGGTGCTCCGCGGCTTAAGTTCTGTTTTCGTCGTCATTGCATGTACTTATCCGCGGCAGCACAAACATTTCCTAAACAGACGTGGAGCTTTTTGACATTGCTCCTTCAGGGTATCGGACATTGATACTTCCCATATAAACTTCAGCTGTGGGCGCTGAGCTTTTATAATCCCTGAACGTTTGATCATCAGATTTTGTATTTTATACTTTTTTTTAAAAATTGTTTTCTTTGATTGTTTTGCTTTCCTTTTACATTTGCTTTACATATTTGATTGACGTTTTCTCAACCACCGCTATTGTAGTTGTTTCATTGTGAAACAAAATACAACTGTTAGCGAAATACTCATGGCTAGAGGCAAACAAAAAGAACAAAAATTACGAGTGGGTCATCTCAACGTTTTTCATCTCTATAAGATATCTGACCTGTCAGCGTTCCTTAACAGTCCCACACCGTTCGACATTTTCGACCTTACCGAGTCACGCCTAAATTCAAACATCAGTGATGATGCCGTGAAAATTCCTAATTTTAGTATCATGAGAAGAGATTCCTCCTGTCACGGTCAAACAGGCATTGCTGTATACGTTCATCACTCCATTGAACACTTAGTCCGTAGGCGGAAAGACTTCTGAGAAACGGCTGAAGTAGAGTGTGTGTGGATTGAGGTCAAGAGCCCGTATTGCTCACCGTCATTTGTCGGGTTTCTTTACCGCAATCCGGCGTCTACGTTCCAGTGGTATGACAATTTTTACTACCAACCTAGACAAAGTTTGTAAAGGGACCCCACCCGGGTCTGCCCTGGGGGACTTGGGTGGGGTTAGGTATTTTTTAGTTCCCAGGGTCACCCTGGTCAGCCCCACAGGGTGGGTTTTTCTCTCTATTCTGGGGCATGTGTTTCTGTCTACCCTTTGTCCATTCACCTGTATTTGCCTTTTTAAAACTCTCCCTACTGTCTGCACTGCCTGTAGCTCTTGATATTGGATGTGTGTTGCTAAATGGTCTTAGCTTTATTTAGGCCCCATGTGTTAGGTTTATTTAACGTATTTGACCGGCTGGCGACATACATTCAATGTTCTGTTTCTTTTTTATTTTTTCACAAGCAGTGCAGGCACGTCCTGAGAAAGCCTTGTTGCTGTCGGGACGTTAAGCAATGTACAATCAATCAATTGTAAAGGGCAAAATGACGTCATTCTTCTTGGTGACTTTAATATAGACATGATTAAACCCCATCCCGCATGGGAAACTACATCTTCTTTATTTGGCCTAGTACAGCTAGTTAAATCCCCCACCAGAATTACCGCCACGAGCTCTACGCTCATTGAGCATGTCTATACCAACAATCCGCAGGCGGTGACCGATGTTAGTGTTTCAGATCTTAGTGTTAGTGATCACTGCCCCGTGATTTGTTGCTGGTCTGTAAAACTCCCCAAATTAGTCATACTACAACAACCTACAGGTCATTTAAGCATTTCAATCGTAATGCCTTTCTACATGATCTCAGTAACACTCCTTTTGACGAGGTCCTTCTCGCAGATGATCCAAATATTGCGCTGTCCACTTGGTACAGTTTATTCCTTGGAGTATTAGACAGACATGCGCCGATTAGAACAAAAAGAGTAAAGAGTGAGATACTTCCCCCTTGGTTGACAAAAGAAATAATGCATGCTATGTCGGTGCGATATGACCTAAAAAGAGACAAGAACTTTGATGAATTTAAAAAGCAGCGAAACCGTGTGAGATCAATGGTGCGCGCCGCGAGGAGGGACTTTATCCGCAACACTGTCAAGGACAACAAAGATGTGTCAGCAGTGTGGCGGGTACTAAATTCGATCAACCGAGGCAATAGTAGTAGTTCAACAACCATTCCTAGTAATCTCTCCGCCGACACATTCAGCGAACATTTTCTGTCTGTTGCGGATTTTTGATAATTACTCTTAGTCGCGATACAGAGGCAGACATATGCCCAGATTACTTAGTTAATTTATGCAACAGAAAAACAACTGGCACACCACCATTTAATATCCACACACTTGCTGTGCATGAAGTGGGCAAATTAATTAGTGACTTAGCTAATAAGAAATCCTCCGGCCATGATGATATTAGCTCATAAATATTAAAGTTGTCTATACCATACATCGTAGAGACCCTTACTTATATTTACAACTTATGTATTCAAAACAATGTATTCCCTACAGACCTTAAAGTCGTTCCACTGCCAAAATCAAAAGATCGTACTGACCCTAACAACCCATTTCTCTGCTGTCAGTAGTATCTAAACCCCTCGAAAGACATATACATAAACACCTGTCTGACTACTTAGAATCACGAAAGTTGCTCCATTCGTCTCAGTCAGGATTTCGCCCTCGGCACTCATGTCAAACGGCTCTGAGCAGACTAACAGACACATGGCTTTCAAATATGAATAATTCGCAGCTGACAGGTGTAATGTATCTTGACTTTAAAAAGGCTTTCGACTTAGTGAACCATACAATATTGATTTCTAAACTTAAGCATTATCTTCGAAACGACATGGCTGTTTCGTTGTTTACGAAATATATCGAAAACAGGAAGCAGAAAGTAATTGTAAATGGAGCCTATTCTTCTACTAAAGATGTAAAACTCGGAGTTCCGCAGGGGTCAATCTTAGGTCCTCTTTTATTTTGTATTTACATCAGTGACCTACCTCTAAGTCTAACCTGCAAAGCAGCACAGTGTGATATGTTCGCCGATGATACCTCAATCCACACAGCTAACAAAGACATAATTGTAGTTGAAAACGGCCTTCAACAAAGTCTCGATGATATAGCAGCAACTCTATGATTCTGCATCCTACTAAAACAAAATCTATGATTATTGCAACACGCCAATAGCATCAGTTGAAACCATTAAAGCTTAATCTATCACTCGGCGACGACATCATAGAACAAGTAGCTGAACATCGTCTATTGGGGGTTACAATTGATAATCAGCTCAGGTGGCAGATGCACATTGACAGTGTATGTAAAACGGTCTCTAGAAATGTCTTTATGTTATCGAAATTAAAGTATTTCACAGATAGTGAAACCAGAAAATTGTTCAGTAATGCACACATCATGTCACATATAAACTACGCATCGACGGTGTGGGATTGTTGCAGTGATGTCCACTTAAAAAGATTAAATTCTCTACATACAAGAATGGCAAAATTAATTCTTCCCGACCCGCACTTGACAACCGAGGAAAAACTCAAAAAAACTGGTTTCATAACCCTTCAAAATCACTTTAAATTTAACAAAGGGGTACTGATGTTTAAAGTGTGGAACCATATCGCTCCAGAATATTTAATAGATCTGTTTAACAAAATCAGATTCCTGCTATGGGAATATGAGGGGTCTTTATATTGTTCCAAAACCCCGAATAGATTTATTTAAATCCACTTTGTCATTTGCGGGTTCCACACTGTGGAACTCGCTCCCACATGACGTTAAAGCCACGCCGACATTATCTCGTTTCAAGACAAGTCTTTATAGATACCTGACATCACTTAAATAATAATATCTAGTTAAACGTAGACACACGAATGTACGTGTATATTCTAACTATCATGTGTATGTGCGCATATATGTATGTGTGTGTGTGTATGCGTGTGTGTGTATGTGTGTGTGTGTGTGTGTGTGTGCACACGCGCACGCGTGTGTGCGCTTGTGCGTGCATGCGTGTGTTTGTATTTAGTGGACTGTATATTTTGTATCACTGTGCTTTGATGTCTCTGTTTTATGTATATTTTGTACTTAGTTAGTGGTAGTCTTAGCAACGGCAGGTACGAAAAATGATATAGTCACTGACTGTGTTAATATCTTCACCGTTGTAAAATAAAGATTCATTGATTCTCTCTCTCTCTCTCTCTCTCTCTCTCTCCTCTCTCTCTCTCTCTCTCTCTCTCTCTCTCTCTCTCTCTCTCTCTCTCTCTCTCTCTCTCTCTCTCTCTCTCTCTTGCTATTCCCAGCAGTCTTACTGCAGAAGCGTTTAATAATCATTTTCTTTCAGTCACTGAAACTCTAAATGCCTCAACTCGTAGCAGTAAGTATGAATATTCTAACGTGCTTTCTAAATTCTGTAAACAAAGAACAGAGGACACAGACCCTTTCAGCATTCCCTTGCTAGCAGTTCATGAGGTGGGTTTGCTTATTAGTAAACTACCAAATAAAGTCTTCGGGGCCCGACGACATCAGCCCGCATATACTAAAGTTATCCCTGCCGTACATAGTAGAGTCTCTCTTGGCTTGACTTCGCGAACGAAGATTCTATAGGGCTTGCCCACGTCGTCTGCAGGCATTTTCGTGGCTGCGGAGGCCAATCCGGGACAGACAGGTTCGACCGCAGTGGCTGCAGGGGAAGGTCTGGTCAGGATTCTGAGTTACGACAACTCTGTTTTTTCTTCTGAGCCGCTTGTCCTTAAGGATAGCTCTGCGAGAGTCCTCAAAGGAGACGGCTGCCTTGTGAATGGTGGAGCGCCAGGTGTCACGGTCCGCAGCAAGCGAAGACCACTGGCGGTGGTCGATTTGGCAGGCACTAAGTGACTTCTTGAGACCGTCTTTGTATCTCTTCTTTGGTGCCCCTCTGTCTCGGTGTCCAGTGGCGAGCTCGCCGAACAGAGTGATCTTGGGTAGGCGATGATCCTCCATCCTGGAGACGTGCCCCGCCCAACGAAGCTGTGTCCGCAGCAGCAAAGCCTCGATGCTCACAGTTTCCGCCTGTTCAAGGACCTCGACGTTGGTGACATAGTCACTCCAGTGAATGCTGAGGATGGTACGCAGGCAGCGCTGGTGAAAGCGTTCGAGGAGTCGTAGTTGGCTGCGGTAGAGGGCCCAGGACTCGGAACCGTACAGCAGGGTGGTGAGGACGACAGCTCTGTACACGCTGATCTTGGTGCCTTTTTTCAGCTGTTGATTGTGCCACACCCGCTTGAATAGTCGCCCGAAAGCACTGTTCGCTTTTGCCAGCCTGTTGTCCAGCTCCTTGTCCAGCTTGGCGTCTGACGTGATGATGCAGCCAAGGTAGGTAAACTGGTGTACAGACTTCAGTTCGGACTCGCCGATGGTGATGTGGGGAGGGCGATGCTCTTCCTTGGGTGCCGGCTGATGAAGGACCTCTGTCTTTTTCAGACTGACCTCAAGTCCAAAGAGCTGGGCGGCATCTGCGAAGCAGGACGTAATGCGCTGCAAGGCTCTCTCTGTGTGTGCAACGAGGGCAGCGTCATCAGCAAAGAGCAGCTCACGAATCAGTTGGTCTAGGGTTTTCGTGTGGGCCTGCAGTCGTCTGAGGTTGAACAGGCTGCCATCGAGACGATACCTGATGTACACTGCGTCGTCATCGTCGAGGTCCACTGTGGCCTGCTTCAACATCATGCTGAAGAAGATGGTGAAGAGGGTCGGTGCCAGCACGCAGCCTTGCTTCACGCCGTTGCGAATGGGGAATGGTTCTGAGAGGTCACTGTTTAGTCTGACCTGGCCTTGCTGGTCCTCGTGGAGCTGGACGATCATGTTGAGGAACTTTGGGGGACAGCCTAGTCGCTCCAGGATCTGCCACATACCTTGCCTGCTCACAGTGTCAAACGCTTTTGTTAGGTCGACAAACGTTACGTACAGCCCTTTGTTCTGCTCGCGGCACTTCTCCTGAAGCTGTCTCAGCACAAAGACCATGTCGGTGGTACTCCTGTTGGCTCTGAAGCCACACTGGCCCTCTGGGAGGTGGTCTTCAGCGATGGCAGGTACCAGCCGATTCAGGAGCAACCTTGCGAGAATTTTCCCGGCAATGGACAGCAGGGTAATTCCACGATAATTAGAGCAGGCAGACTTCTCTCCTTTGTTCTTGTACAGGGTGATGATGACTGCATCACGGAGATCCTTTGGTAGTGTTCCTTTTTCCCAGCAGCAGAGAAAGAGGTCGTGGAGCTTGTTGTGCAGTGCTGGGCCTCCATGTTTCCAGATCTCTGGCGGGATTCCGTCAATGCCTGCTGCTTTGCCACTCTTGAGCTGGTGGATGGCTGTGAGGGTCTCTTCGGCGGTGGGCGGTTCGTCCAATTCAACCTTTAGTGGAAGGTGTGGGATTTGGAGGATGACTGTTTCTTGAACAGTGCGCTCAGCGCCGAAGAGGTCCTGAAAGTATTCCGACCAGCGGTTCAAGATGGAGGTATTATCTGTGAGGAGTGCCTGTCCATCAGCGCTTCGCAGGGGACTTTGTACCAGGTGCCTAGGGCCATACACTGCTTTCAGTGCTTCGTAGAAGCCCCTGTAGTCACCGTTGTCAGCGCAGAGCTGGGTCCTCTGTGCGAGTCTGGACCACCACTCGTTCTGGAGCTCTCTAAGCTTGAGCTGGAGACTGCTGCAGATGAGGCGGAAGGCAGACTTCTTCACAGGGCAGGAAGGCTGGGCTAGGTGGGCCTGGTGGGCGGCTCTTTTTTTTGCTAGAAGTTCCTGGATCTCTACGTCGTTTTCGTCAAACCAGTCTTTGTTCCTCTTTCTAGCAAAGCCCAAGACTTCCACAGAAGATTTTACAATAGCAGTTTTCAGTTGTTCCCAGAGTGTTTCAGGGGAGGAGTCTGCTGGATCAACTGTGTCTTTGAGCATGCGCTGTAAATCGGCCTGAAGGGCAGCTTTCTTGTCGTCACGCTGAAGGCTGGCAACATCAAGCTTTTTCTTGGGGGGGCCCCCTTTCTTGGGTTTCAGCTTGAGGCGGAGCCTGAGTTTGCAGCGAACAAGGCGGTGGTCAGTGTGGCACTCTGCGCTGGGCATCACTCTGGTGAGGAGGACGTCACTGCGGTCCCTCTGACGCACTAGGACATAGTCGATAAGGTGCCAGTGCTTGGAGCGAGGATGCATCCAGGTGGTCTTTCGACTGTCCTTTTGCTGGAAAGTAGTGTTGGTGATGACAAGTTGCTGCTCTGCACAGAGCTCCAACAGTAGGCGACCATTGTCATTGCAGTTCCCAACGCCATGCTTGCCGAGGACTCCTTTCCAGGCTTCAGAGTCTTGGCCCACTCTGGCGTTGAAGTCGCCAAGGATGATGACTTTGTCGTCTGCAGGGGTGCTCTGCAGGAGGCTGCGCAGGTCAGAGTAGAACTTGTCTTTTTCTGCAGGCTCTGCCAGGAGGGTTGGGGAGTACACACTGAGAAGGGTGACGTATTGCTGGTGTCTCAGTGGGAGGCGCATGGACATGATGCGGTCGGAGTGACCCGTTGGTAGGTTTTCCAACTTAGTCGCAATGGGGGTCTTCACCATGAAGCCCACGCCTGAGAGCCGTCTTTCTGATGCAGGCCTGCCTGACCAGTAGAGGGTGTAGCCAGCGCCAAGTTCTTGGAGGCTGCCTTCCTCCGGGAGGCGTACTTCGCTGAGCGCGGCGATGTCGATGTTTAACCTCCGCAATTCATGGGCAATGAGGGCGGAGCGACGTTCAGGGCGTCCGCTGTCTGCTGTGTCGAGCATGGTTCGGATGTTCCAGCATGCTACGTTGAGTCCGGTCGTGGTCGTCATGAGAGTGGATCCATTGTTTTTTCTTGTTTTCTGACCGCATGAGAAGATGCCCGTTGACCGCGGCTAGCCAACTGGGGTTACGAGGGGATGAGCTTTGGTTAGGCCACCTTTTCTAGGCCCCTCTCCGTGTGGAGCAAGCAGTGCTGTCCCTAGAGAAGGCTGCTTGGTCGTTCAGGGTGTGCCGAGTGACGTTGTCATCCCCAGGTCAACATCAGGCGACCAATATCCTGAACCGCCTGCATGCAGGTTTGAGACTGCGGCTTCCAGTGACATCTTTCACCTGCCGTTTTGCCCCTTGCCCATCGCTACAGGACTTGGAAAGTTCAGTGTCATAGTCCGTGGGCGTTTCCTAAAGCCTGCGCGGTGGAGCTTTTTGGTGGAGTGCAGTGTGCGCAGTACTGGCCCCACCCTTTAAACCCTTGGTTCGTTTGCCATGGCCTAGCAAGCTGGGACGGTGGCATCGAGGTCCTCGGGTCGTAGGTTTTATATCAGACTGTCTTTGTCTTAGTCTCTGGCTCAAAAGCCTTCCCCGGAGACACGGGGTCTTTGATGTCAGGGGTTTCCTCCCTTAGCCTTTCCGCAGCCAAGCGGCCAGGCCTGCATATCCCCTGCTGCCTTGCATAGTAGAGTCTATTACGTACATTTATAACCTTTGTATCAAGCAACACACGTTCCTTAACAAACTAAAATACACTAAAGTCATTCAACTTCCAAAAACTAAAGATGATTGTTCTGACCCTAACAACTATCGGCAGATTTCAGTTCTATCAAAGCCGCTTGAAAGGCATGTCCACAAACACCTGCTTGCCTACTTAGAAAACCGTAAACTCCTCCACCACTTTCAATCCTGATTTCGCCCACAGCACTCGTGCCACACTGCATTCACACACCTCGTTGTCGCATGGCTCCAGGGTAAGAACAAATCCCAGAAAACAGGTGTCGTTTACTTATTCTTTAAAAAGGCTTTTAATCTAATCGATCACTCCATTCGAACGACAAAGATTCAGAAATACTTGAATAGTACAGAAGTAGTTGCATTTTTTTTAGATACCTCACCGATCGTAAACAGAAAGTTCTAGTGAATGGATCTTACTCTTCTCTAAAAGATATAAATTATGGAGCTCCCCAAGGATCCGTGCTTGGTCCCTTATTATTTTGTCTATTCATCAATGACCTGCCTCTTCATTTAACTTGCAAAAACGTACAGTGCGATCTTTTTGCTGATGACACTTCCATTCATATGACTAACAAAGATATACAAGTAATTTCTGCCAACTTGCAGCATAATCTTGACGAGGTGTCAGAATGGTGTCACAGTAACTCTGTGATTGTTCATCCAATTAAAACCAAATCTGTGATAATCGCCACTCGTCAAAACACCAGTTAGCACCCATGTTACTTAACCTTTTATTTAATGGCAATGAAATATAACAAGTTAATGAACACCGCCTACTAGGGATTACAATTGACAGTCACCTGAAGTGGAAGGCTCATACGGACACATTATGCAGAACGGTAGCCAAAAATCATTTTTATGTTGGCCAAGTTGAAATATTACACCGACTCGGACATGCACAAACTATTCTATAACGCTCACGTACGTTCTCATATTGATTACGTGTCAACGATGTGGGATGGCTGCAGTGAAGTCCACTGACTTGAAGAGACTCAACTCGTTACACAGAAGAGCGGCAAAGTTAATCTTTCCCGACCCACGACCCACAACAGAAGAAAACCTCGCCAAAATAGGATTTCTGCCGCTGCAAGACTATTTCACATTCAATAAGGCTATTTTTATGTTGAAAGTGTGGAAACAAAAAGTACCAGAATATATCACAACTCTTTTCTCAAAGTCGGAATCTAGGCTTGGTAATATTAGACAACTTTTTTTAGTCCAAAAAACAAGAATTGATATATACAAATCTAGTTTGTCATTCTCAGGAACAGAGACTTGTAACACGCTTCCAGATTATGTGAAATCCGCTTCCTCTCTAGCCCGTCTCGAAATCAGACTCTTCTAGTACTTCTCGAAGCAGTCGTAATCATTATGTTGTGAAATATATACTGCCCTGTAAATCTGATTTCGTTTGCTCCCAGTTATAAACTCTCTCTCTCTCTCTCTCTCTCTCTCTCTCTCTCTCTCTCTCTCTCTCTCTCTCTCTCTCTCTCTCTCTCTCTCTCTCTCTCTCTCTCTCTCTCTCTCTCTCTCTCTCTCTCTCTCTCTCTCTCTATACGCTACCCCGATTTATCACAGCCCCACAGGGTGGGTTTTTCTCTCTATTCTGGGGCATGTGTTTCTGTCTACCCTTTGTCCATTCACCTGTATTTGCCTTTTTAAAACTCTCCCTACTGTCTGCACTGCCTGTAGCTCTTGATATTGGATGTGTGTTGCTAAATGGTCTTAGCTTTATTTAGGCCCCATGTTGTAGGTTTATTTAACGTATTTGACCGGCTGGCGACATACATTCAATTTTCTGTTTAGTTTTTTTTCACAAGCAGTGCAGGCACGTCCTGAGAAAGCCTTGTTGCTGTCGGGACGATAAGCAATGTACAATCAATCAATCAACCGATTTATCACATCGCTATTTACCGTCAAGTCATCAACATGCACCAGATCAAGAAAATCCCTTATTGTGTCGCGACCTAGAATTGATCTCTATAAAACGAGTTTGACGTTCTCTGGCTCTAGTCTGTGGAATGCCTTGCCTAGAAACGTCACGACATCAGCTACTTTCTCCTCGTTTAAAGTCAGTCTCATCAAGTACTTATTTTTGTCAGCAGCATCCCCGTGACTGCACATATTGAAAAATACTATTTCTCATTAGATCATTAATTGCGTGTATCACAGGTTTCGACTGATGACTCATATTTATTCGGTACAGCTTGTATGTAGCCAGCTACTCATATGACTGACTAGCTTAAGCCGCGTAAGCGTGTGTGTGCACGTGTGTGCATGTGCGTGTGTGCGTGTGCGCACGTGTATATTAGAGATAGAGAGTGGCGTGCTCAAATGTGCATGCGTTATGTATGCGTACTAGGTTGTGTGTATTCTTATTATATTATTTTAATTAAACCTCACAACATGTCATTATGCCCGACCAGTAAAGTTGGTAATTCCTATGTCACTTCCCCCCAACATTATTATTATTATTATTATTATTATTATTATTATTATTATTTTCATTCTTGGCTTGTGCTGTGTCATGTAATTTTTTTCCTTCTTAGTAGTAGAAAACAATTAGTACGATAGTAACTCTGTAATCAGTAGATTAGCAACGGCAAGTTCGAAAAATGGTTGTTACTACTACTACCAAAACTTTTACCGTTGTCAAATACAGGATCATTGTCATTGTCTCTCTCTCTCTCTCTCTCTCTCTCTCTCTCTCTCTCTCTCTCTCTCTCTCTCTCTCTCTCTCTCTCTCTCTCTCTCTCTCTCTCTCTCTCTCTCTCTCTCTCTCATTGTCCACAGGTTTTGGTGTACAAGGCACTATCCATATGATAAAGTCACAGGTCTTACAGCGTGTGGACTAACGTGATTGTGACTTAATTATTGAAAAGCGCAACGCGTGACTTAGTTTGTGCGCTGTGCCACATCTATACTAAGAATCAGGTCACTTAAAACCTTTGCACTCAAACCGCTGGGCGAGTGGTAAATAGTCTTTTCCGCTGGCTCTGTGGTATAGATTGTGCAGATTCGTTGACATTATCAGCGCAAAACTGGACATTATCTTGTTTGCAGTGAAAACGCGCTATTGCTTTAATTTGTTTTCTTGCACTGTCAGTTTATCAAATTATTTTGTGTAGTTCTGTTTGACGGTTCACCTTTACCTATCCGGTTTGCACTGTGTGTATGATTGTTACTTTTGTGTGTGTGTGTGTTTCTTTTGTGTTGTGAGACAGTTTACATTCTTTTTGTGTTATAATCTTTTATGCCTGTGCTAGCCTCAATGGCGAAAGCGAGCATAAGGGAATGTACCTTACGTGTAGGCCATCTTAACGTGTTTCATCTTTATAATAAGATACCTAACTTAGCTTGTTTTCTTAACAATCCCACACCGTCACCGTTTCACTTGTTTGGCGTCACTGAGACACGCTTGAGCTCGAACATCAGTGATGAAGCCATTAGTATCCCTAACTTTTCTGTAATCAGAAGAGATCCTTCCTCCCCAGGCCAAACAGGCATTGCCGTCTACATCCACCAGTCTATTCAACACTTAGTCCGTAGACGGCAAGATCTAGAAGCCGCAGATGTTGAGTGCGTGTGGATTGAAGTAAAGCGTCCTTTTTTGGCTCCATCATACGTAGGCTTCTTGTACCGTAACCCGGCGGCTGACTTTAGTTGGTACGACCATTTCACCTGTAACTAAGATAAAGTCTGTAAAGTAAACGCCGACATCATTCTAATGGGTGATTTCAATATCAATTTACTGAAACCCCACACCGGGTGGGAAACAACATCTTCCTTATTTGGGCTGGTGCAGTCACCCACTAGGATTACTGCTGCATCGTCCACTCTTATAGACCATATTTATACCAATAACCCTAAATCTGTGACTGACGTTTGTGTTCCCGACTTGAGCATTAGCGATCATTTCCCTGTAGTGTGTAACTGGGCTGCGCAAATTCCAAAGACTAAAAAGAAAGGTCATATCACCGTAACATATCGCTCTTTTAAACATTTTAACCAAAACGCATTTTTACATGATCTTAGTAATGCGTGCTTTGACTCAGTAACCGAGTCCAACGACCCAGAGGTTGCTCTATCTGCATGGTACAGCATTTTCCTTGGGGTACTCAACAAACACGCACCCCTCAGGGAGAGGCGTGTCAAAAGCGCGGTACTACCCCCATGGATTACAAAAGAACTGATGCAGGCCATGGAGTTTAGGAACACCCTCAGGAGAGAAAAGAAGTTTGACGAGTTTAAAAAGCAGCGTAATCGCGTCAAGTATATGTTACGTGAAGCGAAAAAAGCCTTTGTAAGAAATACTATTAAAAACAACAAAGACGGGTCTGCTATTTGGCGCGTCCTGAATTCCCTTACCCGAGGCTCTAGTGCATCCACGGTAATCCCTAGTGATCTATCCGCTGACATATTTAAAACTCACTCCACCCGGATCACCGCGATCCCGGTGATGGCCTGCACAACGCTTGCACTCTGATCACCGCGATCGCGGGTTGTGACGTTGGCCGCCTTCTACAAGTACTGGGGATTTCTGAATACGAAACTAACCTGCCTAGTGTGCAGCTCTGTTTTCGTACAATGACCCTCATTCATATTTTTATCACTAGGCCTCACAGTTACTGTAGTAGAGCGTGGTTTTCGAACATACTAGCTTTGCTTACATTTGCGAAACAACATGGCGTTTCTGCGTGCTTCACTCACAACAAGAGCGCAAAGTAATCGTCAATTTACTGTCAGAGAAGTGATAGAAATCATCCAGATTGAGGATTCTGATGCAAAAGAGGCTGAAGAAGACAGTGATAGCGATTTTGAAACAGCAGAGAGTGAGAAGAATGCATCTGATTGAACTGTTCGGTGGGTCACAAGTGAACTGATAACCGATTACACTTGGAAGTGCAGTGTGGAAAATAAATGGTATCTTTACTATGCTCCAGAATATACATTTTTGGGGTTAGTAACTCAAAATTTTGTATATGCATGCACTCATTTACTAATCAACTAACCTGAAAATTGTATTTACATTTGTCAGAAAGTTTTTTTTTAATGAATTTTTTTTCTAACCCATCGAAACAGCCAGTATACAGAGCATTGCTAACGAAAAAACAGCCAGTGCTGATTGTTAATAATCACTTCCTGTCTGTTGCTGAAGTTTTCTCAACACAAGGAAGTGTCAATGATAAGTGTTTCGATATTTTAATTAACTACTGCAATCAGAAGACTGTGACTCCTTTTAGCATTCCATCGATTGCAATACATGAAGTAGGTAAATTCATAAATAGTCTCGCGAACAAGAAGTCATCAGGCCCTGATGACATAAATCCTATAGTTCTGAAACTATCCCTACCTTACATTGTTGAATCGCTGACATACATCTACAACCTATGTCTCCATCAGTGTGTATTTCCTACACAGCTTAAACTTGCAAAAGTAATTCCACTACCGAAATCCAAGGACAGGGGAAATCTGAATAATTATAGACCGATTTCGTTACTGTCCGTGTTAAGCAAACCTCTCGAGCGACATGTACACAAACATTTGTCTCATTATTTAGAGACAAATAATATGCTTCATCCCTTCCAGTCTGGGTTTCGTCCGAAGTATTCCTGTCATACAGCGCTAAGCAGACTTGCAGATAAGTGGTTATCTAACGTAAACAATTCGCAACTAACGGGTGTTATTTACCTTGACTTTAAGAAGGCGTTTGACCTGGTTAACCACAACACTGATAAGCAAACTTAGTCATTATTTAAAAAACGTCTCAGCAGTTTCCTTCTTTAGTTCATATCTAAAGGGAAGAAAGCAAAAGGTTGTAGTTAATGGATCACACTCTGAAGTAAAGGAGGTTAAGTTTGGAGTACCTCAAGGGTCATTGTTAGGCCCTCTTCTATTTTGTTTATACATCAACGATCTGCCTCTTCACCTAACGTCAGAATCTATCGAATGTGACTTGTTTGCTGACGATACGTCAATCCACACGGCAAATAAAAACCTTAATGTGGTTGCAGAAAACTTACAACAGAGCCTTGATGAGGTGTCCGCTTGGTGTGAACGTAACTCGATGAGTATCCATCCAGCAAAAACTACGTCAATGGTAATTGCGACACGCCAAAATCACCAATTAAGCCCCCTTTCACTTGATTTGTCCTTCGAAGACAATTCTATTGAGCAAATGTCTGAACACCGCCTCCTTGGAATTATCATAGATAATCAGCTCAAATGGCAGGCACACACATAAAGTGTGTAAAACTGTTTCAAGGAACATTTTCATGCTGTCCAAACTGAAGCACTTCACTGACTTTGAAACCAGAAAATTATTTTATTATGCACATATTCAGTCCCACATTAATTATGCTTCGACGGTGTGGGATGGCTGCAGAGATGCACATTTAAAAAGACTGAACTCCTTACACAGAAGAGCAGCGAAATTAATTTTACCTGATCCTACTTTGACAACGGATGATAAGATTTACAAAGCGGGACTTCTTTCTCTCAAAAAGCAGTTTGCATTGAACAAAGGTGTTCTCCTTTTTAAGATTCGGAATGACAACACTCCAGAATATCTAACCCAGCTGCTAGTCCGGTCACAGTCCCGCTTTGGCGATACAAAAAGCCTATATGTAGTACCCAAAACGAGAATAGACTTATTTAAAACCAGTCTAGCATTCTCGGGGGCGACTTTGTGGAATTCTCTTCCATCCCACATGAAGACCAATCCAACGGTATCATGTTTCAAGAAAAGTCTTTTTGAACATTTATCTTCGCAGCCATAACTATCTTCAAGCTTTGCTTTCTATACGTAGATATCATTGTTAGTAATGTACCCATTCTACTGCTGTGTATGTATAGTGCTGCTGTGTTGTTGCTTTCCCCCCCCCCCCCCCCCCCCTTACCATTGCTCCAACTCCCCCAACACACCGTAGGCGTTCGTCCTATACATGTATTAATGTAATGTAATTGTTGTGTTGTAGATGTAGCAACGGCAGATTTGAAAAATGGCATTGCCTCTGGCATTGTTAATATCTTTACCGTTATAAAATAAAGATTCATTGATTCATTGATTCTCTATCTATCTCCTCTGTGTGTGTGTGTGTGTGTGTGTGTGTGTGTGTGTGTGTGTGTGTGTGTGTGTGTGTGTGTGTGAGTGAGAGAGAGAGAGCGTTTAGGAGTGTGCGATCATCATGGGAATTTCTTTCCTTAAGCTGGCAATGTTTTTGTTTTATATACATGTACATTTATATACTTAGTTTTGTGTATATTGCCTCGTAGTTTTGTAGCAATGGCAGGTTTGAAAAATGGCTATGTCTGTGACGATGTCAATGCCTCAACCGTTGATAAATAAAGCTTCATTGAATCTCTCTCTCTCTCTCTCTCTCTCTCTCTCTCTCTCTCTCTCTCTCTCTCTCTCTCTCTCTCTCTCTCTCTCTCTCTCTCTCTCTCTCTCTCTCTCTCTCTCTGTTCCCAGGGTCACCCTGGTCAGCCCCACAGGGTGAGTTTTTCTCTCTATTCTGGGGCATGTGTTTCTGTCTACCCGAGGTCCATTCACCTGTATTTGCCTTTTTAAAACTCTCCCTACTGTCTGCGCTGCCTGTAGCTCTTGATATTGGATGTGTGTTGCTAAATGGTCTTAGCTTTATTTAGGCCCCATGTGTTAGGTTTATTTAATGTATTTGACCGGCTGGCGACATACATTCAATGTTCTGTTTAGTTGTTTTTTTCACAAGCAGTGCAGGCACGTCCTGAGAAAGCCTTGTTGCTGTCGGGACGTTAAGCAATGTACAATCAATCAATCAATCTCTCTCTCTCTCTCTCTCTCTCTCTCTCTCTCTCTCTCACAACACACACACACACACACACACACCCGGCACACACACACACACACACACACACACACACACACACACACCTGTGTTTCTCCACTTCGTCCACAATGCCATACAGGGCAACTCATTATGACACACGCCCGTATTTCACAGAATCAAGTATAACATAGGTCTCTATCTCTTAACCCCTTCATGCCAGTGGAGACAAATTACGTCTTTTATTGCAGGGTCACTATAACGTCAAATAATCTCATCAGTACAAAGAACACTGATGGGAATGAGACAGCAAGAGGCGAAAACTCTTATGAGCCCCTGCAGATGCGGGGGCTCATGAGGTTCTTTGCCTCTTGCTGTTGGGTGATGTTCGCATTATTCTGGCAGTAAAGGGGTTAAAGTAGAGAATGCCTTGTGGCTGATATCAGCCTTAATTGGGTGTGGGGGGGGGGGAGGAGGGGGGGTTAGAATTCAGTGCTTTTGCTCATAAATGTTGCGGTGTATTTTTAGCCAGCTCAATTGCACCCAGCAAATTGCTACCAGTAGCTTTCTTACTCAGACTACACCTTGTACAGGTAATAAAGTGAGTCTTAGAACAACTTAATCCTACTTATAGAAACATTCTTATGTGTGTTTTCCCTCCGAGGTCGTATAAATTCTTGTACAAAAACAACACAAGTCACATCCCATGTTGCTGATTCTACTAAAAGTAACTTACTGGGAACAAATATCTTAAGTGCAAATGCAGCTGTGCGCAGGCGAGTGAAGGTTGTTGGCTTTTGTCACAGGCCTATAACGCTGTCGGACTTTATGTCACTCTGGTGTTGTGATACATTGAAGCTCACTTGTACGGATTTAAAAGTATCAAACTGTGACGGACGTGTAGCCAAAAGGCCTGGATCCATGATAAGCATGCCATATAGCAGTGTCAGATGAGCGATGTTTGATCATATGCTCTATCATTTGGTAGCGCTACATGCTCTCTCACTGCCGGAATACAGCATGGGTGAAGGTCATTGCTCAGGCTCTTACGCTACTTTCACCGGCCAAGGTGTTGTGCGACAAGCAGTTTCATTGGGTGCCAGACACTGTCGAATACCTTATGCCTGGTGAGAACAGAGCATGTTCTATCCCATTGGCACCCGACAGTGCCTGATCGTGAGGTCAGAATCGGCCCATTTTAGTTCCTGTAGCAATTCATGTGATCCATCACAGCCATACATGAAGTCACTTTTTGGCGTTTTCTTATCATGGATGCAGGCCTGAACAGCCATGTCTTCTTCAAAGTTGCGTATGCATGCCAATGCAGTATATATCCTCTTAACCCATTTAACCCCTTGGCCGCATTTCCCAAATTTTGAAAGCGACTATGTACCTGTTGCAGGTGATGGATTGACTGATAATTCAAGGTTAGTGCCAGATTAGCTTGGCGCCTTCAGGCGCCAAGCTAATCTGGCACTACCCTTGAATTAACATGGTCAGTCCATCACCTGGTGTCAGGCGGCGGGGCTAAATGGGTTAATCCCCTCAAACTTGTACCCACCAGTATTGTTTTCATAGAGATTAAATTTGCCTGACTTCCCGTTACGCAAAATAAATTTCAAGTGCTCAGTTCAACGAATAAAAGTGAGCTTTAGTGAATATGTTATTGGTAAAACTGAGCACAAGTGTTTTATTTTGTGTTACGTGAGGTCCGGCATCATTTAATTTATTAACATAACAACTTTCAGAAGTGTCTTTACCTTGAATGAACATATTCTTTCCTTCAGAGACTTTCAAAACGGTTTGTTGCCATAAGCCTTGCAGGTGACTGATTCGCCGCTAACTTGTGCTCTGCCACAGTACGTTATGTGGCATTGCAACAAAACAGTCAGCAGTGTGGCAGAGATAGCGCAGCCTTATTCACCACACATCAACTGAGACAGCCTTGTAGCACATGGTCAGGAAAAGCCTGCAAGTTGTGTACAAGTACTAGTAATGGTGGCTGCAGGCACATGGGGTTAAAAGTGAATGTGTTGGTATCACTTTTTTTCATGATGATTCCTGCAGGCATCATCGTGACAAAATCACTACCGACAGCCAAAGGTTAATGAAGCACTATCTTTCAACCCATAAAGCCCTGACATGCTCCGACAGGATATGGAGCAACCATGATAGTTCAAAGGTGGTGTCAGAACAGCTTGGTGTCTCTAGCATGGTGCCTCTGACACCACCCTCGAACGATCATGGTTGATCTGTCTCCAGATCTGTGGCATTGACCTCAAAGGTATATTTTATTTTAAAATAATTTTATCCTTGGGGTGTAATTAATTAAACCTGATGGTGAAAGTTTGTTTCCCTTCTGAAAGCTGCAAAATTTAATTTGGTGTTTGGGGGTTCTTTGTTTCCTTGAACAGTGCTGAAAAATGGCCAAACCCTGTTTAACAACATGATGAAACTTGCGCAGCTGGAAAGAGCAAACCTTGCCTCCACCAAACAAGCCATAGCGGATTATACACAGGTAATAATTACTAAAGATACACACCTGTATAAAAAAATCTGTACTGGTGTTTTAACAGTAATTTTATGTCGTACCGATTTTTTTTTTTGTTCGGAAACCGCAAATAATTATCACCATTTCACAGCACTTCAGCCACACACATGAGCGCTCACACAGCCACACACACACATTACTCTTTCTCTCTCTCTTTCTCTCTCTCTCTCTCTCTCTCTCTCTCTCTCTCTCTCTCTCTCTCTCTCTCTCTCTCTCTCTCTCTCTCTCTCTCTCTCTCTCTCTCTATCTCTCTCATATATCTGAGCCAGAATGAGATTATTCATACAGGACTGATGTCATCCAAATGCTCAAATTCATGATTATCAGTTGGTTAGTAATACAGAACTCTATTGCTGTCGTAACTGTGAAATGTGTGTAGTTTTGATTGCGAAGTAGAACCTTCAATATTGACGCTATACTCAAAGTGATTTTTAAACTCAATTTGTACCTGAGAAATCGGTGACTTACTTCACGATATAAATTCATGTGCGTTTTTCTGATATAGCTAACGTGTCTAATGTGTGACGTCACGACGGAGTCTCAACCACGTTTAGTTCGTATTTGTTGTGTGCTAGACGGCCGTAACGGATCAGTGACACCCATTGCGTGCGTCTCTTTGTGCGACGATTAGTCGCGATACAATCACACAACATAATCCTGTTACTAAGAGGTTCAGGATTAGCACTTGACCCCTGATGACTGATCAGTGTGTGATGACGGCTTAGTGGTCAGTGTGGATAGACACACCCGCGTGCAATTCTCATCGAAATGCGCGTATAATTATGACAATTGCAGCGCTCTGTGACTTTACAAACTGTGTTAGCCTGTGTATTGAACAGGAGTGCACATCTTAGTTGCTATTTAAGTGATTCTTATCACTGACTGTGTCGGTAGCAAATAGAATAAGATTACTCTGGTACGCTTCATCGCGTTTTGTTTTTAGCAACGGTACGTTGCGCACGTATATCTGCAGACTTTTTTTCACTTACATCTACGATCCGCTATTTTTTTTTTTTTTCTTCCTTTTGTTTTTAATCTTTCGCGCATATTTCAGTGGTGTGTTTTGACCACTGATCTGCATGCCACATAATGACACTTTTATTTTTGTTTAAACTGTCATTTAGTTTGTTAGTATATTTGAAACTAGTATTTGGTTGCGAAGTTACCTAACATGTTTACTAGTGTCAGCGATCATTTGCTTAGAATAGGCCACCTCAATGTATATCACCTTTGCAGTAAAGTATCAGACGTTACAGTACTACTCAACCAACCCTCCCCGTATCATATATTTGGCTTTACAGAAAGTAGGTTGCCAGAGAATATAAGTGACCAAGCTATCACCATACTGTTACGTGGTGGAGTTGTAGTCGTAGTATGATAAACACACCAGACGCACGCACGTAAGGGTTTTTTTAAATAACCCTCATTCAGCTGCAATCCGTCAACCGTGGCTTAAAGATGTAGACAATACTGGAGAAACAGTTCCAACAATGTTTTAATTCAGCGATGCGATCTCCAGACAATGCAGTTCCAAACTCACAACCACTGATACAATGTCTCTTCTGCAATGTCCACACTCCAACACAGAGTTTCTCATACACAGCGTTTCACACAATGTACACCCCACACGGGCCACGTACCTACGCTAACTGAGTGTCTCTACAACTGACAATGCTAGACAATGTACACATGAGCTTCCCAACACGACTCTTTTATAGTAACATACTTTCCAGAAACATCGCGGAAATTCATATAACACAACCAATCAGAACAAAATACGCAACTAAAACTCCTAAATATCAATGAATAAACCTTTCACTGGAATGTTCTGTAAACATCTGGCTGCTATTTACCAACTCCTATGTTGGAAAAATACCGGCGCGCTACGACGTCACACAAAAGTAGGCCAGACAGGTCACGACCTTGCCCGCTATATTTGGAAAACACGCGATTAGTGCACCGATACCGACTGCAGTAAACAAAGGAATACTCGAGCAGTATCTAGACTTTTCGGGACTCAACTCCGTGCGGCAACAGATAATCAACACCGCACTATTCGTAAAGGAAAGTGAAATTCATTGAAAAGGTACGTGATTCGTAATCATGATAGCTCAAATAAATATCAGATCGTTTCCTACGATTTATGCATGACCGTTCTCACAGAACACCACAACCACAATCGTAACACATACAAAATTTCTCCGTTCATAGGCGAGATGCTTCAGCACCTGGTCATGCTGGCATTTGTGCTTATGTTCACAATACTATTGCTAACAACGTGACACGACGATGTGACCTGGAATCCATCCATGTGGAAAGCCTGTGGTTTGAGATAAAAGCAACTGCCAACATATGGGCCCGGTTTCTTCTTAAGCGTTTTCGTGGGGGTATCAGCTCCAGATCTGCTATGTTGAGTAACCAGTAACCAGATCCGGTCCATGCTCTGAATGCCCGCACTGACTTACTATCCATCTACAACAGATAAATAGAGAAAGCGTGGTTTTCGACTGCCCGCGGAGCAGCTGGCATTACGGTCTCAAGTGCGAGCACTTACGCCATCGGCCGGGGAAACACTGGGGCCCATATGAAGTCAACCACTATCTTCGTATGTTTTATTTACAGAAACCCCGCAGCTACAGTGTCCTAGCAAGATGATTTTGTTGTAATGGTTGACAAAGTACAAAATTCCAATACATATACTCGGTGATTTTAATGTTGATTTATTGAAACCTGGCAACACGTCATGGAAATCCATGATAACGTTCTTAGGCCTTACACAAGTAGTTCAGTCACCCACCATGGTCACTGCTACTTCATCCACATTAATTGACTATGTTTATACAACCAACGACAGTGCCCTTAGCAATGTCTATGTACCCAGCATCTCTGTCAGTGATCATTTTCCTATTTGTTTTTCATTATCTGCGAAGTTGCCACAGAAACTTCATAAGGAGCATATAACCATCCTCTACAGATCATTCAAAAAATTTAACCAAGATGATTTTTTGCATGACCTTTCCCAAACACCATTTTCCGATGTGTATAACTATAACGATCCCAATGTAGCGCTGTCCCACTGGTATAAGTTGTTCCTCGGTGTTCTTGACAGACATGCCCCGAGGCGCACTAAGCGTGTTAAACACCCCACTGTGCCTGAGTGGCTGACGGATGAGATTAAAAGTGCGATGGAACTAAGAGATCTATTGAAATAACAAAAGAAATTTAACGAGTACAAAAAACAGCGAAACATAGTTAAATCATTAGTATGTAAAGCACAGAGGCAGTATGCTGAAAAGATTATTGCGGGCGGCAAAGACATACGTAGCGTGTGGCAGGTGATTAACATATTTACTAAAGGACAATCCAGGAAATCAACGAGTGTCCCCACGCACCTTACAGCTGATGTATTTAATGAACACTTTCTTAACATTGCTAAAACCCTATCACAGATGAACACTAGTGAGCCAGGTGAATACGTATGTTCAGAACAATTGACACAGCACAGTCAGATAAACGCTGGCAATACTTTCTCAGTTCCCCTAATGACCGTCCTTGATGTAGGAAAATCTATAACCAACATGAAAAGTAAAACATCTTGTGATGTAGACGGTATTAGCAGTAAAATCATGAAAATTGCGCTCCCTTATATTGTTGAATCGTTGACCTTTATATATAACCTTTCGATTCAAAAGAGCATGTTTCCAGATGAATTGAAAATAGCTAAAGTTACTCCTCTACCAAAAAGCAAAGATCTGAGCGATCCAAGTGAGTACAGACCTATTTCAATCTTATCAGCAGTGTCCAAACCACTTGAAAAGCATATACATAATCATTTACTTCAATTCCTGGAGGAAAACCGCCTTATTAGTACAGCACAATCAGCTTTTCGGCCTAAACATTCGTGTCAGACAGCCTTAATGCTCATAACCCACAAATGGCTTAATCTCCCACCCGGGTCTGCCCTGGGGGACCTGGGTGGGGTTAGGTACTTTTTAGTTCCCAGGGTCACCCTGGTCAGCCCCACAGGGTGAGTTTTTCTCTCTATTCTGGGGCATGTGTTTCTGTCTACCCGAGGTCCATTCACCTGTATTTGCCTTTTTAAAATTCTCCCTACTGTCTGCACTGCCTGTAGCTCTTGATATTGGATGTGTGTTGCTAAATGGTCTTAGCTTTATTTAGGCCCCATGTGTTAGGTTTATTTAACGTATTTGACCGGATGGCGACATACATTCAATGTTCTGTTTATTTTATTTTTCACAAGCAGTGCAGGCACGTCCTGAGAAAGCCTTGTTGCTGTCGGGACGTTAAGCAATGTACAATCAATCAATCACAAATGGCTTAATGCCATAAATGAGTCCAAACTTTCAGGTGTAGTATTTCTAGATCTTAAAAAAGCCTTCGATCTCATTAACCACTCAATCTTACTAAAGAAGTTACCTTTATATCACATTGACTCAAATGCAGTCGCTTTTCTCTCGTCCTACCTCTTAGACAGAACGCAGAAAGTGTTCTTGAATGATAAATACTCAGCGGAAGGACTGGTGACCCATGGTGTTCCTCAGGGATCCACCCTAGGACCGTTATTATTCAACATTTTTGTAAATGACCTTCCACTGTCAATATCACACCCGGACACAAACTGTGAACTATTTGCTGATGATACATCATTACATGTATCTGATAAAAATGTTTAAACCGTGAGCACTGTCCTCCAACATAGTTTAGATGAAGTGTCAACTTGGTGTGAAGAAAATCATATAATTATTAGTATTCCTAAAACGAAAAGTATGTTGGTGACGACACGCCAAAAGCATCAACGTGGTTTGCAACCCCTTGAACTGTCCCTTCACTCTCAGCCCATAGAGCAAGTGTCAAAACATAGTTTGTTAGGAGTGACAGTCGACGAACAGCTCAGCTGGGAGCCTCACATAGAAACTGCATGTAAAACTATTTCGAAGAATCTCTTTTTATTATCCAAATTAACTCGTATAGTTGACATTTATGCTCGAAAACTATTCTTTAGCGCACACATCAAGACACATTGTAAGTATGCTTCCAATATCTGGGACGGCTGTGGAGACATTCATTTGAAAAAAAAAATAATTCCCTTTACCGGCGAGGTATTAAGCTTATTCTTCCTGGTCCGTCCCCTACTGATGAAAGACTGAAGGCCCTTAATATCCTACCACTTAGTAAACAATTGGAACTTAATAGATGCTTACTTGTGCAAAAAATTATAAACGATGCCGCCCCTCCCTATCTCCGCGAGCTGTTTCCCCACACGAATAGAGAGAACACGAGGAACAGCTTACTCCATCTCCCAAAACCGAGAATCGACATCTTCAAATCTAGCATATCATTTTCCGGTGCTAAGTCATGGAATAATTTGCCCTCTCATTTAAAGTCTATTTCAAAGTTATCTATCTTCAGAGTTCGCGTCCATAAATATTTGCTGTCGTTGTGAATGTTCTATCTTTCTGCGTAGTATGTTGCTCCAGCACAGCAGATTGCCGCAGGTTATGTAATAGTTAGACTGCATTAATATGTCAGGTTTATACGAGTGTGTGTGTATATATATATATATATATATATATATATATATAATATATATATATATATATATATATATATATATATATATTATATATATATATATATATATATATATATATATATATTGGTTTAATTTCTTTCTATTTCTTTGTTTGTTTGTTTGTTTGTTTTTGGGGTTTTTTCCCCTCTCTTTCTCTGAGGGTGGGTGGGAGGAGGGGGGGGGGGGCGGAGGGGGGATGGGCCTTTTTACGTATATGTGTTTTATCTTTTGCTGTATCGTCTGATGTATTTTTATGTGTAGAGTAGCAGGACAGTTTGGAAGATATGCATTGCTATGCCTAAAACTTTTTATCTTGAATAAAACTTTTCATCATCATCATCATCATCATCATCATCATCATCTCTCTCTCTCTCTCTCTCTCTCTCTCTCTCTCTCTCTCTCTCTCTCTCTCTCTCTCTATCCCTCTGTCTCTGTGCTGCCTTACATCTGACTGAATGTGTGTGTGTGTGTGTGTGTGTGTGTGTGTGTGTGTGTGTGTGTGTGTGGTGGTGCAACGCATCACTCGAGTAATGACCGTCTTGCATTACTCTTGCGCTGCATTGCATCTGGCACACATGTGTGCGTGCATGTGTGATTGTAACGCATGACTCGAGTAACAGGTACCATGTGTTACCCTTGTGCTGCCTTACATCTGACTGAATGTGTGTGTGTGTGTGTGATATTTTCAATTCCTCAATAGTTACAGTTGATGTGTTCAGTTGTTTACTTTTGAAGTTCTAACCTTTTAGTTAAAATCTTAGAGTTAATATGATCAGTTTTATGTTATTTAAATCTATTGTATGTGCACGTCTGAGTATGTGTGCGTGTTTGTGTGTGCGTGATTGTAACGCATCACTTGAGTAACAGGCACTATGCGTTACCCTTGTGCTGCCTTACATCCGACTGAGAGTGTGTGTGTGTGTGCGCGCGCGCGCGCGCGCGCGTGTGTGTGTGTAACGCATTACTAGAGTAATGGGTGTTTTACTTTATTCTTGTGCTGCCTTAAAACTAGCACACGTGTGCGCATATGCATGTGTCAGTATGTCTGTGTGTATGTGAGATATTTTCAATTCCTCAATAGTTACAGTTGACGGTTAGTGTTCAATAGTTTACTTTTGAAGTTTTAACTTTACTCTTTCAGTTTTTAGTTGAAATCTTAGAGTTAATATTCTTATAATATGATCACTTTTAGGTTTATTTAAATCTAATGTGTGCGTATGCGTGTGTATGTGTGCGTCTGTGCATGTGGGTGCGTGCGTGATTGTAACGCATCACTTGAGTAATAGGCACCATGCGTTACCCTTTTGCTGCCTTACATCTGACTAAACGTGTATGTGTGTGTGTGTGCGCGCGTGCGCAAAATATTTCTTTTTATTATTATATTATTATTATTATTATTATTATTATCTCTTCTTTTCATTTTATTTATTTTTCATGTTACCTCTTCTGCTGTTATATTTATTTTAAATGTTATTAAGGACAGACATGTATAAAAAAAAAAAAAAAAACTCATGCTAATAAACCATTTAAGATATAAATGAATGCTGTTAACTACAAATCAGAAACATCAACTCCGTCTCCAACTTTTCTTCTGCAATAGTGAACCCATAGAACATGTTTCTGAACATTAGTAAATGACCAGCTGAAATGGGAACCTCCATAAACAAATTCTCCTTTTTCTTGAAATGTATTTTTACTGTCTGAAAATTCACAATACTGTATACTCAACAATTCTTTCACGCTGGGTAATGTTGTAAAATGTCTCAATGCATGCATTTTAAGTGTTAAAGGCCCTATACTTCCGCGGGGAACTGCTGGAAACAGCCGTGTATTGTGGTATTTTATTACAGCCTAAGTCCATTTGAACACCACAGGTACTCATTTCCCTCCAGACAACGTGACATCTGAATACTGTACAAAAACCTAGTTCATCTCGACGCGTAATCACCCTCGTTTAAAAATAGATTAGTAGCAGACGACACAGATACGGTAATAGTTTCGACTACTACAGACATGCGCATTGAATACAAATATGGCATCACAGTGATTCTGTCAAGCAGACGCTTCTTTGGCGGTGTACCTTCAAAAGTGATTTAGAAGTAGAATGACATTCCTTGCAAGGAATCAGCTGGTGACTGATACAGAGCCTAGCAAACGGAAGTTAGTAGTAGCGTCAGAGATTTGAAATATTGCGCCAGATTGACAGAGCTGGTGTGAGATCAGTGCCGAGTCAGGAGGCAAGACCGATTCGAGGAGAGGAGAAAAATCAAGTTACTGGCCGGTGAGACTGTGAGACCGATGCAGAGATGAAAAACAAGGCTACATTGTAAGTACCATTCCGAACATTTTATATGACCCGTGTACGCTACGTCGTCGTTAATATTCTCTTAATTCGACACATTGTGTTGAGCCGAGATTACATCAGAAACTGGCAGGAGACGTGCAGTGAACCACAGGTGTTCGTACACACTACAAAGGAGACGTGCAGTGAACCACAGGTGTTCGTACACACTACAAATGTGTCACAGTAATGGCAGTATACACACGAGGCGTGATGTTGAAAAGTTACCGGCTGTGGGCTGGCAGTTGAGCGCCTGTGAGCAGGTCTCCACAACGCTTTCTAGTACGGTACGAAGTAGGTAACAGCATTCAGTAACCACAGTAACATTTCAACAAGTGCAGACTGGTCGGCTTCAGGAGATACAGTTATTCTTGTTCAGAAGTATTCACGGTTTCCAGTTCCAAGCATGCCGTTTAATAATAAATAATAATTACGGTGTTTATAATGCGCTTATCTTATAATAATTATAACTCTAAGCGCGCACTCACAACTCGCACACGCATGCGCACGCTTTAGACAATGACTCACGTAACACAAATAGTGAAAATACATTACGACGGTCAGCTTGGTGTGGTGATATAGTGCTAGAACTGTTGAAAGAGGTGAGTTTTGAGGGCGGACTGGAAGGAGGAGAGCGAGTGTTTCTGACGGAGAGAGAGTGGGAGAGTGTTCCAGGTAGATGGACCGTATACTGAGAAGGAGCGGGGGCCGAAAGTGTTGAGTTTGGTGCGGGGGATGAGGAGGCGGAGAGGGTCGGAGGCGGAGCGGAGGGAGCGGGGAGGAGTGTAGGGGTGAAGTAAGTTGGAGAGATAGGCAGGAGCGTAGTTGTTCAGGGATTTGTAGCAGAGAGACAGAATCTTGTATTGGATGCGTTGGGGGATGGGGAGCCAGTGGAGGAGCTTGAGCAGGGGAGTGATGTGGTCGGATTTTATCTTTCTGAGGACGAGGCGGGCAGCATTGTTCTGGACGCGCTGGAGAGTGAGAGTGGTGGAGTGAGGAAGGCCGGAAAGGAAAGAGTTGCAGTAGTCGATGCGAGATAAGATGAGAGAGACAGCGAGTTTGGTGGCAGCTTCGGTAGTGAGGTATTTTCTGATCTGACTGATGCGGCAGAGGTGGAAATAACATGCCTGGGCCGTGGCGGAGACGAAGCTGGTCATGGAAAGAGAGGAATCTAAGATAACGCCAAGGTTCTTGACCGAGTCAGAGAGGGAGATGGGGGTGCTGTCGAGTTGAAGGTGGAGAGAGGGAGGGAGCTGGGAAAGTTTCTGGCGAGTGCCTACCAGCATGGCTTCCGTTTTGTCGTCGTTCAGTTTGAGCTTGTTTGCTGTCATCCAGTTTTTCACGTCTTCATAGCAGTCAGCCGTGCGAGTCAGTAGTGTCTGAGTGTTGTCGAGTTTGTCTTTGTCTAGTAGTTGTGAGTCGTCAGCGTAGAGATGGTGGTGTATGTGGTGAGACTGGATGATGTTGGACAGGGGGGAGGTGTAGAGTGTGAAAAGGACCGGGCCTAGGACGGACCCCTGTGGAACGCCGCAGGAGAGCGTGACTGGGTTGGAGGAGACGCCGTCGATGGTGACGGACTGCTGTCTGTCGGAGAGGTAGGAGAGAAACCAGGAGTGAGCAGAGTCAGTGATGCCAAAGGAGTGGTGAAGGCGGTGGAGGAGGATAGAGTGGTCTATGGTGTCGAAGGCTGCAGAGAGATCGAGTAGCGTAAGAAGGGAGATGTTGCCCGAGTCAGTAGAGAGAAGCAGGTCGTTAAGGATATGTAGAAGGGCTGTTTCAGTGCTGTGATGTTTGCGATAGGCAGACTGGAAGGGACTGAGGAGGTTGTTATCGGCGAGGTGGAGGTTGAGTTGGTCGAGGACAACCTTCTCAAGAAGCTTGGACAGGAAAGAGAGATTGGAGACTGGGCGGTAGTTCTTGAGTTTGTTTGGGTCGAGGATGTATTTTTTGAGGAGAGGATGGACGATGGCGGACTTGAAGATATCGGGGACGAAGCCATTCTCTAGAGATGTGTTGATGATGTCGGTAATGAAGGGCAAAAGTTTTGGGAGGCCGTCCCGGTAGAGGGAAGCTGGGAGGGGGTCTAGTTCGCAGGTTTTGAAAGGCATGGACTTTATGGTCTTGAGGACTTCATCCTGAGAGACGGGGCGGAAGGACGAGAGGGGAGTGCCGGAAAAGGGGGGGGGGGGGTCAGGAAGGCAAGGCGGAGAAGGCAGAGCGTCGAGTGTGTTGCGCAGAGTTTGGATTTTATCGGAGAAATAGGAGGAAAAAGCCGACGGAAGTTCTTCTTTGCTGTGTGTGTTGGGAAGAGGAGAGTCTTTAGAAGTGCCTAGGAGTGTGTTCATGGTAGCGTAGAGGGTTTTGGAAGAAGTGGATTCCAGGATTTTGTTTTGAAGGTGTTTGCGTTTGGAGTCGGAGATCATTCTGCAGACTTTGGATCTGGTGGTTTGGAAGATCTCTCTGTGAACGGTGAGGTCAGATGAGTGCCAGCGGCGTTCTGCATGTCGACGCTCGCGCTTGGCCTCAGCTATGTCGTCAGTGAGCCAGGGGGAGGGCAGTCGGTTGGGTATGGAACAGGTGGTGACAGGGGCATGGGTGTCTAGAAGTTTTTGAAGGGAGGAATCGAAATGGGATGCAAGATCGGGAGAGGAGGCGGGGTGCAAGAGAAGGTCGACAGCTTCGTCGAAGAAGTTCTCTCGGTTGACAGATTTTAGTTTGCGACGAGAGACAAAGAGCTTGGGTTTTTTAGGGGGCGGTAGGTTGAGGGCGACGAGAATAGCGAGGTGGTCGGAGGGAAGCACAGAAGAGGTGTCAGAGTCGAGGAAGAGTTGATCGGAGGTGCGGGTGATGATCCAGTCGAGGGTGTGGCCGAGTCGGTGGGTGGGTTTAGTGATGTGTTGTGTAAGATTGTGGTTTGAAAGTGACGTGCAAAGGCGTTTTGTGTCGGGGTGGTCGGGTTTGTCGAAGTGGAAGTTAAAGTCGCCAAGAAGGATGTGTTTTCCGGGTCGTGTGCTGTAGTGGTCGAGGAGGAGATCGAACTCGGTGAGGAACATGGAGTTTGTGAGTTTGTTTTGAGAGCTTGGAGGGGGGCGATAGATACATGAGAAGATGAGGGACTGGCCAGGGAGTGTTGCTACGGCCTCGACAGATTCAAAGGAGGGATGAGCAAAAGGGAGAGACTGAGAGAAGGAGAGGTGAGCAGAAAGACAGTCCCTGTAGATGATGGCAATGCCACCCCCTCTGGAAGCACGCGGGAAGGAGACCAGGCGGTAGCCACTTGGAGTGACGCTGGCGATGATGGGTTCATCGCCAGCTGAGCGGAGCCACGTTTCGGTGATCATGACAACATCTAGGTCATTGTCTAGGATGAAATCTGAAATCACGTCGGCTTTGCCATCTTTGCAGACAGACTGTGCATTGAACAGACACAGTTTTAGGTTGGATGAGCCAGAAGAGGAAGATGGAGAAGAAACGGACGAAAAAGAGGACAAAGGAAGAGGAGGGTGGGGAGGGGGGAAAGAGGATGGAGGGGGGAAGGAGGAGGGAGGGGGGGAGGAGGAAAAGACGGGGAAGGAGAACCGGGCAAGAAAGAGGATGCGAAAGGAGGGGGGAGGAGGAGGAAGGGGAGTAGGAAAAGCTGAGGGAGGGGGAGGGCGAAGGGGAGGAGATAGGGGGGAGAGGGGACGAGGAGGGAAAAGCAGGCGAAGGAGGAGGGGGTGAGGGGAGGAAGGGGGAGGAGGGCGGGGGAGGGGGCGGTCGAGGAAAGCAGGGAGCAGTAGATGAGCAAGAGAGGAAAGGAAATGGGAGAAGAAGGAAGGGAGGTGGATAAATCGAGGAGGCGGGGGGTGGCGGAAGGGGTGGAAGGGCATAGGAAAAGGGGAAGAAGTGTGTGGTTGTGTTTGTGGTGGTGAGTCCCGCCTTTTGCTAATTCCGCCCCTGTGGCCTCTCTTTCGCGATCGGATGCCACGTAAGGCATCTGCAACACTGTCAGCGGCACCGTTTATTGATCGCATGGTGTGTGTGTGTGTGTGTGTGTGTGTGTGTGTGTGTGTGTGTGTGTGTGTGTGTGTGTGTGTGTGTGTGTGTGTGAAGTTGTAGGTCTGGATGTGTATAACGGACAATGTCACATGATTTTTTTTTTCAGATATAATTCGTCAATGACCCCACAGAATTCAGTCTGCCAAGACTCAATACAGGTTAGTACTCCCTTTCACTAATGTGTTTAATGTGTGTAAATGTTACATAGGTACTATGAATCCATTTTCATACCAGGAATCCATTTTCAAATAATACTTACAGTTGTGCATTACAGACTTTTTTTTAATGTAGTTTGATGAGAAGTATAATTTCTTCAGTAACAGTGATTGCGGATTATAACACAGTAATGTTTTTCCCTGTCTTTTAAATTTTTAATGTGTAGAGTGTTCTGCTCAGAGTACCCGAAATGGTACACGAGGCGCAATTAGCTTACACATTTGGTTGTCACTGTATACTACCACTGTATTATACAGCTGCATCTATTTCAACTAAACAAGAAAAATTAGGTTGTACAGTTGCCTTAATGTAACCTGATTTCACCTTTTGTTATTGGCTTTGGTAATATTGAATTTTATGTGCATACAGTCTATACCTGTGTGCACTTGATTATTTTCTCTGTATTAAAGTGTGTGTATGTGTGCAATTTTTGTAGCACACACACACACACACACACATACACACCATCACACACACACACACATACACACACACACACACACTCTCTCTCTCTCCCTCTCTCTCTCTCTCTCTCTCTCTCTCTCTCTCTCTCTCTCTCTCTCTCTCTCTCTCTCTCTCTCTCTCTCTCTCGCACACGCACACACCCCATGTGTTGTATTTAAATAGTTCCTAGTGTACCGTGTAGTGTGTCATTATGATATTATCACCCCCATTTATGTTTATGCATTACTTTATAATTTACAGTTGCAGGTGCAGGTGATTTTTATTTTGAGACGTATGCAGCACCTTGCCTTATTAATGACACTGTTTTGCACTGTACTCTTCCAAGCTGTTTCCCTGACTATTATGCTTCATTTTTTCAGACTCCAAAGAGCGCTGAGGCTGACAAGAACTCAAAGAGCAGAATTTGATAAGTTTGGGACTGGATGCCACAGAGAGAGAAAGAAAGAGAGAATTGAAGCTTCATTATCATAATGACTGAGTTAACCCTCTTAATTATAACTTTTTTACCCTCCATTATCCATGTCCCCTGCACATAGTAAATACCATTGGAAGCTACCCCTAAATCATTGCTTTTTAAACATCCACAATTTTATGAAAATCAAAAATAATAATTAAGAGGGTTAACTCAGTCATTGTGTTAATAATACTTCAATTCTCTCTTTCTTTCTCTCTCTCTTAATTAGCTCATATGGCCGATGTCGCAATGTTACCATGTACCTAAACACAGCCCGTCGCCAGCACTCTAGGCATGAAAGGACACGACACATCAGAATAAAATATGCGTGGCACTTACAGTGTATTCACCACGTCGCAATGTTTTGACAACGTTGTTCAGAATCTTTTCAAATCCTTTAGCTGCTAGATCGATATGTACCACACCTGTCTCGATATTCAAGAAGGAATTTTTAATTTTTCCAATTATGTGTATACCCTCCATTAAATGTAAATTGGCTAACACCTGCACACACAACCAATCCCCCTATGAGCTACTTGCATAGAGAGAGAGAGAGAGACCCGCTTTGACAACACAGACATAGACTCCACTCATGTAAAACTTATACATTTAAATCAGCCTCTTTTCAATGAGTAAGTTACAAGGTCTTAATCTGTGGCGCATGCCATTTGTAAGCCACCTGTGTTGCCTTATCGTTGCGGCCACGCGCCGCTCAGTGCGACGCGCCGCTATTCACTGCGAGAGTGGACACTTCAGTTTATGAATAAGCCGGCTCTAAGGCTTTTGAAAAGGCTATTTGCTGAGAGGTGTCAATATACTCAAGAAGAGAGCATGTTTCGAAGTTGACTTAATATAATCATGACTGGTTCCCGAGAAATCAAACGGTGGCCTATACTCTGCACTATACAGGCAGCTGGAAAAACAGATGTATAAGAAACTAACAAGTAATATCTAACACACACACACACACAGATGTACACACAAACAAACACACTTACTTACACACACTCATGTCAGTACAATTTACTGTAAGCCTGAGTCTAATCTGACAGGTGGTGTCACTGTTGATCGCCCTTTGTGTCCCCCTCACACCCTGCTATTCAATAGCGTGGTCACATTTCATTCCTTTCCAATTCAGACACTCAGCCGCAACGGGACTGTGCTTTTGAAAAGCTCTCAGCTGTCAAAGGCCTTTTCATAGCCACAGCCTTTTAAATCGCTAAGTGATGTCAAAGATCAACAAGGGGACATCATGATTTGAAAGAGGGGGGGGGGGGGGGGGATTTGTACAAGTGGGCTTAATGTATTTACGCCTGGTTTCTGAGGAATTAGAAAATCAACTGGTGGTTATTACACTATACAGGCACTGAAAAAAACAGCTGGATAAGAAACTACCAAGTAAAACAATAAGTCACAACTCACTTAAAGGTTACCTTAAAGTGAGTTACCATAAGAACTTTTTAACTACTTACCATTAAGAACTTATTAATTACTTACCCTAATTACTTACAAGTACTTAATAACAACTTGACTCTAGTCACGTATACTAAGTCTTTTTTACTAAGATACAAGGGCAACGGAAAAACATTTTTTTCAATAATACTCTGGTGGTGGTGCTGATGGAGTTAAATAATTAGCCCTAAACTGTGTAACTGGCATGGCATCTCTCTGTGAAGTGTATGACATTATTAAACGATTACCAAATCTGATTTTTATTTGTTTAAAAGAATGTGTAGCTTTTCTGTGGTTTCCTGTACCCCTATCCTTTTTCCCTCTGCTAAAAAACTAGCCTTCAGTTCTTCAACATTCACGGGAGACTGACTACGCATTTTATTTTGTATTTCAGATTTCATTTGTTTGTAGTTATTTAAATCATCCTGGACTCGCTTAAATTCTTCGTCATTAATAAAATTGTCCTGCAACGCTTTACTTATAATAAACCCCACCTGGGTCTGCCCTGGGGGACTTGGGTGGGGTTAGGTATTTTTTAGTTCCCAGGGTCACCCTGGTCAGCCCCACAGGGTGGGTTTTTCTCTCTGTTCTGGGGCATGTGTTTCTGTCTACCCTTTGTCCATTCACCTGTATTTGCCTTTTAAAAACTCTCCCTACTGTCTGCACTGCCTGTAGCTCTTGATATTGGATGTGTGTTGCTAAATGGTCTTAGCTTTATTTAGGCCCCATGTGTTAGGTTTATTTAATGTATTTGACCGGCTGGCGACATACATTCAATGTTCTGTTTATTTTTTTTTTTTTTCACAAGCAGTGCAGGCACGTCCTGAGAAAGCCTTGTTGCTGTCGGGACGTTAAGCAATGTACAATCAATCAATTACTTATAATAAGTTTAAGACTACTCAGTTTTGCACTTGCCAGCGTACTCAATGCTTCATGTTTTTCTAACTTTGTGTGAAACCTCTTGTTTATGGCATCCAAACCAAAGCAAGCCAGTCCTGTGGCAATGCTAGCTCCTTCCAGTCCGGCCCAACCAAACTTCCAATTCCAGTTGAAATCAATACTATACCCCCTACAGAACAACCAGCAGAAAAAGCGCCAACAGCCATAGATGTATTTTGTACAGAATTGAAAATGGTCTGATACCTCCTTTTGCATCTGGAGTACCTCGCATGTTCACTTTCCAAATATTTAATTGCTTCTGTAATATTATTTAATCTGAATGCGTCTGCCTGTAATGTTTTATCTGATGCAATTGGCATATGTGGATCAAGCGCAAACGACGACACAGTCTCAGGCGCAAGCGTCGTCGGTAGTTGAGGATAGAAGTTTACCATATTTTTTTATTGTCAAATATTTTTTATTTAATCAGCAATTACATTTTGCAACTCGTCAAAAGTATAAAATTTGCTGGCATAATAAAATGAAACAAGATCAATGTGTTCAAGGTTTATGTAACTTAGACGAACAAAAGTTGTTTTGTCGACAACCACCTTGACAGCCGGAACACTGCTCGAAACATTAATAACATCTACATTTTTTGTAATAGCAATAAAGACCTTTGTTGATTCTGTTACTGTTTCATCCCATGTAAGTTTGATTCCTTGTGCTATATTTGCCTCTTTGACAGAAGCTATAGATCGCAAGATAATTTCAAATACTATTGTTGCTTCTCTAGCCACGACTAAGCTTGCTGGCATAAACACAACAGAAGTATCTGATCTTCCCTTTCTAGTTGTAAGAAGATACCGTCGTTTCTCATAATTTTCAACTTTCAGTTTATCTCTGCTATTGTTGTCTGGGGCAAAACTTGGAACAAGACTTGCAATCAGCGGCCCAGAATTAACAACCTTCCTAAACACTAAGGCGCCTTCGTCATCAGTGTATACATAAGGACTAATAAATTCAATCTTTATGTCCCAGTCAATTACGGGTGCTGGTGCCGGCACAGGTGAATCAACCCACTTATTTCCCACATGTATTAAGTTGTAGGGCACGTTATTTACTGGAGTAGGTACAGTAACATCACGCAGCTGACCAAGTTTAGGAATCTGTCTTTCACCATCTTTCATGTCGACAATTACTTTCCTCTTGTACATACCAGTCGAATCAAGTTCAAAACCATATATTTCTCCAATTTCCCCTTCCTTCTCAAAATCCTGTACGTCTGCCAAATCTTTCAACTCTGTTACTGGACATGCAACTGGTATGATTCTCGGCTTTGGACCACCACTCATTTTTATAAACAAAAATAAAATTATTTAACTTCTAACACTACACTAAAATCATGCATAACAACTGGTTTGTCATCCTGATTAGTTACAGATATACTCAGTGACTCAAAGAAACTAGAACCTAATTTCTTAAACTGTGCAGGAAATCTAGCAACCACACTTTCACAATAGGGTGCAGTTTCAGTTGGTAAGCATCTCAACAAAGTTGAAGGCTTTCCATTGTGAACATTTTCAGTTGTGTTCAGTTCTTTCAAATAAACATTTAGCATTGTGTGTACTGACAAATTGGCAGTACGTTTTCCAGTTATATTAAGTTTATTTGTCTTCAATGTTATAATATGAGAAAAAACATCTTCTTCAGCCATATACCAATCTTCATCCAAATAATAACCAAGTAAATAAGCAAAATTAACTGACATTTTTAACCAATCTTGTTTTGAAGATTCTAATGTAACAAGTAGGTTAGCTGGATTTAAAGTTGCTTTAATACTAAATTTACTAAGAAACCATTCAGCTATAGTACAAAAGTCATAATACCCAGGTGGTAAAGCTTCAGTCACACCACCAAAAATTACTTTATAATTTATATCATCATCTACATTAAACCACCTTACACTATAAAACATTTCATGGATAGCTACAGTCTTGCTACCATCACGATTATCAATCCCATTAGTTAACCACACTGGTTTGCTTGTGTCAAGATTTGTTAATGTGATAAACATTTTTATTATCTCATATAAAAAAGGATGGAATTTAAATCACCAACCAATACCACTACAAACGCATTTCAATTTAATGTGGATGCTAAATACAATGTCGCACCTACTTATGAACAGAAAATAATGAATTAAACCAGCTTGATATAGCTGTAAACGAACAAGATTTATTTCAAGTCAAAGTACCAAATCCATTTGACCAATATCTAAACCCTCCAATAACAGACGACTCTACTGCAAGAAAGTGGTCCTCAAGTCCACTACAGATGTTTCAAAATCAACTTAACTTTGCCATACTGTGTTCTACTACAGGCTGTGGTGTTTCATTCACAGACCATTTGAATCACTCAAACAAACTGATTAGATCTGTGTATCGTTTCCATGTTTATTACCAGCTTAGGCGTATACTGTCAAAACTTCATACACCACTGCCAACTGAATCCAGTTTCAACAGGTTTAACAACCCCATGGATATGAAAGCGTTTGAACGCATTTGTAATGAGTTTAACATAAGCCCCCGGTATGACTTCACACAAAAACTTGATGATCACAACGGCATTGGTACATTGTATTACGCTTTGAGTCACAGACAATACCCTCAAGATTACTACCCTGGTTACACTTCATTCTCATCAAAATCACAAGTCTGGTTAGGCTCAATTGAGCAGAAGCAGTCTAATGCGTGGACCACATTTATTTTAGATAAAACTGACGGGTTTACTCAAGCAGGAGTCGAGCGCATAAATGAGTCTATCAGAACATATGTCTGGTGTATACTAGGTGCACAATCACTAACAAATTCGAATATTTTGAATGGAAGTGGAAAATTTGAATCTCAAAAACAGTTTCTTGCTAATCTTGAAGATTCAATTAACTCAACAGTCGATCTCCCATCAAGCATACAGCGCTACCAAGACGTTCTCAGATATGCCAGAGCAAAAGTTGACTTTGTAGTAGGCTTCGGGTTATACATGTTACCATCTGACCTTCAACTCCAAATGGGAACAATAACAAATTATAATAATGAAATAGTTGTTGCAGGTGTTGGTCAAAAACTCGGTCTCAATCAATCTGTAAACTTAGGAGGAACCACTGCGCCTGTACTGTCATTAAAATCATTACAGGTGGTTACTTCCCCTGCCCCAACACCCATACAGTCAGTAATGCCCCAAACACCGCTACCAATCCCTGACACACATGAATCAGAAAGAACCGCATTGACAATAGGATTAACAGGATTAGGTATATTACTTCTTTACCTGTTTCATTAAATAACCTACCATTAACCCTCCTACTGTCACCAAAAAGACCCAAACATGTTCTGCCATAAATCCAACTACCTTCGCCGCTGTACTAATAAGCCAACTGACAACTGTGCCTAAAATAGAGGGTAATGAATCCATTGCTCTCAGAGCCAATTTCTTAAGCAAGTCTGATATGTGAGACAGTTGTTTCTTTACACATGACTGTAAATCTTTTGGGTCTGTTGGAGCCGGGGGGCCTGGCGGACCCGGGGTTGGCGGTGCTGGTGCCGGGGGTGGACCCCCACCACTACCAGAGACAGCTAACACAACAGTACTGATAATAAATCCAAGAGCAATAATTAAACTAGCAATTGTGATACCCTGTTCTCTGAAAAGTGTTTTTAGTCTCTCAGCCAGAGTAGTGTCTTCGTGAAGTATTTTCTGAATAGTTTCCCTAATTCTGTTGACCTGTGATTTTAGTTTTTGTCTTCCAATACTAATTGTTTCTAACCTTCCTGATCTTTCTATCTGCAAATCATTTAATCTGTGTTGTATTCTTTCTTTCATTTCTGTGTCAAGATTCCCATTGTCTGCGGTAGCCAGTTTCTCTTTTTCACGTTCTATGTGTTTATCAAGCTCACCTAGTTTGGCAACATTATTTACCATCTCACCTCTTATCGTCTGCAGTGATTTATCCAACCCTATAATCTCTCTCATTGACAAAGGTGGGTCTTCTATTGTTTTCATAGCATCATTTATTTGTCCTTCAGTAAATGAAGTTTCTTGTATCACTGTGTTTGCTATTTCTGGTAGGCTTGTTACTGGTGCCATTTCAATTTGTTGCCCTGTTGGTAACTTTGTTTGCGTGTCGTGAAGAACACTAACCAGTCTTGGTGTGACAAGAGACCCTCCAATACCAAGATACCTTGCCAACCCAGAGTTACCACCGACTTCACCTTTAATTGTACTTAAAGCTCTAAACTTAGAAGGATTGTTTTTATGTGTTAGATATATTTTCCCTCTGTCTGTATTTACAAATAAGTGTCCTTTATCATATTCAAACTCATTAGGATGTATTACATCTGGGCGCGCTCCAACACTGTCATAAAATGAGTTTACTTTGTCTTTTAACAGTTCATGATACATACTACTACTACTAGTTACCATTCCAGTCATATCTGTGATACTGGTATCTGAGACATTCATGTCATCCATTTCAAAATCTTCATGATTAAATCCTCCCGCTGCCATTGTTTTATTAATTTATTATTTTTTATTGTGCATAATAAAAATGACACAGTCTTACGGATCAAAGTTAGACCCATACAGAAAACTACGTGAGCCTCTGGGTGTTAAGGGCGTTAGACAATCAATCGTCATCACAAACAATCCAAGTACCATAGACCAGAACCAAACCCTCACAGTCAAGTTTCCAAACCTAGGTCCCAGTGACGTTATTGTTCCTGGCACTGCACGCCTAGCATTTAATATTGAACTAACATCAGACGCAGATGTAAACAGAACACTGGTTGACAATCTTGGCAGAGCAATTGTTAGAACTATTAAAGTAAAACTTGAAGGACAGGAAGTGTTTAGTCTTGATGACTCAGATGTGTTCTACTGTTACAAAGATTTGTGGCTCACAAGAGAAGAACGAGAAGATCGTATTTACCAAGGCATACAGTCTGATAATGTTGGTAAACTTCGAATCAATGCCGGAGATAAGGTAACTACTGGGGTAGCCAAAGACATTATTATAGCAGAAACATATGGAACCAGATTTTACATTCCACTTGAGTTTGAAATCCTAACAGCTCATTTGCCTTATTATCAAGGGGCACTGAATGACCGTCTGAGCTTTGAACTAACTTTCAATGACTACTCCAAAGTTATAAAATCATCTGATCTCAGTGCAACATATAAGATCTCTAACATTTCTTTGGAATACGAAATTGTCACACACACTGAACTAGCCAGACTCATTCAAAATCAATACCAGTCAAGACTTCCAAATTATTATGACCGAGTGATTAGACATAGTTTAATACCCAAAGACAAGAGCGACCCAATGTGGAACATAAACTTGAACACACCTGCCAGGTCACTGAAAGGTATTCTCATGTTGTTTGTTGAACTGGTGAGTATATACAAAAGAGATTCAGAAAAATTCTACAATCCAAAGATTACACATTTGTCTTGTACAATCGAAGGCCGTCCTAATCAAGTGTACGCTTCAGGTTTGTTACCTTATCAACACTACGATGAGATCACAAAGTATTTTGCGGGTGGAAGGATTAGAGATAAACCTGCAAACATTGCGTGCAAAGATCTACATCTGTATGACGTAAGGATTGGTCAATACCTTACAAATAAGTATGCTCTTTGGTTAGACCTTCGTAGTACGGACGACGACTACCTTCATGGGTCAAGTAGAACTGTTGAGAATGGCAGTGATGGAATAACAATTCAGATACAAAAGAAGGTTGAAACTGCTGCAGCCATAAACATATATTTGTACCTGATATATGATGCACAACTCAATATACAAGACAGTAGACTGAGTGGACACATATATTAAAATTATATTGTGTATTAAAATGAACCGGAGCTTGATGACCCTTGACCCACACTGCGGATTGTTTTGTGGGGCGACAGGGTGTGGGAAAACTGAATTTGTTCTTAACCTATTACAAACAAGATACATCCATCATTTTGAAAACATTGTAATATTCTGTCCTACTATTAAACACAACAAAGCTTATCACAACCGTTTATTCATTTGGACTGACAACAACATTTACTTAGTTGACCCTGAAAAGAAACTGAATGACTACCTACAATATTTTTACAAGCAATTTGAAGGACAGTCAACATTGTTTATTGTTGATGACTGCTCAGCAGAGAAAGACATTGTCAAGAAGAGAAACACATTAGCAGAACTTGCCTTCAGTGGCAGACACGCAAATGTAAGTGTATGGATTCTCACTCAGAAATATAATGCTGTACTGAAAGATTTTCGAGAACAGTTAAAGTTTATCTATTTGTTTTACTGTAAGGATCGTGACAGCTTTGAAGACTGTCTCAGAGAGAACGATGTCATCCCAAATAAGCATGAACGAGATGATGTAAAAAATAAACTGAAATCAACTAAGCATCTAAAGCTCATTTTAAAGACAGATCAGCCCACAGGGTATGGGTTAGTAAATTAATTTATACATTTGTTTGTCCAATAAAAATGACAGACGGACAAACCCAAGTGTTTGATGTTACAGAATGCTTCAAAGATGTTATGCACTTTACTGACTTAAAATCACGTGTGTTTGAACCCAGCTTTAAACTCTCAACACCGTCAATAAGAATATACATGACATATAATGTTACTTTGGAATATTCAGATGGATTACCACGTTATGATTATGAGACTGTTGATCTTAAGACAAATGCTTTTAAAGTTTATAATGCTAACAGTGGCCCACTTGCGTTGGTTTGAGGTACTGTGTGAAGACATATTTGATCAATTAAGAAAACTACATTGTTACATTGAAAGTGTTATATTCAATAAAGTGTTATTACACCTGCAGGACAAACACCAGGGAAGTAGTTGACTTGTTTATCATAACTACAGATAATACAGTATTACATATGGTGTGTCAGCGGTAATTTTTTTTTCATTTATTATTTTGTCCGACAAATAAAAATGACGGACAATGCTCAAAGCCCATCAGGCTCGTCAAGCTTAAGAAACGTGTTTCACACAACAGATTTGCCTATATCCAATACTAACAATGTTTATGAATCAATAGAAAGATCTTTTTCTGTCATACAAGATAATCTTCTTACAGGCAGTGTAAAGATTCAGATTGTTGCTAAAATAGAATTTACTAGAGTAGACGGTGAAGTAATTGTATCATATATCTCTACAAGACAACACACAGTTAACACAAGAAGAGAATTAGAGAACGTGTTTAGAGACAGACTATTACCAGACTTCCTCCAGGCAATTGACAGTGCAAAAATGAAGGGGTCTGGTTCGCACGAAGGTCATGCACATGAACTACAATTGAAGCAGTCAAGGTATCATCCTATACTAGGCAAATCATGGATACCACTGCCAACAGAGGTTGCAAACAAAAAGGCTGTTGTTAACATACAGAACAAAGACAATTTCTGTTTCATGTGGTGTGTGCTTGCTAAACTACACTTTGTAAAAACAAGACCTGATCGCGTATCTAACTACATAAAATTTGTAAATGAACTCAACTTCAGTGGCATTGAGTTCCCTGTTAAGGTAGAAGACATAGACTTGTTTGAAAAACTAAATCCTGGTATATCTGTAAATGTGTATGTGTGGGATAATGAGTCTGTTGACAAGTTACAACCCATTAGAGTATCACCACTTGCTCCAACATATGGACAGTCAGAAGATAGACATGTTGACATGTTGCTAATCGGTCCTGCCGGTGATAATGATAACTTTCACTACACAATTATCAGAAATATGTCACGTCTAATTCATGGGCATACAACAAAACACAATGGTAAACAAGAAGTGTGTAAAAGATGTTTACAAAGATTCTCCTCTATTTCAGTAGCGCACAAACATGTTTTACACTGCAGGTCAGCTGATGACATACAAACTGTACTTAAGTATCCAGATCCTGGTAGTCAAGTTTATTTTAAGAACTATGGGAATCAACAAAAGCTGCCGTTTGTAGTGTATGCTGATTTTGAATCACTGGTAGTACCATATGAAGGTCCTGTTCCAGAGTCATTACCAAAGACTATAAAGTTGAGTGACCAAGTGGTGTGTTCTTTCGGTTACATTATTGTTAGGTCAGACGACAGCATACAGAACCTGTTATCTACAGGGGTGAAAATGCAGCATGTTTATTTTTAACAGAAATGAGACATCTGTATAGTCAGGTAGTACAGTATCTCACAACATGTCAGATGCCTTTGGTAATGACAGAAGAAGACAAATTAAAATTTGATACAGCTGAGATGTGTTGGGTTTGTGAGCAACCTCTGGGATGTGATAAAGTTCGTGACCATGATCACATAACTGGGCGTTACAGAGGTGCTGCACATAACAATTGTAACTTATTATTAAAAACAGATCCTAAGACATATAAGTTACCAATCTTTTTTCACAATCTCAAAGGATATGATTCACACATTATCATGCAGGCTGTAGATGAGTCTTACAAAAAAATTAGTTGTATTACCCAGACAACTGAGAAATACTTGACTTTTAGATTGGACAACAAATTAGCATTTTATGACTCTATGCAACATTTGTCTTTAGGTCTTGCTAGTCTGGCAGATGGACTGACTGAGTATCCAATAACAAGTAAATATTTTGAGCCAGACTTGATTAAGAAAGGTGTGTATCCTTATGAGTACATTGATCACTGGGTTGTGTTTGAGGAAACAAGACTGCCACCAAAAGAGAAATTTTATTCCACACTTAATGGAAAAGGCATTTCTGACTCTTAATACCAGCATGCTCTTGATGCGTGGGGGAAGTTAGGGTGTCAGACAATTGGTGACTACCACGACCAGTACTTGATAGCTGACGTTTGCTTGCTAGCAGACGTATTTGAAAGTTACCGTGAAAAGGGTTTGTTACACTACAAGCTTGACCCTGCTTGCTACATAACTAGTCCTGGCATGACATAGGATGCATTTTTGAAATCCAGTAAGATATCTATAGACCTGTTGTCTGATCGTACGATGGGTGAAATGGTGGAACGTGGATTGAGGGGAGGGATTAGTATTGCAGCGAACAATTATGCCAAAGCAAATAATAAATATCTGGACGGCCCGGGTTATGGTGACCTTGGGTTTGACCCCTCAAGGTCAAGGTCATTCATTACATACTTGGACGCTAATAACCTTTATGGGTTCGCAATGTGTGAGTTATTGCCCTTGAAAAACTTTTGTCTGTATGATTTGTCACAGTATGACATAACAGGGTTAACAAACAATATTATGAATCTTGACCGAAACGACGCGAAGGGTTGGATCTTTGAAGTCGACCTGGAGTACCCACATCATCTACACGATTACCACAATGATTATCCGTTGGCTGTTGAGAAAATGAGTATGACGGGGAAAAAAGAAGACACTAAACTTGTGCCAAATCTGAATGACAAATTCAATTACGTTTGTCACTACCGCTTGCTGCAGTTTTACATCAGGCATGGGTTAGTACTAAAGAAAGTTCACAGAGGTATTCAATTTGATCAGAGTGCTTTCATGAAAGATTACATAATGAAGAACACAACATTGCGTGCCAGAGACGGCAACACTGCATTTGACAAAGACTTCTGAACAATGCCTGTTTTGGTAAGACGATGGAAAATCCTCATCACCGCAAAGATGTGAGACTAGTCACAACTGAATCAGGTGCAATTAAACTTACAGGTAAGCCACAGTACACGGGGTACAAAGAGTTTCATTCATCATTGTATGCAGTGTCACTCAAAAAAAAAGATTGTTAAACTGGACAAGCCAGTATTCATTGGTATGGCAATTCTTGAGTTGTCAAAACTGTTGATGCTTGAATTTTATTATGATTACTTTAAACCAAAATATCCTGAGTGTCGTCTGCTATACACTGACACTGACTCTATGATCATTGATGTGTGTACTGAAGACTTTTATGAAGACATGAAAACAGAGTTACATATGTATGACACGTCTGACTACCCTAAGGATCATCCACTGTTTAGCACACAAAATAAAAAAGTGCCTGGTAAGTTTAAAGACGAACTGAATGGTGTGCCTATTGTTGAGTACGTTGGACTGAGATCCAAAATGTATTCTATACTGCATCAGAAAGGTAGTCAGTCGAAAGCCAAAGGAATTAAAAAAACAGCAATAAAAAATAAAGACATTCGTCATAAACATTATAAGCAAGTGTTAGATGGGGCATTAATGCCTGATTATCCAAACAAGTCACTGAGATCAAACAAACATAATCTTGAAATGATCCAAACACATAAGAAGTCACTTGCAGTTGGGGACACGAAACGAGTGTTTTTCAGTAAAGAAAAAGCTTATGCACCAGGTCATTACAGGCTTAAGTTATCTGAAGACATAGCTGATGAACTGGTTGAAGAATTAATCGATGAGTTAGTTACTGAAATGAGTAACGGTGTCTGGGGGAATAATCTGTAATTCTTCTCTGACAAATGCCCTCTGAGGCGCAGGCTCATACAGATAATATATTGTTGCATCAGGAGCGGGGACTATTTTTTTTTATATTATGAACGGACGTTGACCAGATGGGGTGTGTTGCTCTGCGCTTCACGTCGTTTTCTGATTCTCCAGGTTGATATAAATATCTCACCTGTTTAGTAAATAAACTTGTGTCTGGTGCTGGGGTTGGTCCTGTTTTTGGCTCTGTAATTGTTTTCAATTTAATAGCATCAGCAGGTTTTGGATGTCCTTCATTATTCATTGCTTTTATCACATGTGGTAATCTGTTTACCCACTCTGTGTTACGTGCGTCATGCATGAGTTCCTTTGAATACTGGTAACTGAAAAGTCTCTCTGATAACTGTTTGTTAAAGTTCTCTACAATTGCCTGTGATCTGTGCACACCTGGAATACCGCGTCTAACTATTATGCCATGCTTCGCAAATAACTGATTAACTGCGCCTTTGAATTCTGATCCGTCATCGACCTGCACAAGTCTGGGGTATTTCAGAGGGCCTCTTTTATAGATACTAGATAAAGCATTCGCAACTGTGTTAGCAGTTTTGTCAGATATGGGTTCGGCATCTTTATACCTTGAAGCTATGTCTACAACAGTCAGTGCGTACTTGTATCGTTTCTTTCTTATTGTATCGTGTGGTAGGAACAGGAGGTCCATTTGATGGGTGTCATTAGGGATAGTGTTTTCAAAATGAGGTCTAGATATCTTTCTTGGAGCAGGGAGGTATATCTGCCATATTGCTTGTCTCTGTAACCATTGTTTGACTTGATTGAGTGTTATATCTCCGCCCACAGCGGCATGTAATTTCTGAATAGGAGTGTTACTTTTCCAGTACCCTGATGGGGAGTAATATATTTTTGATAGTTTATTTTCAGCTGTCATTTTTTCTAGCAATGAAAACTCCTGTAAAATAAACTAATGTCATTCCCACTAGAACAAAGATTATTTCTCCATTTCTTTGTTCTGAGCTTGGTTGATAGTAATCGCTAAGTTTTGGTTTTGGGATAGACATGTCATTACCAGTGACTAAAAAATACTCACGGATTGCGTCGTCTGTATTTGAAAACGTATGCTGTGTGTGACCTTCAAGCTTCAATCTTTCATTGATGAAATCAAGTTTCTCTATTTGCTGCTTTTCATATTCTTGTTGTGCTTGTGCAAGTTTCTCAGACGCTTCATTGTGACGTTTCATTTCTTCTGCACCCCCACCGGGTCTGCCCTAGGGGACCTTGGTGGGGTTGTCTACTTTTTAGTTCCTAGGGTCACCTTGTCTAACCCCTGCAAGGTGGGTTCTACTCTTTTGGGGGTTTGTATTTCTGTCTTTCTGGTCCATTCATCTGTATTTTTCTTTTGAAATTCTCCCTCCTGTCTGCGCTTCTTGCAGTTTTTTCTTCATTTAGCGCAGGCACGTCCTGAGAAGGCCTTTGTCGCTTGCGGGACGTTAAGCAATCTATACTTACTTACTCATTTCTTCTGCAGATTCCTCTCTGCCTACTTTTGAAAAGAGATAATTTGACCCACTGAATGCTAGGGCGTTGACCATCGCTCCTCCCACAATAACAGCTAGTGTCGCCATATTATTTTTCTTTACATATAAACATTTTCGGGAATAATTCCCTGCTTGACAAGAAAATCTTTTGTCGCAATCGACGCTGTGACAACTACAATTAGCTTTGCGCTGTCTTCGAAATCTAATCTACTGAGGTCTGCTGATTTCATTTTGAGTAGATTTTTTCCTAGCATAGAATACGCTACTGCTAGTCCGCTGATTACGGCAGAATGATACACAAGGTTCATTATGTTCTTTGTGTCGCTCATTTCTTAGGCAATAAAAATTAAAATAATAAATTTATTACTGCATATAAAATGGGTCAACGGCTTTGGGTATTGTTGGTAATGTGGAGACTTCTGTTTTTGATGATGGAGTGTTTAATTTTTTGGTCACTGTACGAGTCTGTGGCTTGTATTTTTTGTATAATTGGTAAGCTACAAAACCAGATCCGACAACAAATGCGGCAACTACATATTTTGCTGTTTCAGAATTAGACTGGGTTGAAGGTCTTTCACTTTGATGTGGGTGTGACAGGGGTGTTGAAAGCCCTGCCAGTTCTGACGGTCCTAATGGTTCTAACGGTGTTGACGGCGGGTCACTTACATGAACCTTTTCTGTTAGTGCCTGTAGCTGTAACTTTTTTTGCTTGTTCCATTTGGCTAACCTTTTCCCTGCTTGAACCCTTCCTGCATTTTTAATTTTTGTCAATGTGTGAATCGGGGTCTGGACAGGGTCCGGTACAGTGTTCATCTGTGGGGTCGTTTGAGGGGTCGTCTGTTGGTCGTCCATTTTGTTCAGCAAAAATATTTAATTTTGTAAAATCGATATGACTCCCAGTTATTAATAAAGTTATGACAGGTGCGAGATAATTACCAAACCTGTAAAACAACTGGCATGCCAATTTACCTATTGTATTTGAAACTATGGGGTTACTCTCTAGGTCACCCCACCCGGGTCTGCCCTGGGGGACTTGGGTGGGGTTAGGTATTTTTTAGTTCCCAGGGTCACCCTGGTCAGCCCCACAGGGTGGGTTTTTCTCTCTATTCTGGGGCATGTGTTTCTGTCTACCCTTTGTCCATTTACCTGTATTTGCCTTTTTAAAACTCTCCCTACTGTCTGCACTGCCTGTAGCTCTTGATATTGGATGTGTGTTGCTAAATGGTTTTAGCTTTATTTAGGCCCCATGTGTTAGGTTTATTTAATGTATTTGACCGGCTGGCGACATACATTCAATGTTCTGTTTAGTTGTTTTTTTTCACAAGCAGTGCAGGCACGTCCTGAGAAAGCCTTGTTGCTGTCAGGACGTTAAGCAATGTACAATCAATTACTCTCTAGGTCGTGTGATAGGGTATCAATGTCTACAGGCAAAAAGTGATTGACTGCTTTTGAATATAGGCATACAATAGATCTGCTCAAATCTCGGGTCATTACTGAAGAAATGTGGTTATCATATTTTTAAAAAAGTTGATTTAATTCATCAGCCGAGAGTGAATTAATATCATCAGTTGAATAGTGCTTGCCGAGATATGCCTTCGACTTACCTGAAACAATTACTGAAAGGATTTGTTCTCGTTTTGATTCTAAATCTTTGTTCTGTAAAGCGCCGATATCACTCAATAATAACAATTCTTCAGATATCATTTTATAATGCAATTTAAAAAAAAAACTTTATAAACACATTTGTTCCTTTGACAGTAAACCAGGCATAAATATATAAGCCCTTACATGTAGAACCGTTTTGTAAATGACTGCTCTCTTTTGAAAAGTAATATGTCCCCCTGTTGATCTTTGAAATCACTTAGCGATTTGAAAGGCTTTTGACAGCTGAGAGCTTTTCAAAAGCACAGTCCCGTTGCGGCTGAGTGTCTGAATTGGAAAGGAATGAAATGTGACCACGCTATTGAATAGCAGGGTGTGAGGGGGACACAAAGGGCGATCAACAGTGACACCACCTGTCAGATTAGACTCAGGCTTACAGTAAATTGTACTGACATGAGTGTGTGTAAGTAAGTGTGTTTGTTTGTGTGTACGTCTGTGTGTGTGTGTGTGTGTGTGTTAGATATTACTTGTTAGTTTCTTATACATGTGTTTTTCCAGCTGCCTGTATAGTGCAGAGTATAGGCCACCGTTTGATTTCTCGGGAACCAGTCATGATTATATTAAGTCAACTTCGAAACATGCTCTCTTCTTGAGTATATTGACACCTCTCAGCAAATAGCCTTTTCAAAAGCCTTAGAACCGGCTTATTCATAAACTGAAGTGTCCACTCTCGCAGTGAATAGCGGCGCGTCGCACTGAGCGGCGCGTGGCCGTAACGATAAGGCAACACAGGTGGCTTACAAATGGCATGCGCCACATATTAAGACCTTGTAACTTACTCATTGAAAAGAGGCTGATTTAAATGTATAAGTTTTACATGAGTGGAGTCTATGTCTGTGTTGTCAAAGCGGGTCTCTCTCTCTCTCTCTCTCTCTCTCTCTCTCTCTCTCTCTCTCTCTCTCTCTCTCTCTCTCTCTCTCTCTCTCTCTCTCTCTCTCTCTCTCTCTATGCAAGTATCTCATAGGGGGATTGGTTGTGTGTGCAGGTGTTAGCCAATTTACATTTAATGGAGGGTATACACATAATTGGAAAAATTAAAAATTCCCTCTTGAATATCGAGACAGGTGTGGTACATATCGATCTAGCAGCTAAAGGATTTGAAAAGATTCTGAACAACCTTGTCAAAACATTGCGACGTGGTGAATACACTGTAAGTGCCACACATATTTTATTCTGACATGTCGTGTCCTTTCATGCCTAGAGTGCTGGCGACGGGCTGTGTTTAGGTACATAGTAACATTGCGACATCGGCCATATGAGCTAATTAAGAGAGAGAGAAAGAAAGAGAGAATTGAAGTATTATTAACACAATGACTGAGTTAACCCTCTTAATTATTATTTTTGATTTTCATAAAATTGTGGATGTTTAAAAAGCAATGATTTAGGGGTAGCTTCCAATGGTATTTACTATGTGCGGGGGACATGGATAATGGAGGGTAAAAAAGTTATAATTAAGAGGGTTAACTCAGTCATTATGATAATGAAGCTTCAATTCTCTCTTTCTTTCTCTCTCTTGCCACAGACAGTACTTAGAACTGCGACAGTGTCTCTCCAGTTGCTGCTGTAGTCTCTCTGCTTAAAAATTACTTGTTTGGTATTGCTACATGCTGCAGACTGATGAAACAGTGTCTCCAGAGATTACTCTACAGGTTTCGCTTATATCACATGAAGAGTGATCAACCATACAAAATATTTCTGGGACTGATAAGGATTTGACTGATGGTGTAAAATATACTCCCAAAAGACTAGTGGCTTTGTAGTAAAACTGTTGCCGCTAGGGTTTCACGTGAAAGAAAAACAGAAGATAGTGGTAGAAAACCCTTTAAAATAGAAACAAATAACGACGTTTCGGATCAAAGATCCTTCCTCAGGTGACATGGAAACAAACGTAGAACAGAAAAGAACACCAGAAAGAAAAGACGTCATCCTGTATAGAGAGAATAAAGACTAGTGGCTTTATCTTGAAATACTACTGCTTTGTACCTGTCTGTATTATAGGGGAGGGTTGGACACACACAAAATTATAGTAAGGGTAGAACTATACTTGTTTACAGAATGGCATTGTGTCATCACTAGAATGCTGTGAAAGTCCTGCACGGTTTAAAATCACTTTTTCACCCGTTGCAGATTAAGGGATGGGATTTACAGTGGCTGTTGAGATCAGTGTTTTGATTTCCTTTTTTGATCAATAAATCAGAGAAACATTGATTGATTGTTTAAAAAATGCAAAAAACTGGAGCACGTGGTGTGTGTGTGTGTGTATGTGTGTGTGTGTGTGTGTGTGTGTGTGTGTGTGTGTGTGTGTGTGTGTGTGTGTGTGTGTGTGTGTGTGTGTGCACTCAAACATGTGTGTGTTCTCATGCATGCGGTTTGTGTGCAAGGTTGTTTGCATATGTGTGTGTGCTCGTGTATTTGTGTGTGCTTACGCATGCTCGTGCGTGCGTGTGTTTGTGTGTGCGTACTACAGAAAAAGGTATGTGCATATTGTCATTTAACAAGTGAAATCTGTGAAGTGTGTGTGTGTGTGTGTGTGTACTCATACATGTGTGTGTTCTCATGTATGTTTGTATACTCATGCATGTGCTGTGTGTGCAAGGTTGTTTGCATATGTGTGTGCTCGTGTATTTGTGTGGTTACGCATGCTCGCGTGCGTGCGTGTGTGTGTGAGTGTGTGTGTTCAGCACTACAGATAAAGGTACGTGCATACCGTCATTTACAGAGTGAAATCTGTGAAGTGCTGCCCAACTTGTGCTTTTGCACCCCAGTGCCATGGTTACATTGGTGCAAACACACACATCATTTAGGCTATGCCCCATAACCTACCCCGCTCCCAAACACACGCACACACACTGGCCGGCAGACTGACACACCAGACATGCATACTACTGCTCTGATGGTATCTTTTGGGTTCGTTCGGGTTCATGGGTAAAAGGACGGACCGACAACCGAGACAGCAATGGCCGCGTACGCGTTTGAGCGGCACATTGCTTGCTTTGCAAAACGAACCGGTTCGCGAGTATTCTGACAAACCATACATTTTCACAGCTCCGAAACACCATTATTTGACTTCTAAGTGTGTTTTATGTGTATATATTGTGCATACATTTGACCCGAAACGACAGAATGACACAATTTTCAAATCGCTATAACTCAGATACCGTTTAAGACATCTCCACAAAATTTTGCATGCAAGCTCATCTTGATGTTTACTTTCAGAAAACTTTAAAAATTGTATTGTCTTTTGAATCTAAAAAAATTACTGGGACAACCTAGTATTATCAGAAAGGTCTCTCCATTTTAGCCTTAGACCAAGTTTGAAGACTTTGGCTGAAATGGCCACACAGAAAATGACAGCATTCATGACAAAATTTAAGTTCACCACAAATAATGGACTGGATTATAAAATAACTATTGCCATTGCATGTAAAACCCCCAATAAGCAAAAGGTCCTTGGGCTGTCAGCTGTAGTCATATGAATGACTGTATGCAGGCCAACTAGAGATGCTGTCAGCCCAAATCATTCTGCTCACCAGGGAGCCAAAAATCATGGTAGGAACTTTAGAGGCCCACTACAGCCGTAACTGTTCAAAGATACACTTCTGTAACAGATGGTTACAAAACGCTACACACACGTCTAGTTATGGTTCATTTAGACACAGGACAATCCAGTTCAGCACACGTTGTCTGTATCTCAAGTAACCTAACAATGACTCCACTCCATTCTATAAATACAACTATATCAGTAAGAGAAACAGCTAAAAATAGATTGACACGCCAACGGCAGCACAGAATAAATAAGAGCGATTACATGTGTGCATTTATTGCGTGTCCAAACCGCTGTTAAACTTCATTATGTGTGACGACAAGGCATAACAAACACAAATAGTGCTGAAATGTGTCTTCAAATTTATGCATAATGGTACTTTAAAAATGCAAAAGCATCATACAATATTTTCATTTTAACACCCTTGATTACACAACTGGCCAGGACAAACTTTCTGCAACCATAACTGTGGAGCTGGGTGGCTCAGAGGTAGAGCGTTCACCTCTCGACCAAAAGGTCATGGGTTCAAACCCAGTTGGTGTCAAAATATGTACAGGCCTCTTTTCGGTGCCCCATCTTTGAAATCACCTTCCTGGTGGACAAAAGACGTTTAACCCTTATCATTCAGAACACACCAGTGTGTGAAGTAAGTTTGACAAAAATAGTTCAAGGGTAGTGCCAGAATAGGGTGGTGCCTCGAGGCGCTTAGCTATTCTGGCACCAAAATTGAACTAAAGCCATTGGTCTATATCCTCATCTGTGAGTATTATAATGTAGCTTGCATACGGCAGTGTACAAATTCGAAGCTTTTAGCCTCGGTATGATATGGATTAAGCAACCATAACTGAAAGCTTGACAACCCTTCAGCCTCAGGAACACATATGTAAATGTGGGCAGCAAGAGGCAACGGACCTTACGAGTCCCTGCCACTACCGGGGCTCACGAGGGCCTATGCCTGCTGCGGTTGGGTATTGTTTGGTACTGTTTTTCATTCACTGGCAGTGAAGGGGTTAACACACAGGTGTCTTGTGGCTGCACCTGCTGCCTTGCAGGCCTGGCCGCTTGGCTGCGGAAAGGCTAAGGGAGGAAACCCCTGACATCAAAGCCCCCGTGTCTCCGGGGAAGGCTTTTGAGCCAGAGACTAGGACAAGGAATGTCTGATATAAAACCTACGACCCGAGGACCTCGATGCCATCGTCCCAGCTTGCTAGGCCATGGCAGATGACCAAGGGTTTAAAGGGTGGGGCCAGTACTGCGCACACTGCACTCCACCAAAAAGCTCCACCGCGCAGGCTTTAGGAAACGTCCACGGACCATGACACTGACCATTCCAAGTCCTGTAGCGACGGGCGAGGGGCGAAACGGCAGGTGAAAGATGTCACTGGAAGCCGCAGTCTCAAACCTGCATGCAGGCGGTTCAGGATATTGGTCGCCTGATGTTGACCTGGGGATGACAACATCCCTCGGCACACCCTGAACGACCAAGCAGCCTTCTCTAGGGACAGCACTGCTTGCTCCACACGGAGAGGGGCCTAGAAAAGGTGGCCTAACCAAAGCTCGTCCCCTCGCAACCCCAGTTGGCTAGCCGCGGTCAACGGTCATCTTCTCCTGCGGTCAAAAAACAAGAAAGAATAACGGATCCACTCTCATGACGACCACGACCGGACTCAACGTAGCATGCTGGAACGTCCGAACCATGCTCGACAAAGCAGACAGCGGACGCCCTGAACGTCGCTCCGCCCTCATTGCCCATGAATTGCGAAGGTTAAACATCGACATCGCCGCGCTCAGCGAAGTACGCCTTCCGGACGAAGGCAGCCTCCAAGAACTTGGTGCTGGGTACACCCTCTACTGGTCAGGCAGGCCTGCATCAGAAAGACGGCTCTCAGGCGTGGGTTTCATGGTCAAGACATCCATTGCGACTAAGCTGGAAAACCTACCAACGGGCCACTCAGACCGCATCATGTCCATGCGCCTCCCACTGAGACACCAGCAACACGTCACCCTTCTCAGTGTGTACTCCCTAACCCTCCTGGCAGAGCCTGCTGAAAAGGACAAGTTTTACACTGACCTGCGCAGCCTCCTACAGAGTACCCCTGCAGACGACAAAGTCATCATCCTTGGCGACTTCAACGCCAGAGTGGGCCAGGACTCTGAAGCCTGGAAAGGAGTCCTCGGCAAGCATGGCGTGGGGAACTGCAATGACAATGGCCGCCTACTGTTGGAGTTTTGTGCGGAGCAGCAACTGGTCATCACAAACACTACTTTTCAGCAAAAGGACAGTCGAAAGACCACCTGGATGCATCCTCGCTCCAAACACTGGCACCTTATCGACTATGTCCTAGTGCGTCAGAGGGACCGCAGTGACGTCCTCCTCACCAGAGTGATGCCCAGCGCAGAGTGCCACACTGACCACCGCCTTGTCCGCTGCAAACTCAGGTTCCACTTCAAGCCAAAACCCAAGAAATGGGGGCCCCCCAAGAAAAAGCTTGATGTTGCCAGCCTTCAGCGTGACGATGTGAAAGCTCAGTACTCAAACCAAGGGGAATCACAGCGCTGGACAGACAACAGTTAGATCCCCTGACCCTCCTATCAGGCACCTAATCGCCAGCCCACAGAGAAATACGCAGGTATAGAATAAGACAATCATTTCCATCCTCAAAAAGAATGGATCAGGTCTCTTATATAACCCATGTCTTTCTCCGGAACTTAGGAAGTAGGCAGGAGAAACATACATACACAAACATGAAGGTGCGAGTATGATGTGAAAGCTGCCTTTCAGACAGATTTACAGCGCAGGCTCAAAGACACAGAGGACCCAGTAGACTCCTCCCCTGAAACACTTTGGGAACAACTGAAAACTGCTATTGCAAAATCCTCTGCAGAAGTCTTGGGTTTCGCCAGAAAGAAGAACAAATACTGGTTTGACGAAAACGATGTAGATATCCAGGAACACCTAGCAAAAAAAAGAGCCGCCCATCAGGCCCACCTAGCCCAGCCTTCCTGCCCTGTGAAGAAGTCTGCCTTCCGCCTCGTCTGCAGCAGTCTCCAGCGCAAGCTCAGAGATCTCCAGAATGAGTGGTGGACCAGACTTGCACAGAGGACCCAGCTTAGCGCTGACAATGGTGACTACAGGGGCTTCTACGAAGCACTGAAAGCAGTGTATGGCCCCAGGCACCTGGTACAAAGTCCCCTGCGAAGCGCGAATGGCCAGGCACTCCTCACAGATAATACCTCCATCAGCCGGCACCCAAGACAGTGTATCGCCCTCCTCACATCACCATTGGCGAGTCTGAACTAAAGTCAGTGCACCAGTTTACTTACCTTGGCTGCATTATCACGTCGGACGCCAAGCTGGACAAGGAGCTTGACAGCAGGCTGGCAAAAGCGAACAGCGCTTTCGGGCGACCTTTCAAGCGGGTGTGGCACAATCAACAGCTGAAAACAGGCACCAAGATCAGCGTGTACAAAGCTGTGGTCCTCACCACCCTGCTGTATGGTTCCGAGTCCTGGGCCCTCTACTGCAGCCAACTACGACTCCTCGAACGCTTCCACCAGCGCTGCCTGCGTACCATCCTGGGCATTCACTGGAGTGACTATGTCACCAACCTCGAGGTCCTTGAACAGGCTGAAACTGTGAGCATCGAGGCTTTGCTGCTGTCTCCAGGTTGGAGGATCATCGCCTACCAAAGACCACCCTGTTCGGCGAGCTTGCTACTGGACACCGTGACAGAGGGGCACCAAAGAAGAGATACAAAGACTGTCTCAAGAAGTCACTTAGTGCCTGCCAAATCGACCACCACCAGTGGTCTTCGCTTGCTGCGGACCGTGACACCTGACGCTCCACCATTTACAAGGCAGCTGTCTCCTTTGAGGACTCTCACAGAGCTAGTCTTAAGGACAAGCGGCTCAGGAGAAAAAACAGAGATGCCGCAGCTCAGAACCCTGGCCATACCTTCCCCTGCAGCCACTGCGGTCGAACCTGCCTGTCTCGGATTGGCCTCCGCAGCCACGAACAAGCCTGCAGACGTCGTGGGCAACTCCTATAAAATCTTCGTTCGCGAAGTCAAGCCAAGAGAGAGAGAGAGATTGTGCATACTCGGTAAACCCTTTGTTCAACGATTATTATTTTTTTTAGCCCAGATAGAAACGTAGGGGCTTTAAGAAAGATATATATAAGTAAGAGGACGTTACATATGGACCCGTCGTAGCTCTGTGCCTCTTTAGCGACATGTTGATCGTGACTTTAGTTTTGGGCCAGCAAAGACCGACCGTTTATCCGCCATTTTGCCTGCGTACCAGTACAGTCGTGAGTTTTTGCTCGCTTTGCAACACACGGGTGTCAAAAACATGATTTGAACTTGAACTTGATCAATCTTTCTGAATTTGGGGGAAAGAAGAAAAAGCCGAAAAAGAGAGGGTCCGCGCTGCAAACACCTTTAGTGGCACTGCAGACCCTGATGCCCAGATTGTCTTCCTGACTGATGCTATGTCTGTCCTTGAGGCAGCAACAGCAAGCAAACTGCCACGTCTACAAGAGTGACTGCAAAACATCAAGTGCACCTGACTGGTGCTGCAGTGGATCCCTTCACACTGTGGCATCTACGGCAATGAAGAAGCTGACAGAATGGCAAAAGTAGGCGCAGAGGACGTACAAGATGAAAATGGAGTCAGCTTCACAGAGATGAAGACCATCATTCTGTGTACAGACCACCACAACGGCCCTTAGACAGTTACCATCAGCTGTCCAGACAAGAGCAGGTGACCATCTTCCGTCTGAGGACCGGGCACAACCGACTCAATTTTTACCTGCACAGACGCTTCCACCTTGTGCCATCTCCCCTGTGTCCTTTTGGAGAAGCAGAGCAGACCACAGAGCACATCCTCCAGGACTGTGTGAACCACCAGCTGCTGAGGGAGGCGATATGGCCAAAGCCCGCCACTCTACAAGAGAAACTGTACGGGCCTGTGGAGGCGCTACAGAAGAACACAGATTTTATTTTGAGAGCCAAACTCCAAGTGTGGCGGCGTTCGAGAAGAAGAAGAAGAAGAGGGTCGAGAGGCGGAGTGAGGGAGAGACTGAAGAGAAGGGGTACCATAACATTATCAAATGCTCGCTCCTTGCAGAATAAAATGGATGAGTTGACAGCTCTAATGCAGTTTGACGGTGATTTTAGGCGGACTAATTTATTCTGTTTTACCGAAACAGCTGGCAGTGATTCTGGGGAAGTGACATTGCCTGGTTTTACAACTGTACGGGCTGACTGAGACAGTGTTAAAATAAAGAAGAACGTGGGGGGTAGTGTGTGTATGTTCGTCAGCAAAAAATAGGCTACATAGATGACTGCCCGTGAACGGGTGTGTACACGCAACCTTGAACAGCTAATCGTGTCGCTGCGACTACACTAGTTGCCAAGTGAGTTCGGCCAGCTGACTATTATTACTGTTTATGTTCCGGGTCCCGACTTCAAAGCTGCAGCAGAGACGATCGCTGACTGTTATTCCAGAGTGGTGTCACGCTATCCTGACCAGCCAGTATTTACTCTTGGCGACTTTAATCAGTGCGATTTAACACCACACCTCTCTCTATAACAGTACATTACATGCCCTACAAGACTTATTATTATCGCACTATTGATGTCTGCTTTGGCAACATTGACGATGCGTTCGTGTCGTTGGGTAGGACCCCACTGGGGCGCTTTGTTCTATGTGACAAGCGTCGAGAATTAAAGAAAAAGAAATCAGAGGTAGAAGGAGCTAAACAATACAGGGAAATTAACCAGGATATCAAGAAAAGCACGAAAAAGGCAAAGAATAAGTGGATCGAAGATCAGTGTAAACACGTAGATGAAAATCTGAACAAAAATAATAGCAAAAAAGCATACCAGCTGGTGAAAGACCTGACCAGTGTAAAACAAGGACGCTCCTCGATCAGTCAAGATAGTGAAGGGAACTGTCTTGCGGAAGACCAAGACATACTGAAGAGATGGACAGAGTACTGCTCAGATTTGTATAACCACCGAGCTGCAGGGGACCCAGGCATACTTGTCAACCCACCCGTGACCAACAATGGCAACTATCCCATCCTCCGAGAAGAAGTAGAGGCTGCAGTGAAGTCGCTGAAAAAAGGGAAGGCAGCAGGAGCAGACAACATCCCTGCAGAGCTAGTCCAAGAAGGGGGAGAAGACACGATAAGCGCCTTACTAACAATCTGCAATAAGATCTGGCAGTCAGGGGATTGGCCCACACCATGGACCCAATCACTTATAATAACTCTCGCCAAAAAAGGCAACTTACATCAATGCCAAAACTATCGCACGATCAGTCTTATATCCCACCCAAGCAAAGTCATGTTAAAGATCCTACTGAACAGGCTGAAGCCACAGGCAGAGGAAATCATAGCTGAGGAACAGGCAGGCTTCAGACCAGGGCGCAGCACAGCTGAGCAGATCTTCAACCTGAGAGTTCTGTGTGAGAGATACCTCCAGCACCTTTATCATGTCTTTGTGGATTTTAAGAAAGCATTTGACAGGGTGTGGCATGCAGCCCTTTGGTCCACCATGAAGCTATACAACATCAATGCCAACCTGATCAAAGTCATAGCAAACCTTTACAACAAGGCCACTAGCGCAGTCTGCTTCAACGGCAAAATAGGAAACTGGTTTAGGACTACAGTTGGAGTCAGACAAGGCTGCTTGCTCTCACCTACTCTTTTTAACATCTCTTGGAAAGAATCATGACGGACGCTCTGAAAGATCATGAAGAAACTGTCAGTATTGGAGGCAGAACAATCACAAACTTGCGCTTTGCGGACGACATTGATGGCCTTGCAGGAACAGAGAAGGAGCTAGCTCAGCTGGTGGAAAAGCTGGATAGTACAGCCATTGCATATGGGATGAAAATCAGTGCAGAGAAGACCAAACTGATGACCAATAACGCCAGTGGCATTGGCACTTAAATCATGGTTGGAGGCCAAAAACTGGAAACAGTTAAGAAATTCAAATACTTAGGAGCCATTGTGACAGATGAGGGATCAAAACCAGAAATACTGTCCAGGATTGCGCAGACAACAACAGCACTGACAAGATTGAAGACCATATGCTCCAAGATCAGACTGATGCCCTCCTTTGTCATCTCAGTGTTCTTGTAATGCCTGCGAGTCATGGACCCTCACAGCAGACCTTGAAAGGAGGATACAAGCCACTGAAATGAGATGTTTTCGAAGGCTGCTTGGCATCTCATACAGAGATCACATCACAAACGAGGAAGTGGGAAGCAGAATCAGGCAAGCCATCGGGCCCTATGAAGACTTATTAACCATTGTGAGAAAACGCAAACTGAAGTGGTATGGGCATGTCACGCGTTCAGCAGGGCTTGCCAAAACAATCCTGCAAGGCACTGTGCAAAGAGGACGAAGGAGAGGAAGACAGAGGAAACGATGGGAGGACAATATCTCAGAGTGGACAGGACTGAAGCTGGGCGATACGCTGAGAATGGCAGAGAACAGAGAGGAATGGAGGGAGCTGGTTGCCAAGTCATCAGTGGTGCCCCAACGGTCGGCAAGACTACGGGATATAGATAGATAGATAGATAGATAGATAGATAGATAGATAGATAGATAGATAGATAGATAGATAGATAGATAGATAGATAGATAGATAGATAGATAGATAGGGGCGATCGGACCACAACGTCATACACTTGTTGCCAACGCATAGACAAAAAATAAAGACGTCTAAGCCAGTAAAAAAACCCACTCAGCTGTGGACACCAAACAGCATGGAGGAGTTCCGTGGGTGCTTTGAGGCAACAGATTGGAATATGTTTACTCATAACTGTGATGATCCTGACGAACTTGTTGAGACAGTCACATCTTATGTAAGATTTTGTGAGGACAGTGTAATTTAAACCAAGAGAGTGAAGCTGTTTGCCAACAATAAGCCATGGGTCAGGAGCTTAAGGTGTATTTAAACCAGAAGAAACTTGCTTTTTTACAGGGTAACACTGATGAATTTCGGGATAAGGAAAAGGATTTTAGAAGGGCTGCTAGAGCTGCCAGACTGAACTATGAAAGCAAGATCGAAACGAAATTTACTTCTGGCAACGCTAGAGAGGCCTAAAATGGTCTGAACTGCACGATGGGTAGGCAAAAAAAAAAAAAAAAAAAAAAAAAAAAAACAAGCAAGGCTTTGTACTGGGAATCCAGTTGAGATGGCGAATTATCTGAATCGTTTTTACTTACGGTTCCATGGCAGGAACCTTAGTGCTAACTGTGATGAATTGTGCCAGTCAGTACGTTTGTCAGTTACTGAAGAAGAGGTAGTAAAGATCTTTTCTAAGCTGAATGCACACAAAGCACCTGGACCAGATGGGTTAGGAGGTAAAGTATTGAAAACCTGTGCAGGTCAATTGGGAAAGATCTTCACTACTATATTGCAGTTCCTGCTTGATATTCATACTCTCCCTACTGTTTGGAAATCATCTATCATTGGTCCGATTCCTTAAAAAAAAAAAAAAAAAAAAAAAAAAAAAAAAAAAAAAAAAAAAAAAAAACAATGCTCGTGAATTCAACGATTTCCGCCCAGTTGCATTGACTTCTATTCTGTCCAAATATATGGAAAAGGTGACGCGGAGGCATATGTTAAATGATGTTGCCGGACTACTGGATCCACTCCAATTTGCTTACAAAAATCATAGGGGTGTGGAACATGCGTGCCTTACTCTGTACAGTCTTGTTTTTCAACATCTTGAAAATTCAAAAGCACATGTGCGAATTCAATTTATTGACTTTCCTAATGCTTTTAATACTGTTGAACCACTGATGCTTCTGCAGCGTATATGGACTTTTATGTGAACACAAGCATTAATCTGTGGGTGCGAGACTTTTTGAAGGACAGGCCGCAACGTGTAAATGTACATGGCAGTCTGTCTGACCAAATTGTGTTAAATTCAGGCTGTCATCAAGGTTGTGTTCTCTCTCCGACACTGTTTTCTATATACACAGACCATATGCGTTGTCTTACTGCCACTTCTCGTCTCAAACTTTTCAGACGACATGGCTCTTGTACACCTGCTCCAAAAAGAAGACAGTCTGGCTGAGTACTTTGCACAGATAGCAGTATTAGTCATGGTGCAAAGACAGTTTTCTGGAAATAAATGTACAGAAAACCAAGGAGCTCGTCATTGATGACAGGAAAGTTGATGATATTTTTGTACCTGTCTCAGTTAATATCAACCTGTAGAAGTGGTCACTAAATTTAAATACTTTGGCACAGTTCTGATTATGAAAAAGGCAAACCAACGTCTGTACCTTCCTAGGAAACTGAGAAGTTTTGATGTCAGTTCAAAGGTTTTAGAATCCGTAAGCCTGATTTAAAGCATAATGACTTTTAACATGACTGCTTGGAATGGCAACCTCAGTATGAAAAACAGGGGCAGACTGTCACGTATCGTCAGAACAACTGGGAAGATCATTGGCCTAGGACAGTACCCATTAGATGATATTTACCATAGGGCTGTCCGAAGGAAAGCTGCTAGCATTGTCAGTGATCCTCGTCACACACTATTTGATCAGTTTCAAATGCTACCATCAGGCAGACGTTTCAACATGCCACTTGCCAAAAAGAATGTTTTTAAGAAGTCTTTTATTCCAACTGTCTGTCTCGATTTTGAACTCTTGTTTATAACGACGTGATATATAATGTGTGATCTACTTAACATTACCTCCCATCTTGTGATAGATTGCTTGTGACAGATTGCCTGTGATAGATTGCTGCAATGATAATTTTAATGGAATTTTCTTATCGTGTTTATTGTTGTCTTTTTTGTTGTTTTATGACGAGCCAAAAGGCAAATTTCTGTCGTGCTTTGGCTCGAACAGACATTAAAGTTGTATTGTATTGTATTGTATTGTATTGTATAATGCAGTATTATGCTGAACTGTCTTAACCTTTAGTTTTATAATAAAAGTTAAATGTCTCCCTTTCTCTTGACAACTAATGTGTGTGTGATTGTGTGTGTGTGTGTGCTTGCGTGCGTGCTTCCGTGCATACATATGTGCATTCGTGCATTTAGTCACTGTAGTTTCATTGCAAAGACACAACTGAAACAAGATGATGATGTCATCACAAAGTCTACCGTATTGTTTGGAGCTCAGATGCGTTTATCGTTTAGGAACATTCAGAGGTGTTCATATTTTGAGGCTTATTATGCTGATCCATTTCCTTCCTCTTTAAGCCAACCTCTGATCAACACACACGTCGGCGCACACAAATACAGACGGACACACGGCGCTTCTTGCCATTAGTACGCTCTGTGGGCTCGTGTAGCGACAGGAATCCGTCTCCTTCTACTCTAACCCACCTCAGATCCACACACACACTGGCACACAGAAATAAAAAGACGGACGCACGGCGTTTCCCGCCATTCGTAAGCTCTGTGGTCGGGCGTAGCATAGCTATTCTGAAGAAGAATAATAGCACGAGCAGCGAAATGACGTCACTTCAAACTTCTCGGCATGACATCATTATTCCCACGACGCCTTGTTCATAGTGACGACTCGATGTTATACTTCACTCATCGCAGTACTAACATTTGACGTATAAGAGAATCAACCTTTTACTCGCATCTTTTTATGGTAATATCAAACAGTGTGAAGTTTTTGGTGCTTATTTCATAGAAAGTTTAGAGATGAAGAACCCCTTCTGGAATCAAGTGGCTGCAATTTTTAAAGAATATCATAAATCTTTTCTGTCCCCCAAGTATTGATGCATTCAAAAGCGAACCATTGTTTTTTAACCCATGACTTCTGAAAAAGGTTACTTCGAAATCTGTCGACAAGTGGGTTTTCAAAAATATTTTTACAGTTGGTGACGTATTTGATGATAATGGTGACATTATTCGTTTCAAAGTTTTTTGTAACCTTTTTTGGTGTAGATGTTTATTTTCTCGAATACTATAGTAGAACAAGTGCTATACGAAAATACAACAGAAAAATGTTACGAATATGGACCGATGCAGTTGATGTAACCGATTTGGGTACACCTTTGGGTGTGGTCTTTAAACACAAAAAGGGTACAAGAGATATATACAACGTTTTCTTAAATAAAACGACACCACCTACATGTATTGAAAAATGGGAAACAAATATAATGACCTAAAGTGGAAAACTATTTTTGTGCATCCTATAACAATCACACAAGACACCAAATTACGCTGGTTTCAGTATAGAATTGTCCATAGAATACTGACAACCAATGTTTACCTGCGCTATAGACAGTTAAAGGATTCAAACCTTTGTACTTTTTGTTCACTCTCTAAGGAGTCTATTGAACGCTTTTTTTTTTTTTAGTGCACAGTAGTGCGTGTTTTCGGGGACAAATTACTGAACAGAATGAAACAAAAATGTGCTCATTGTGACAATTTTGAACTCTGTACAGAATTAGTTGTGTTTGGGGTAAAGCATGGGCTGCGCACGGACCCAGTTCTTGACTTGCTCATATTAATGGAAAAGTACCGGTGCCGTTGTTTGAATAAGCTGCTTATCCTTTCTGGTTTTTGTTTTGTTTTGTTTTTTTGCAGAGTTCAAAAACATATACTGTACAGAGAAATATGTATTTACTGGCAGAAAAAAACTTAGCTTTGAAATAAGCTATGCAGAGAGAAAATTTATGCAGAAGTGAAGACGCAACGTAGGAAGGTATAATATCTTATTAGAGAGGCGGGAAAACTGTCATGTCAAAAAAGTATTGAAGAGGATCACAGCGTATCAGCAATATGGAAGGGCCTGCACTCTCTAACCAACACACGTCATTGTTCTAATGACATCCCAGAATGTCTGTCCGCAGACAAATTTAATGAGCATTTTCTGTCTGTAGCCGAATCACTGGTTTCGACTAATTCTTCAGACACCTTTACTACTGACTTGCTGGAAACTTTTTGTAATGAGAAACTTAGGGCAGATGACGCCTTCGTCATACCGCAAATAGCGGTCCATGAAGTCGGACAGCATCTCTCTCGTCTGGGGAATAAAATCGCCTATGGTCTTGATGGTATAAGTGGGCAGGTCTGGAACTTAGCTGCTCCATATATTTATAATCTCTGCATAGAGAATATTGTCTTCCCCGCTGATTTAAAAAAAGCTAAAACTATTCCTCTCCCGAAAGCTAAAGAAGTATCTGATATCAATAATTATCGTCCAGTATCTCTACTCTCTGCATTATTTAAACCATTAAAAAGGCATATTCAACAAAATCTTCAACAATACCTAGATAAACGTTCACTCTTACACAAATTGCAATCTGGCTTTCGGCCTCAGCATTCATGTCAGACTGCACTAATACATTTAACCGATAAATGGCTCAACGAAATTAACCAATCCCACTTGTCAGGTGCTGTCTTCCTCGACTTTAAGAAAGCGTTTGACCTAATTGATCATCAGCTGCTTCTTCGTAAGCTTCAATTGTATTTGAGATGCCGTAGATCAGTTGCTTTCTTTAAATCGTACCTGATGGATCGCACTCAACTTGTATATCTTAAAGGTAAATTCTCATCGGAAGGATTTGTCAGATATGGGGTTCCCCAAGCCTCCATTCTCAGACCTCTCCTATTTAAGATATTTATAAATGACTTACCCTTGCAGCTGTCTGACGCAAACACCACTTGTGAGATGTTTGCGGATGACACCACTTTGCATACATCAGCGAAAGACGTCCAACAAATATCAAATACTTTACAGGGCAGTCTAGATGAGGTAACAGCTTGGTGTGATTCAAACCATATGGTACTGAATCCTTCCAAAACTGAAACAATGCTCCTCGCAACACGCCAAAAACACCAACTTCACCCTTCCCCTTTAAACCTTGCCATTGACAATGATCCAATTAAACAAGTGTCGGAACATACTCTAGTGTTGTTATCGACGATCACTTTCAATGGCAATCACATGTTGACAAAATTTGCCAAAGCCATGTCTAAAAAAAACTATTTCTTCTGTCACGCTTAAATCCCCCACCCGGGTCTGCCCTGGGGGACTTGGGTGGGGTTAACTACTTTTTAGTTCCCAGGGTCACCCTGGTCAGCCCCACAGGGTGGGTTTTCCCCTCTATTCTGGGGCATGTGTTTCTGTCTAACCTTGGTCCATTCACCTGTATTTTCCTTTTTTAAACTCTCCCTACTGTCTGCGCTGCCTATAGCTCTTGATATTGGATGTGTGTTGCTAAATGGTCTTAGCTTTATTTGGGCCCCATGTCGTAGGTTTATTTAACGTGTTGGACCGGCTGGCGACATTCATTCAATATTCTGTTTAGTTGTGGTTTTTTTTTTTTTCACAAGCAGTGCAGGCACGTCCTGATAAAGTCTTGTTGCTGTCGGGACGTTAAGCAATGTACAATCAGTCTGTCACGCTTAAAACGCATTATAGATCTTCCAACTAGAAAACTGGTTTACAATGCCTATATCAAGCCTCATTTTGACTATTCCTCCCGTATATAGTGAAATTTGCGGATGATGCGACAGTCAAGGGTTTTGTACATAACAATGACGAGAGTGCATATCGGGATGAGATAGACGTGTTAGTAGGCTGGTGCTCTGACAACAACCTGGATTTGCATGTTGGTAAGACCAAGGAAATGATAATTGATTTCAGAAAAAAGAAACCTGACCCCCTTCCCCTAACCATCCAAGGAAACGATATTAAAATTGTTGAAACGTTCAAGTTCCTGGGGCGTACTCTCATTTCGCACGATCTGAAGTGGGAGAAAAATATTGAACAGCTAGTAAAGAAAGCCCAGCAGCTCCTGATTTTTCTTCGGCGGTTGAAGTCTTTTGGCGTCAGTCAGCAGATCATGGTGCAGTTTTACCGCGCCGCCATTGAGAGCGTTCTTACCTTCTCAATGACGGTGCGGTCTGCCAGCGCAACCGACGAAGCCCGCAAGAAATTAAATAGGGTGATCAAAACAGGGTCTCATATTGTTGGAAGCGACCTCCTCTCGCTGGAATCTCTGTACCACGTGCACACCATCAAGAGAGCGAGCTCCACCCCAGCAAGCACAGTATATTGGGCAAATATTGGTCCATTGCTGGATAATGGTTGATATATTGGGCCAGTATGCGAGAGCTTAGCGCCATGCTGGCACCAACACACGCGCCGGTAACGCGTAAGCCCGCGCGCGAGCCGGTATAATCAATCAATTGGGGCGGTCCGTGGCGCAGTGGTTAAGGCGTCTGCCACCAATGCTAAAGGTGCGAGGTTCGATTACGGGTTCCGGCGTCGGATTTTTCTCCTCTAGTAAGTGTCACCGTTAATTCGGGCGGACCGTCGGGGGTTCTTTCTCCGGGTACTCCGGCTCTTCCTCCCCCTCCACTTTGGTATCAGTTTCAGCGCACTTAATCAAATTTCAAATACAAACGATTTTGAATTTCCAAAACCTTCAGTAGCTCGCTTGAGCTTGCCCTTAGCACCACGTGAATGTTCTGTGTTTATGTACAGTGTGTGAGTGAATGCGCGTGATTCACGTGAGCGTGCTTGTTGGGTTCAGTTCGCGGCGGCGCTTTGAGCCGATTTTCAATTGGGATAAAGCGCCTATTTAATGCGCTTATTATTATTATTATTATTATTATTATTATTATTATTATTATTAATCTTGGTGCCAAGCTGGAACAATCACGCGAGCCGCCGCCGGAGGCTGTGCCTCGCCCGCGCGCTGCTTCACCTGCAAATGTCGGCACACGACAGGCGAGCCAGTCTGGCCTAATTCGCACATTGACAGATGAAATTTAAAATATAACTGATGTCTTGCATGCCGGTATAGCACCTCGTGCGATTTATTCCGCCAAATTTGATTGCAGATCAAGGCTACAAATTCCATTGCCAGACCAAGTTCCAGCTTTCTTTCTTCTACATTTCATTCGCTGACGCCTCGTGCACTCTTGCTCATTAAGGCACACATACGTGTATAGTACAATTTTAAACTTCTCATTGAGAAAAGATGGATTTTAAAAAGTGAGTCGAACTGGGCGAAGAGGAGAAATAATTATCTGGAATTCCTACTACAAGATCGTGCAGAGCTGGAGCGTATCAACAGTCCTGGACAACGCAATGACCATGCAGGAACACTATGGTAATTATACATTTGAAATCTGAATAGTGTTTGTTTTGTGGTGTGCTGCTTGGGTTGATGAATTTAGTTATGTAGCTGGAGGTTTAGAAACTAATATTTTATTATAATTTATAACTGTTTTGTGTTCCGTTTTATTGCTGCTCTATGCAAGAAAACTACAGAGAGGTAAATTTTTATTGTGATTTTTTTGACAAATTTTATTTGTAAAACCATTTTTTTTCTGTGTCTGCAGATTCTGTACTTATCCCATGTTGGAGGCTTGGACTTTAAAGATTGTGTACCCATGGCGGACAGTGCAACTTTTGATGAGTACAAGTGTTTTGATATTGTACAACCTCACTGGAAAAAAAGGAAAGAAGGCTTCAGCAGACTGTGTAACCTGCACAACGCAATCATTGGTAAATTATAATCAAGTAATGCTCTGTTTCATTCCTATTAAAAACAAAATGGGATAAACCATAACCTTGAATTTTCTCCTCGTCCTATTGAAAAAGTCTCGCAGATCTACCAATGCATCAGTAAGTTCTATAAGGGGCGCAGGACATATGCATCATTGATTTGTCAAACGTCATTAATTGTCATGGCTTAAGTTTTAGTTTTTACGTAATATTTTACGAGCTTATATGAGTTTCACTTTCGCTTCATAGGCTCGATAAAATTGTGACAAAACTAGAATTTCATAGTACAATTTCAGTTTTGCTATAATTTGTGTGAAAGCAGGTTGACTTTACCTAGCTACGTGATATACTAAGTACACGGGTCGCCTGCATGCTCTTCTGAAAGCGCGTAGATGTGTGTGCGTGCATGTACATGCGCTCCAAACATCTCCAAGAGGCATAGATCCTCATGTGCCTGAAGGGCGCATGAGGATCTATTCCTCCATGAGATGCGCGCATGTTTGTGTGTGAGAGAGAGAGAGCCACGCATGCGAGATAGAATGACGTCATATTTTAGAGCCCATTCAGATAGCCTGCACTGCAGGGAGTTTGCGCTTTATAAATATAATTAAAGCACAAAGCATCCAGAAGGTGGACATGGCACAGCCCGAACGGAGAGCACCATAACCAAATTGACTACATCATGGTGAAGAGACGCTTCCAAACCAGTGTGAACATTGCCAAGACAAGAAGTTTTCCAGGAGCAGACATTGGAAGCGACCATGACTTAGTGATGATGACATTCCGACTCCGTCTAAAGAAGGTCAACAAGCAGGGTCCCACCAGAATCAAGTTTGACCTCGAGAAGCTGAAAGACCCAGAGGTGGCGGAAGCCTTTCAGGCAAAGATAGGAGGAAACTTCGCACCACTGCTACTTCTAGGTGCAGAAGACACGGACGTGGACACAATGATTGACACATTTAACACTGTTGTAACCCAAACAGCCTTGGCAAACACCGACAAGCAAAGAAACCTTGGGTTACAGCTGACATCTTTGTTCTATGTGACAAGCGTCGAGAACTAAAAAGAAATTAGAGGTAGAAGCAGCTAAACAATACAGGGAAATTAACCAGGCTATCAAGAAAAGCATGAAAAAAGGCAAAGAATAAGTGGATTAAAGATCAGTGTAAACACGTAGAAGAAAATCTGAACAAAAATAATAGCAAAAAAAGCATACCAGCTGGTGAAAGACCTGACCAGTGTAAAACAAGGACGCTGCTCGATCATTCAAGATAGTGAAGGAAACTGTCTTACGGAAGACCAAGACATACTGAAGAGATGGACAGAGTACTGCTCAGATTTGTACAACCACCGAGCTGTCGGGGACCCAAGCATACTTGTCAACCCACCCGTGACCAACAATGGCAACTATCCCATCCTCCGAGAAGAAGTAGAGGCTGCAGTGAAGTCGCTAAAAAAAAAGGGAAGGCAGCAGGAGCAGACAACATCCCTGCAGAGCTAGTCCAAGAAGGGGGAGAAGACACGATAAGCGCCTTACCAGCAATCTGCAATAAGATCTGGCAGTCAGGGGACTGGCCCACACCATGGACCCAATCACGTATAATAACTCTCCCCAAAAAAGGTAACTTACATCAATGCCAGAACTATCGCACGATCAGTCTTCTATCCCACCCAAGCAAAGTCATGTTAAATATCCTACTGAACATGCTGAAGCCACAGGCAGAGGAAATGACCCAATCACGTATAATAACTCTCCCCAAAAAAGGTAACTTACATCAATGCCAGAACTATCGCACGATCAGTCTTATATCCCACCTAAGCAAAGTCATGTTAAATATCCTACTGAACAGGCTGAAGCCACAGGCAGAGGAAATCATAGCTGAGGAACAGACAGGCTTCAGACCAGGGCGCAGCACAACTGAGCAGATCTTCAACCTGAGAGTTCTATGTGAGAGATACCTCCAGCTCTCTCTTGGCTTGACTTCTGCGAACGAAGATTCTATAGGGCTTGCCCATGTCGTCTGCAGGCATTTTCGTGGCTGCGGAGGCCAATCCGGGACAGGCAGGTTCGACCGCAGTGGCTGCAGGGGAAGGTCTGGTCAGGGTTCTGAGTTACGACAACTCTGTTTTTTTCTTCTGAGCCGCTTGTCCTTAAGGTTAGCTCTGCGAGAGTCCTCAAAGGAGACGGCTGCCTTGTGAATGGTGGAGCGCCATGTGTCACGGTCCGCAGCAAGCGAAGACCACTGGCGGTGGTCGATTTGGCAGGCACTAAGTGACTTCTTGAGACCGTCTTTGTATCTCTTCTTTGGTGCCCCTCTGTCTCGGTGTCCAGTGGCGAGCTCGCCGAACAGAGTGATCTTGGGTAGACGATGATCCTCCATCCTGGAGACGTGCCCCGCCCAGCGAAGCTGTGTCCGCAGCAGCAAAGCCTCGATGCTCACAGTTTCCGCCTGTTCAAGGACCTCGACGTTGGTGACATAGTCACTCCAGTGAATGCTGAGGATGGTACGCAGGCAGCGTTGGTGAAAGCGTTCGAGGAGTCGTAGTTGGCTGCGGTAGAGGGCCCAGGACTCGGAACCGTACAGCAGGGTGGTGAGGACGACAGCTCTGTACACGCTGATCTTGGTGTCTTTTTTCAGCTGTTGATTGTGCCACACCCGCTTGAATAGTCGCCCGAAAGCACTGTTCGCTTTTGCCAGCCTGTTGTCCAGCTCCTTGTCCAGCTTGGCGTCTGACGTGATGATGCAGCCAAGGTAGGTAAACTGGTGTACAGACTTCAGTTCGGACTCGCCGATGGTGATGTGGGGAGGGCGATGCTCTTCCTTGGGTGCCGGCTGATGAAGGACCTCTGTCTTTTTCAGACTGACCTCAAGTCCAAAGAGCTGGGCGGCATCTGCGAAGCAGGACGTAATGAGCTGCAAGGTTCTCTCTGTGTGTGCAACGAGGGCAGCGTTATCAGCAAAGAGCAGCTCACGAATCAGTTGGTCTAGGGTTTTCGTGTGGGCCTGCAGTCCTCTGAGGTTGAACAGGCTGCCATCGAGACGATACCTGATGTACACTGGTCGTCATCGTCAAGGTCCACTGTGGCCTGCTTCAACATCATGCTGAAGAAGATGGTGAAGAGGGTCGGTGCCAGCACGCAGCCTTGCTTCACGCCGTTGCGAATGGGGAATAGTTCTGAGAGGTCACTGTTTGGTCTGACCTGGCCTTGCTGGTCCTCGTGGAGCTGGACGATCATGTTGAGGAACTTTGGGGGACAACCTAGTCGCTCCAGGATCTGCCACATACCTTGCCTGCTCACACTGTCAAACGCTTTTGTTAGGTCGACAAACGTTACGTACAGCCCTTTGTTCTGCTCGCGGCACTTCTCCTGAAGCTGTCTCAGCACAAAGACCATGTCGGTGGTACTCCTGTTGGCTCTGAAGCCACACTGGCCCTCTGGGAGGTGGTCTTCAGCGATGGCAGGTACCAACCGATTCAGGAGCAACCTTGCGAGAATTTTCCCGGCAATGGACAGCAGGGTAATTCCACGATAATTAGAGCAGGCAGACTTCTCTCCTTTGTTCTTGTACAGGGTGATGATGACTGCATCACGGAGATCCTTTGGTAGTGTTCCTTTTTCCCAGCAGCAGAGAAAGAGGTCGTGGAGCTTGTTGTGCAGTGCTGGGCCTCCATGTTTCCAGATCTCTGGCGGGATTCCGTCAATGCCTGCTGCTTTGCCACTCTTGAGCTGGTGGATGGCTGTGAGGGTCTCTTCGGCGGTGGGCGGTTCGTCCAATTCAACCTTTAGTGGAAGGTGTGGGATTTGGAAGATGACTGTTTCTTGAACAGTGCGTTCAGCGCCGAAGAGGTCCTGAAAGTATTCCGACCAGCGGTTCAAGATGGAGGTATTATCTGTGAGGAGTGCCTGTCCATCAGCGCTTCGCATGGGACTTTGTACCAGGTGCCTAGGGCCATACACTGTTTTCAGTGCTTCGTAGAAGCCCCTGTAGTCACCGTTGTCAGCGCAGAGCTGGGTCCTCTGTGCGAGTCTGGACCACCACTCGTTCTGGAGCTCTCTAAGCGTGAGCTGGAGACTGCTGCAGATGAGGCGGAAGGCAGACTTCTTCACAGGGCAGGAAGGCTGGGCTAGGTGGGCCTGGTGGGAGGCTCTTTTGTTTTTGCTAGAAGTTCCTGGATCTCTACGTCGTTTTCGTCAAACCAGTCTTTGTTCCTCTTTCTAGCAAAGCCCAAGACTTCCACAGAGGATTTTACAATAGCAGTTTTCAGTTGTTCCCAGAGTGTTTCAGGGTGGAGTCTGCTGGATCAACTGTGTCTTTGAGCATGCGCTGTAAATCGGCCTGAAGGGTAGCTTTCTTGTCGTCACGCTGAAAGCTGGCAACATCAAGCTTTTTCTTGGGGGGTGGGGTGGGGGGGGGGGGGCTTTCTTGGGTTTCAGCTTGAGGCGGAGCCTGAGTTTGCAGCGAACAAGGCGGTGATCAGTGTGGCACTCTGCGCTGGGCATCACTCTGGTGAGGAGGACGTCACTGCGGTCCCTCTGACGCACTAGGACATAGTCGATAAGGTGCCAGTGCTTGGAGCGAGGATGCATCCAGGTGGTCTTTCGACTGTCCTTTTGCTGGAAAGTAGTGTTGGTGATGACAAGTTGCTGCTCTGCACAGAGCTCCAACGGTAGGCGACCGTTGTCGTTGCAGTTCCCAACGCCATGCTTGCCGAGGACTCCTTTCCAGGGTTCAGAGTCTTGGCCCACTCTGGCGTTGAAGTCGCCAAGGATGATGACTTTGTCGTCTGCAGGGGTGCTCTGCAGGAGGCTGCGAAGGTCAGAGTAGAACTTGTCTCTTTCTGCAGGCTCTGCCAGCAGGGTTGGGGAGTACACACTGAGAAGGGTGACGTATTGTTGGTGTCTCAGTGGGAGGCGCATGGACATGATGCGGTCGGAGTGACCCGTTGGTAGGTTTTCCAACTTAGTCGCAATGGGGGTCTTCACCATGAAGCCCACGTCTTTCTGATGCAGGCCTGCCTGACCAGTAGAGGGTGTATCCAGCGCCAAGTTCTTGGGGGCTGCCTTCCTCCGGAAGGCGTACTTCGCTGAGCGCGGCGATGTCGATGTTTAACCTCCGCAATTCATGGGCAATGAGGGCGGAGCGACGTTCAGGGCGTCCGCTGTCTGCTGTGTTGAGCATGGTTCGGATGTTCCAGCATGCTACGTTGAGTCCGGTCGTGGTCGTCATGAGAGTAGATCCATTGTATTTTCTTGTTTTCTGACCGCATGAGAAGATGCCCGTTGACTGCGGCTAGCCAACTGGGGTTACGAGGGGATGAGATTTTCTACCTTTTCTAGGCCCCTCTCCGTGTGGAGCAAGCAGTGCTGTCCCTAGAGAAGGCTGCTTGGTCGTTCAGGGTGTGCCGAGTGACGTTGTCATCCCCAGGTCAACATCAGGCGACCAATATCCTGAACCGCCTGCATGCAGGTTTGAGACTGCGGCTTCCAGTGACATCTGTCACCTGCCGTTTTGCCCCTTGCCCATCGCTACAGGACTTGGAAAGTTCAGTGTCATATTCCGTGGGCGTTTCCTAAAGCCTGCGCGGTGGAGCTTTTTGGTGGAGTGCAGTGTGCGCAGTACTGGCCCCACCCTTTAAACCCTTGGTTCGTTTGCCATGGCCTAGCAAGCTGGGACGGTGGCATCGAGGTCCTCGGGTCGTAGGTTTTATATCAGACTGTCCTTGTCTTAGTCTCTGGCTCAAAAGCCTTCCCCGGAGACACGGGGGCTTTGATGTCAGGGGTTTCCTCCCTTAGCCTTTCCGCAACCAAGCGGCCAGGCCTGCAGGGCAGCAGGGGACTCGTGGGGGCCGGGGTCGTCTATGTCCCGAGCAGATGTGAACATCTGCCCACTGCCCAGACGGTGACACTTAACAGAGGAGAAAAATCCAACGCTGGAACCCGGTATCGAACCTCGCACCTTTGGCATTGGAGGCAGACGCCTTAACCACTGCGCCACTTTCCCGTCAAGCACCAGTAGGACATCTATCATGTCTTTGTGGATTTTAAGAAAGCGTTTGACAGGGTGTGGCATGCAGCCCTTTGGTCCACCATGAAGCTATACAACATCAATGCCAACCTGATCAAAGTCATAGCAAACCTTTACAACAAGGCCACTAGCGCAGTCTGCTTCAACGGCAAAATAGGAAACTGGTTTAGGACTACAGTTGGAGTCAGACAAGGCTGCTTGCTCTCACCTACTCTTTTCAACATCTTCCTGGAAAGAATCATGACGGACGCTCTGAAAGATCATGAAGGAACTGTCAGTATTGGAGGCAGAACAATCACGAACTTGCGCTTTGCGGACGACATTGATGGCCTTGCAGGAACAGAGAAGGAGCTAGCTCAGCTGGTGGAAAAGCTGGATAGTACAGCCATTGCATATGGGATGAAAATCAGTGCAGAGAAGATCAAACTGATGACCAACAAACCCAGTGGCATTGGCACTTAAATCATGGTTGGAGGCCAAAAACTGGAAACAGTTAAGAAATTCAAATACTTAGGAGCCACTGTGACAGATGAGGGATCAAAACCAGAAATACTGTCGAGGATTGCGCAGACAACAACAGCACTGACAAGATTGAAGACAATATGGAAGGACAGAAACATCACACTCTGCTCCAAGATTAGACTGATGCGCTCCTTGGTTATCTCAGTGTTCTTGTATGCCTGCGAGTCATGGGCCCTCACAGCAGACCTAGAAAGGAGGATACAAGCCACTGAAATGAGTTGTTTTCGAAGGCTGCTTGGCATCTCATACAGAGATCACATCACAAACGAGGAAGTGGGAAGCAGAATCAGGCAAGCCAACGGGCCCTATGAAGACTTATTAGCCATTGTGAGAAAACGCAAACTGAAGTGGTATGGGCATGTCACGCGTTCAGCAGGGCTTGCCAAAACAATCCTGCAAGGCACTGTGCAAGGAGGACGAAGGAGAGGAAGACAGAGGAAAAGATGGGAGGACAATATCTCAGAGTGGACAGGACTGAAGATGGGCGATACGATGAGAATTGCAGAGAACAGAGAGGAATGGAGGGAGCTGGTTGTTAAGTCATCAGTGGTACCCCAACGGTCGGCACGACTACGGGATATAGATAGATAGATAGAAATATAATTATTATATTTAGAGTATTATGTCAGTATCTATGCGGTGACGGAATTGCCTCTTTTACGTCGCCGCCACTGTCTGACTTTCTCTAGAAGTAAAAGTTTTTTTAGTGTTTTAATTCTTTTCTGAAAAGAATTAATTTTTACTAAAGAAGTTGAAAGGATACAAAGCTGGCTAATGAACTCATCCAGTGTCTTTCTCCAAACTAGCTATATGCAAAGCTTCAAGTAAGTATGACAAAAATTACGGTCTCTAATCTGGGTCAACCGACTTCCTATAAACGGTTATTTATGTCTTTAATGAGTCATTCAATTACAATAGGCTCTCTTAGCCATCTACTTATGAAAGTATTTCGCCAAGTTTCAAGCTTGTGTGTACAGAAATATCGGAGATTCTCTTGTTTACATATACATACATACGCACAAAGGGCGCTTCCCACCAAATGTACGTTCAGCAGTGAGGTTAGCGTAACTAGTCATGTCGTAATTTATATCTTGTTGCTTCAATGATTAAAGATTTAGCCTGCCCGCCTTTGACATGATGGACATTCTATTAAATTGGCCCCACCCCGATCCGTCCTAAAAGGTCCCTTCTATAAATAGAAGAGACTTAAATTAAGAAAACTGAAGTCCAACCGGGATCACATCATTCAAGTGACTGCATGGATATTGCAAAACTGGCTGAAGTGAGTCTTTGTTTTGGGTCATCTGTCCGATGTTATTTAGCTATTGCCTGTCATGAAACTTGCATTGATATTTCTCTGAGACTAAGCAAGCCACAGTCTTCTGTAATGTTCAGACTTGGCCCAAGGGTACTTTCTAAGACCTATAAACACCAATTTCAGTGACCTCTCTTAAAGGTCAACTCCACAGGATTCAGTAATCAGACATGCATTTTATTTTCAGATGGTGTGCTGAAAACAGGCACCAAGATCAGCATGTATAGAGCTGTCGTCCTCACCACCCTGCTGTATGGTTCCGAATCCTGAGTCCGAGAGATACAAAGACTGTTTCAAGAAGTCACTTAGTGCCTGCCAAATCGACCACCGCTTGCTGCGGACCGCGACACCTGGCGCTCCATCATTTACAAGGCAGCCGTCTCCTTTGAGGACTTTCGCAGAGATAGCCTTAAGGACAAGCGGCTCAGGAGAAAGAAACAGATGGGCAACTCAGAACCCTGGCCAGACCTCCCCTTGCAGCCACTGCGGTTGAACCTGCCTGTCCCGGATTGGCCCTCCACAGCCACACGAGCATGCCTGTAGACGTTGTGGGTAACCCTTATAGAATCTTCGTTCGCGAAGTCAAGCCAAGAAGGTGGTGTGAGAAGGCACCATGGCAATGCAACAATAACAGACATAGACCACGTTTTAGCCACATGACTTACTGGATCAATCGATCGCGATGGGAATAAGCAGAGGAAGGAGGCGGCAAAGCGAGCACACACACAGACTGACAGTGATTAGTATGGTTTTAGTTTCTCTGCAAGCTGCTTAACCCTCTGGCTATCAGTACTGCCTGACATTGTGATGATTCCTGCAGGAATCATTGCGACTTATAGTGCAACACAGACAGCCAAAGGGTTAACCATATCTGTTGTCATCAGAATTATCATATTAATTAGAATGAAGTGCATGTTTTGTGCTTTTGTGAAAACTCCAATTTCTTTTGTTATGAAACGTTATGAAATATATGTTGTGTAATGGTTATAAATGGTATAGATGTCATTTTAGTCTATCAACTAAGAATTGCTAATTAACTTTTTCCGGCCGTAGCAACATAAACTTCAAGCAGAGCCCATTAATTTGAACTAAACTGTCCGTGTCAAGAAAATTAAACTTATAATTCTCATTGCAATATTAGGTTTCATTCTGATTCAAATATTCAGTTTTCTACACTGTTAAGTCAGTCCTGCAAAGATGCTTACATATTATTGTTTATTTTTACTAGTATAGTCTGCCTGAGCAATTAAGCTTGCCTCGTGGGTTTTTTGTTGATGCAGATAACATTTTAATAAGACATACACATGTTTTGTAACCAAGTGTTTATGTTTGAAAAATGATGGCAGCTAGTTTAGGGCTTTCAAGCACTGTTGAGCAAACCTGTTTTTAGTTGCAAGTTATAAAAATGCTAACTGGCTGCATGCATGATTATGAAGATAATTGTCTTTGTTTGCTTAACTACTACTACCCTCCCCCCCCCTCCCCCCACCCCAACCACCACATATCCATTGGTATTTCTATTTTGTTTTAACTATTGTGCTAAATTCTGTTGTTGTGTTTTGTGGGTTTTTTTGGAGGGTTGGTTATTTTTTTGTAAGTGCCCTTACAACACTCTAGTCAGTATATGTCACTGGAGGCAATTTTTAAATACTTTTTTTTTTAAATTTCTGTTTTGCTAGAATCAATATGCCAGGTCATTGTTGCCTGCATATTTACATTTATTATTAATATTATCATAATTATGGTTTCATGGTTACATTTTGTTATTGTACCGATGCCAGTAGATCAGTATTATGTACATGAATTTGACATTTAAGGTTTCAGTTGATACTCCTTTTAACCCATTACATCCTGATGCTGATTTTGTCAGATTTGCTTATTGTCCTATGAAGGCTACATTAATATTACGCCACAGATCAACCATTTTCGTTCATGGGTAGTGCCAGAATAGCTTGGTGCCTCAGGTGCCAAGCTATTCTGGCACCACCCTTGAACTATCGTAGTCAATTAATTTCAAGCAGGAGTGTATCAGTACGAAAAGGGTTAATAAGGACATGTCATATGAGATTCTTTTCTTTTCATAACCAATGTTGTTTGTGCCAAATCCTGTATGTTTAGGAGGAAATTTTGTCTCCAATCGAATTGTCAGTATATTCTGTTAATCTGTAAGAAAGTTAGGCATGGGCGCAGTTTAAGAATGCGCTGTATACAAAATCTGTTATGTGTACAGATCCCATTGCCAGAACCTCAACATCTGTGTGATTATTCAGAGATGGTTTTTGTATGTCATGTATCAGAACAATTGTTTTTGTTAATTGTGGATATGGTTTATTTGTACTTTTTGTGTATTGTTACAGACAGGTTTGTTTGGGTGGGTTGAATAGTTGAATCAGTTGAATACTGCCTGAGGATGATTTGTTTTAACTTCAGATTGCCCCGTGAAAGCTATCTTATGGGTAAGGAGATATACATCAACCATTTTAGTTCAAGGGTGGTGCCAGAACTGCACAAAGCTGTTCTGGCACTACTCTTGAGCTATCATAGTCAAATTATTTCAGGCAGTAATTATCAGATGGAAATGGTTAACTGAGATAATCAGTGTCCTTAATTATTCATATTGCATGCTTATAATTACTGTCGGTATAGTTTGAGTGTTTTCTATTTTTAAAAATGAGAATCAGATTAAACGTGTGCATCACTGTGAAACTATGAGTTCAGGTCTTTCTTTTTAAGTTGTGTTTTGAGGTAGGTGTTACATATTTTGATGAACGTTTGATTTGATCTTGCCTTGCAAAGGGAAAATGGCAATTGTCCAGGCCTAGTGTTGGCTCATAATGAAGCTAACTAGCAGATTAATATATGTTTGCATGATGGTTTTTTTCCTCAGATGGCTGAAAGCTGGATTAAATTATCAATATCCAAAACTGGGGACAATACTATAGAGGTTGGAAAAAGGTTGGCAGAATATTTGCTACGTGTTGGCACCAGAATGGATTAAGCTTGGCACTATATTGGCAGCCAATATTCACCATTCTGGTCCTAGGATGGATCCAGCTTGGCACTATATTGGCAGCCAATATTCACCATACTGGTCCTATGATGGATCCAGCTTGGCACTATATTGGCACCATACTGGTTCTAAGATGGTTCCAGCTTGGCACTATATTGGCAGCCAACATTCACTATATTGGCCCTAGGATGGATCCAGCTTGGCAGCTAACATTTACCCGATATTGGGCCAACATCGGGCAAATTTGCACTCCAATATTGGACCAATATTGCCACCCATATATCGGCCCAATATCTAAGCCAGTATTGGGCCAATATTGGACCTATATTGGTGTGCTGGCTGGGGACCATACATGACGAGCACCATTCTGCACATAGCCTGTTCAAAACCTTGCCATCTGGCTCACGCTTTAGATCCATTAAGGCCAAAACCACTCGTTTTCAGAAGAGCTTTTATCCCTTGGCTGTTCAGGCCCTGTCTAATGTGGCTGCGATATGATATAACTCAGCAGATTGCCTTAAAGCTCCTTTAGAATTACATACAGCCCATCTTAGTTGTTTATAGTTCTTTATATGTTCTATTAAACCAATTCTTAAACAAGATATACAGTCACTTTACAAATACATATGAATTTAGCTAATCTGTTTTCGTTGCGCGGCGGCTTACTTGGCGGTTTTTGTTGTCATAATATGGTTATTATGCTAAAGATTTATTTTATTTTACTTACTTAGATATGTGTTCATATGTAGTACAATAACTGCTATACATATGTGTGGTTTGGTATTTTTGAGTCTGCTTGTGATGTATGTATGTTTCATGTGTTGATCTTAATATGGACACTTGTCAGTTACGCCGCAAAGAATTCCTAATGTTTATGCATCTGACAATAAAGTTTATCTTATCTTATCTTATCTATATGGGATGGCTGCTGTGAAAGTCTCGTCAAAAGACTGAATTTGCTCCACCGCCGCGCAGCAAAGCTAATACTACCATGTTTAGATTTGACCACGGACGAAAAGCTTGTCCAGCTAAACATGTTGCCATTGGAAAAGCAGCTCTTCGTCAATAAAGCGATGCTGATGCACAAAATTGTCGATGGCAAAGCTTCACAGTATTACTTGCAATGTTCCGACATTCGCAGACGCGCTACATAAACCAGAGGAACAATCTTGTCGTGACTCGCCCTAGAATTGATCTATTCATGACTAGTTTTTCTTTCTATTGTGCATCCTTATAGAACTCCTTACCAACAAAAGTAAAATCTCTTAAATCTCATAAGGCATTTGGAAATGCTCTCTACAAATTATTCTTCAGACCTTGACGTACTTCATTTTACTCCTTTAACGGTCAGTTATATATGTTGCAGTGAATGTGTGAAGTCAGTGATTTCACGAAATCACTAAATGGTTTAGTGATTTCATGAAATCACTGGGGGAGACAGGGATTTCACGAAATCACTAAAATTTTAAGTGATTTCATGAAATAACTAAAATATTGCGGCACATACTACACAGATTCACTGATTGACTTTTAGTAAATCAGTGGTGAGATTCAACTCAACGTAGGATGTGACTATGGCTCACATGTGAGATTCAACTCAACTGAGTTTACCAGGTATTCCGGATTAGCGGACCACACGTACAATGTGACTCTCGCTCACTGATGCACTTTTGCTGTTTATCAGTGACTTGAGAGTTAGTAGGTGGTTTGCGGTTTGACATCATGGACAAAACAATGGAGAAACGCTACCAAGAGCTATTGTTTCAAAAGTATGGTGAAAACAAGAAACATCTGCTTTCAAGGGAAGACTATTATGAAATCATTGAAAGCTTAAAGAATGCTTTACAGGAGAATGCCGTGAAGTCCAGACAACAGTATTACCTGTTAACGAAGTAAGTAAATTTTGTTGCTTATTCCAACAAACTCACTCTTAGGTTTTCTTTGTTTCTCTCTCTCTCTCTCTCTCTCTCTCTCTCTCTCTCTCTCTCTCTCTCTCTCTCTCTCTCTCTCTCTCTCTCTCTCTCTCTCTCTCTCTCTCTCTCTCTCTCTCAGGGGTCAAAATCTTCCGCTTTTCCGCGGATATCAGCGTTAATTTAAAAAAATCCGATTAAAAAAAAAAGGCATTTCCGCGTGGAAAAAAATATATATATATATATTTTTTTTAAACGCCGTTGTTCTTAAACGGCGCAGGTCCACAAGCTGTCAGATTCGTTTATCGTTAACTTTCGGTAAGCTTCGGTTTTCCAAGATGGCGTCTGGCGACGCAGCACACATTGTTGCTCGCGGCGAAACTTTTAAAGAAACAGGAGTGAAAAACAAATGGAGATGGGAGTGGTGCGAAAAATCGGTAAAAGTTAAGTTAAACCCTGACATGTTTGAACGGATAGGAGAGCACATTCGGAAGTTAAGCTCAGCTGGAATCGCTCGATGTGAGCTTTGCCCCGCCGACATTGTGTACAGTCAACGTGGTTGTCATGCGCTGACTGAACATTTGACGACCAAGAAGCATCGAAATCGGACAGCTGCACTGGACAAGAATACAACGCTATCAGGTAAGCAAACAAATTGTTTTTACTATTGCAGCGTTTAACAGATGCATGCAGATAAAAAGAAACTGAGAGTTTTCGTAGTGATGATGGTTGTATTTTTGTTTTGTTTATTTTTAGATGCCCCACCCGGGTCTGCCCTGGGGGACTTGGGTGGGGTTAGGTATTTTTTAGTTCCCAGGGTCACCCTGGTCAGCCCCACAGGGTGGGTTTTTCTCTCTATTCTGGGGCATTTGTTTCTGTCTACCCTTTGTCCATTCACCTGTATTTGCCTTTTTAAAACTCTCCCTACTGTCTGCACTGCCTGTAGCTCTTGATCTTGGATATGTGTTGCTAAATGGTCTTAGCTTTATTTAGGCCCCATGTGTTAGGTTTATTTAATGTATTTGACCGGCTGGCGACATACATTCAATGTTCTGTTTATTTTTTTTCACAAGCAGTGCAGGCACGTCCTGAGAAAGCCTTGTTGCTGTCGGGACGTTAAGCAATGTACAATCAATCAATCAATTATTTTTAGAACTCAGCGGGAAAGTTTAAGTGATAGGTGATTATAAAAAAAGAGGTTCTCATTAAGTCTTTTTGTATCTGGTTTCATTCACATATGGTTAAATACCGCTTTAGAAACCGTGTTGGGGATGCTCTTTATCGAATACATGGTGTGACAAGGTTTACCGACATCTCGTTGCAATGCCATCTCGCAATAGTCATCTTTCAACGCTTTTCAACACCTGGCAAAGCTTTTTTTCCGCATCTCGCAACATTTATTTTTTTTGTGCCTCACAACAGATGCATTTTTAGGAAGAAGTTATTCATTTTCTTGCCAGAAGCAAATATGATACCAAATATTAAAGAAACAAGCAAGCAACACCTGCATCTCACAGCATTGATGTAGTCAGTTGACATTCTGACCTAGTTTCTATTGGGTGGGGGATTAACCTGTTATGACGCATTCTGCTAGATTGACCATTGTTTTGATCAACCAGCATCGATTAATATTTATTTTAGAAAGAAGTTATCCATTTTCTTGCCAGAAGCATAAGAAAGCAAGCAACACATGAATCACAATATGGTTGTGCAGCAGGTGGAAGAAAAGGCAGTCTACATTATTATATCTTTTGCAGGGCACCCACTCCCTGAGAAGACAGTTTATGGAGCACATCCTATGTTTGCCAAGAGTGTGGAATACTTCAAGACAGGACTCAAAATGCAGAAGCGATGGTAATGATTTGCTTTTAGTTTTTAAAGTACCTTATTGGCGCTTTAGATAAATGATACATGTAGACTATGTAGTAATCGGTATGGTATCTTTGAGACATAGATTTGAGCTTTTTCATGATTTATTTCGTTTACATGTTTTCTCAGGTCAGAGGGGGGCAGACATTTGTGTAAACATTGTAATTTGGGAAAAAAAACAAAGCTCAAAACTATAAAGGCCAAGTTTTCTTATGTCTTCGTATCTTTTTGGTTTTCAGGTGATCAGTTTTGCTATTGAAAACAACATGGCCCTGTCTGCTGCGCCCAAGATTGTTGATCTTGCGAAGGCTCTTGCAAACGACAAGCTAGCGCTGCAAAATATGGCCTGTTCCAGCACGATGGCATCCTACAAACTGAAGTATGGAGTTGCAGCAACTTTCCAACAAGAACTTGTAGAAGAGTTGAAAGTTTCTCTTTTTTCCCTGAACATTGACGAAGCAATGAACTCAAACAACGAAAAAGTAGTTTCTGTTCTTGTCAGCCACTTTTCTGAAAGTCAACAAATGGTGACTGTCAATCACCTCTCAAGTTTTTCTTTGGTGAAGATTACGAGTGAAAGCCTGTACAAGAAACTTGAGGATATTTTTGAAGAACTTGGTTTGCCATGGACAAACTTGCTGTCTGTCCTCATGGATTCCTGTGCAGTCATGAGGGAAAGAAAGGTGGCTTAGAGACACTCATCCGAACAAGAAAAGCACCACACTTGTTAGATGTGGATGGGGACACGATTCATCATGCGCATATTGCAGCAAAGGCCTTCTGTAAGCCATTTGGGCACCATCTTGAACACCTGCTGACTGACCTACACACAGACCACAAATGGTCCACACACAACCGTGACTTGCTTGCAGACGTGTGCCTTGCGCTTGGCATACAACCATCTTCACCCAAGCAATATGTCTCGCATCGCTGGCTCTCTCTGGCTGAGGTGGTTGCTGATACCATAAGGATCATGGATGCCCTTGTTGTCTTATACTACAGTTTTCTTCATCAGTCTGATCAAAAGCTGTTTGAAGATCGTCTGACAAAGATTTTCGAGAATAGAAATGTGAAAAAAGAGACCAAAATGGCTATCAGAAAAATCCAACTTGAGGCAGAGGCATCACTGAAATCTGGTACGAAGGATGGAAAAGAAAGGAAGAGAAGAATTACCCAGAAGCTCTTTGATTTCTTTGACAAAACCATGCTGCAGCTCCATCTGTATATCACAGTACTGTCAATCTTGCAAAAATACGTCAAGATTTTCCAGACCAAGGCCCCCATGATGCATGAGCTCCACACCAAACAGGAAGAACTCTTGAAGGAGTACTTGCAGTGTTTCATTCGACCTGAATACCTAGTAGGTGGACCGTCTCAGCTTTTGAAGCTCGATCTTGACAACAAGGCTGTTTTGTTACCACCACCAGACGTCCACCTTGGCAGTTACGTTGGAAGGTATTTCAACTCAAGAAGATCTGATGATCCCAGCAAAATAGAGTTACTGCATCAGGCCAAGACAGCCTTCATTGCAGGTGGCAAAAAGCTACTTCAGAAAATGCCACTCAACAACAGAGTCATCAGGTGCTTCTCCTGCTTAGACCCCAAAACTAGGGGGACATCAGCTTCCCAAAGGGAACTTTTAAAGTTGCCCAGCTTCATTCCAGGAAGCATGTCTGAGAGTGAGGAAAATAAGTTCCAGCAGGAGGTGAGAAGCTTTCAGACAGACAGGCAGGTTCCAGAAATGATTGATGAGAGAATAGACACTTGGTGGGTGAAGGTGGATCAAGGAAAATATCCTGTACTCAAGCGGCTAGTGAAAGGAGTGCTCAGCTGTTTCCATGGTCCTCTTGTTGAGTCAATGTTCAGCATAATGGGAGAGGTCATTGACAAGTCAAACACCAAGATTGACATTGACACCTACTCTGCCATGCAAACCGTCAAGCAAGCACTCAAGGCCAAGGGAAAGACTGCAGTGCAATATTTCAAGAAGACGGACCCTGTAAAGGAGCCTGTCAGTCAACGTCTTGTCCAGAACATGTTGTCTGCAGCCAAAAAGGATAAAGTCAGAAAAGAGAGAAACAGGGATGAGAATGCCCACAAAGCAGAGTCTCTTGGTGTCACTGCCAAGAAATTAACCACCAAAAGAAAGGCAACCGAGACAATCCTGGAAGAAGCAACGCAAGCCAGGATTGAACATCAGTGCAGCCTCCGACCTTCAACTGCTGCAGATGTCAGTGACTGTAATGAATTGAACAGCACCCCAGCATCCACAGACTGCAAGAAAATGAAGAAACAGTCCTCCATTGGGACTTTCTTCAACCCCGTATTGAAGAAATAGATGAACGCCCTCCAGCAAGCTCCAGCAGGAGGTGACAAGCTTTCAGACAGACAGGTTCAAAAAAGGATGGATGAGAGAACAGAAAGAAGTGCTCAGCTGTGACCTTTTTTTACTTGTTCGCTTGCTTGTTTGTTTATTTGTCTTTCCTTTATTTTTTGTTTCTGTAATCGACAGTTCTCTTACGCAAAATGTAGAACAAAGAAAGTTCTTGGAGCTTAGTATTATTAAAATTAAAATTTTCTGAAACATTTTAACTGTCTTTGACTGGTTAAATAGAGCTCAAAATGCGCCGTGCATAGATTTTAATCTTCATTTTTAAAATTGTCCGGCGGGGGAAGGGGGGGGGGGTGCCCCCAGACCCTCCTACTTTCAGCTTTTTTTCTCAGCACCTGTTTTGACCCCTGCCGGAAAGTCTCTCTCTCTCCCTCTCCCTCTCCCTCTCCGTCCCTCTCTCTCTCTCTCTCTCTCTCTCTCTCTCTCTCTCTCTCTCTCTCTCTCTCTCTCTCTCTCTCTCTCTCTCTCTCTCTCTAATGCATTCGCACGCGTGAGTATGTGTGCGTGGGTGCGTTAGTGATTGTAACGCATCACTTGAGTAATAGACACCATGCGTTACCCTTGTGCTGCCTTACATCTGACTGAACGTGTATGTCTGTGTGTGTGTGTGTGCGCGCGTGCACGAAATATGTCTGTTTATTATTCTTATTATTATTATCTATTCTTTTTATTTATTTGTCATGTTACCTTTTCTGTTGTTTTATTTATTTAAAATGTTATTAAGGACAGACATGTAAAAGGCCCGCGTGCCTACTGTCTTCATCCTTAGAAAATAAAGTTTCAATTCAATTCTCTCTCTCTCTCTCTCTCTCTCTCTCTCTCTCTCTCTCTCTCTCTCTCTCTCTCTCTCTCTCTCTCTCTCTCTCTCTCTCTCTCTCTCTCTCTCTCTCTCTCTCTCTCTCTCTCTCTCTCCCCTCCCTCTCCCTCTCTCTCTCAAATATTTAGTTAGAGCGTCTAAGAAGTCTTTTTTCCAACAAATGATTCGAGACAAAAAGGACACGGCATCTTTTTGGAAAGCTCTGAACGTCATCATCATCATCATCATCATCAGTCCCTTGCCCGAACTGGGCGTTGGGGGGACTGAAAGGCAGCAGCAACAGACAGTGCTCTCCACTGAGTTCTATTTTGGGCGGTGGCAAGCAAGTCTGACATCTCGAGTTCGGTCCATTCTTTTATGTTTGCGACCCAACTCTTTCTCTGACGACCTCGCCGACGACTTCCTTCGAGAGTGCCTTGGAGGATAGTCTTGGACAAGGTGTTGTGTCGGGTCACGTGGCCAAACCAAGCAAGCTTGCGCCGTTTCACGGTTGCCAGAAGGGGTTCATGTGGGCCCACCAGGGAAGTGACGATGCTCCGTACATATTCGTTGGTCTTGTGCTCGCGGTATGAGATGCGGAGCAACTTCCTCAGGCACTTGTTCTCAAAGGCCTGGATTTTCTTTTCTGAGTCTGCAAGCAGTGTCCAAGTCTCACAGCCGTAGAGTAGAATAGACACTATGAGGGACTTGTAAAGCCTGTACTTGTAAAGCCTGAACGTCATAACGAAGTGTAAATCAGCACCCGAAATCCCATCCCATATGTCAGCTGATATATTAAATAACCATTTCTTAACGACAGCCGAAATACTGGCATTGTCAGCTGAAAAAATAACAGTAAACCATATGAAGTGCCGAGTTTTCTCAGAAAACACTTAAAAAAAACAACTATATCAAATACTTTCACCATCCCTAATATTACAGCTGCGGAAGTCGGCAGATATATCTCTAGCATGCCGAACAAAAAGTCTGCTGGCATTGATGGTATTGATAATGAAACCCTAAAAATCTCATTACCGTATACAGTAGAATCACTAACATAATTTTCAACCTCTGCATAAAGCAAAGTACATTTCCAACCATTCTTAAAGAAGCAAACCCCCACCCGGGTCTGCCCTGGGGGACTTGGGTGGGGTTAGGTATTTTTTAGTTCCCAGGGTCACCCTGGTCAGCGCCACAGGGTGGGTTTTCTCTCTATTCTGGGGCATGTGTTTCTGTCTACCCGAGGTCCATTCACCTGTATTTGCCTATTTAAAACTCTCCCTACTGTCTGCACTGCCTGTAGCTCTTGATATTGGATGTGTGTTGCTAAATGGTCTTAGCTTTATTTAGGCCCCATGTGTTAGGTTTATTTAACGTATTTGACCGGCTGGCGACATACATTCAATGTTCTGTTTATTTTTATTTTTTTTACAAGCAGTGCAGGCACGTCCTGAGAAAGCCTTGTTGCTGTCGGGACGTTAAGCAAAGTACAATCAATCAATCAATCTCTCTCTCTCCCTCTCCCTCTCCCTCCCTCTCTCTCTCTCTCTCCTCTCTCTCTCTCTCTCTCTCTCTCTCTCTCTCTCTCTCTCTAATGCATGCGCACGCGTGAGTATGTGTGCGTGGGTGCGTTAGTGATTGTAACGCATCACTTGAGTAATAGACACCATGCGTTACCCTTGTGCTGCCTTACATCTGACTGAACGTGTATGTCTGTGTGTGTGTGTGCGCGCGTGCACGAAATATGTCTGTTTATTATTCTTATTATTATTATCTATTCTTTTTATTTATTTGTCATGTTACCTTTTCTGTTGTTTTATTTATTTAAAATGTTATTAAGGACAGACATGTAAAAGGCCCGCGTGCCTACTGTCTTCATCCTTAGAAAATAAAGTTTCAATTCAATTCTCTCTCTCTCTCTCTCTCTCTCTCTCTCACTCTCTCTCTCTCTCTCTCTCTCTCTCTCTCTCTCTCTCTCTCTCTCTCTCTCTCTCTCTCTCTCTCTCTCTCTCTCTCTCTCTCTCTCCTCTCCCTCTCTCTCTCTCAAATATTTAGTTAGAGCGTCTAAGAAGTCTTTTTTCCAACAAATGATTCGAGACAAAAAGGACACGGCATCTTTTTGGAAAGCTCTGAACGTCATAACGAAGGGTAAATCAGCACCCGAAATCCCATCCCATATGTCAGCTGATATATTAAATAACCATTTCTTAACGACAGCCGAAATACTGGCATTGTCAGCTGAAAAAAATAACAGTAAACCATATGAAGTGCCGAGTTTTCTCAGAAAACACTTAAAAAAAAAACAACTATATCAAATACTTTCACCATCCCTAATATTACAGCTGCGGAAGTCGGCAGATATATCTCTAGCATGCCGAACAAAAAGTCTGCTGGCATTGATGGTATTGATAATGAAACCCTAAAAATCTCATTACCGTATACAGTAGAATCACTAACATAATTTTCAACCTCTGCATAAAGCAAAGTACATTTCCAACCATTCTTAAAGAAGCAAACCCCCACCCGGGTCTGCCCTGGGGGACTTGGGTGGGGTTAGGTATTTTTTAGTTCCCAGGGTCACCCTGGTCAGCCCCACAGGGTGGGTTTTTCTCTCTATTCTGGGGCATGTGTTTCTGTCTACCCTTTGTCCATTCACCTGTATTTGCCTTTTTAAAACTCTCCCTACTGTCTGCACTGCCTGTAGCTCTTGATATTGGATGTGTGTTGCTAAATGGTCTTAGCTTTATTTAGGCCCCATGTGTTAGGTTTATTTAATGTATTTGACCGGCTGGCGACATACATTCAATGTTCTGTTTTTTTTTTTTTTTTTTTTTTTTTTTTTTTTGTTTTGTTTTTTTTTTTCTCTCACAAGCAGTGCAGGCAGGTCCTGAGAAAGCCTTGTTGCTGTCGGGACGTTAAGCAATGTACAATCAATCAATCAATTAAAGAAGCAAAGGTAATCCCAATCCCTAAATCTAAAGATCTTGAAGATATCAATAATTATCGTCCAATCTCCCTTCTGTCAGCGTTGTCAAAACCCCTTGAAAAACACATTCAAAAACATCTCCTTGACTTTCTGGAAAAAAGTAAGTTACTTAATATTCACCAGTCTGGTTTTAGACCGAAACATTCTTGTCAGTCAGGACTGACACATATTGTAGACAGCTGGCTGGAATCAATCAATAAAAGCCTGATGTCGGGAGCAGTTTTCTTAGACCTTAAAAAGGCGTTTGACCTTGTGGACCATGACATTCTCCTAAATAAGCTAACAGTTTATCAGTTGAACGCAACCGCCATAGCATTCTTCCGATCATATCTCGAAGTCAGAAAACAAATGGTGTACGCCCATGGAAGATACTCTAAGCAAGGAAATGTAAAATACGGCGTCCCCCAGGGATCTATTTTGGGACCTCTCTTATTCATACTATTTATCAATGATCTACCGTTGCATATCTCTAATTCTGACGTTAATTGTAATCCATTTGCTGACGATACGAGTCTTCATGTTTCTGGTTAAAAAAACGACGGACATTATCCATAGTTTACAATGCAGTCTCAATGAGGTATCTGACTGGTGTAGACAGAACCATATGGTTCTTCACCCAGCTAAAACAAAGAGAATCTTAATCGCCACGCGACAAAAACACCAACGCCGACTACAGCAATTACAATTAAACGCTGAACCTGTTGAACAAGTCAGTGAGCGTAAATTCTTAGAAATATATGTTGATGAACAACTGTGCTGGGAGACCCTGCTAAAATACTTTCTTATTGTCCCAGCTTAGACATGTAACGGATACAAATACCCGTAAATTGTTTTTTCATGCTCATATAAAGTCCCACGTTGATTATGTCTCCACAGTGTGGGACGGCTGCAGTGATGTCCACATGAAGAGGTTAAACTCCATATACAATAGAGCTGTAAAAATGATAGATGGGCGCTCTATTCCTACCACAGACAAATTTAGACATTTAAACATTCTCGGTCTGCGTCAGCAACTTACTTTAAATAAATGCGTCTTTATGTATAAGATACTGAATAATATGACACCCCAGTATCTAATCACTAAATTTATATATCACCAAGAACGTGAACAGACCTCAAGAAACAATACCTTACCCTTACCACTGCCAAGAATCGACCTTTTTAAAACTAGTATGTCATTCTCTGGTCCGTTTGGTTGGAATTCAATGCCTGCACATTTGAAAACTATTACCTCACCAGGACGTTTTAAAACAAAACATAAGATGGTTTTTATGTGTGTGTGTGTTTGTGTGTGCGCTCGTGTTTGTTTGTGTGTGTGGGTGTTTGTGTGAGCGGCACGTGCGCGTGCGTGCGTGTGTGCATGTGTGTGTGATGAGTGTTATTATTTTTTCTGTAGATAATGATGCTATTGGGTTTTGTATGTAAATATATTTTTTATAGTTTTCCCTTTTTTATGCTGTAGATGTTAGCAACGGCAAGTTTGTAAAATGACGATTTGTTTTCTGTCAAAACTTTTTACCATTGAAAAATAAAGTTTCATCATCATCATCATCTCTCTCTGTCTCTCTCTGTCTCTCTCTCTCTGTCTCTCTCTCTCTCTGTCTCTCTCTCTCTCTCTCTCTCTCTCTCTCTCTCTCTCTCTCTCTCTCTCTCTCTCTCTCTCTCTCTCTCTCTCTCTTTTTGACGAGTTTAAAAAGCAGCGTAATCGCGTCAAGTATATGTTACGCGAAGCGAAAAAAGCCTTTGTAAGAAATACTATTAAAAACAACAAAGACGGGTCTGCTATTTGGCGCGTCCTGAATTCCCTTACCCGAGGCTCTAGTGCATCCACGGTAATCCCTAGTGATCTATCCGCTGACATGTTTAATAATCACTTCCTGTCTGTTGCTGACCCCACCCGGGTCTGCCCTGGGGGACTTGGGTGGGGTTAGGTATTTTTTAGTTCCCAGGGTCACCCTGGTCAGCCCCACAGGGTGGGGTTTTCTCTCTATTCTGGGGCATGTGTTTCTGTCTACCCTTTGTCCATTCACCTGTATTTGCCTTTTTAAACTCTCCCTACTGTCTGCACTGCCTGTAGCTCTTCCCCCACCCGGGTCTGCCCTGGGGGACTTGGGTGGGGTTAGGTATTTTTTTAGTTCCCAGGGTCACCCTGGTCAGCCCCACAGGGTGGGTTTTTCTCTCTATTCTGGGGCATGTGTTTCTGTCTACCCGAGGTCCATTCACCTGTATTTGCCTTTTTAAAACTCTCCCTACTGTCTGCACTGCCTGTAGCTCTTGATATTGGATGCTTGTTGCTAAATGGTCTTAGCTTTATTTAGGCCCCATGTGTTAGGTTTATTTAACGTATTTGACCGGCTGGCGACATACATTCAATGTTCTGTTTATTTTTTTTTTTTTTTTTCACAAGCAGTGCAGGCACGTCCTGAGAAAGCCTTGTTGCTGTCGGGACGTTAAGCAATGTACAATCAAACCTGTAGCTCTTGATATTGGATGTGTGTTGCTAAATGGTCTTAGCTTTATTTAGGCCCCATGTGTTAGGTTTATTTAATGTGTTTGACCGGCTGGCGACATACATTCAATGTTCTGTTTAGTTGGTTGGTTTTTTTTCACAAGCAGTGCAGGCACGTCCTGAGAAAGCCTTGTTGCTGTCGGGACGTTAAGCAATGTACAATCAATCAACCTGTCTGTTGCTGAAGTTTTTTCAACACAAGGAAGTGTCAATGATAAGTGTTTCGATATTTTAATTAACTACTGCAATCAGAAGACTGTGACTCCTTTTAGCATTCCATCGATTGCAATACATGAAGTAGGTAAATTCATAAGTAGTCTCGCGAACAAGAAGTCATCAGGCCCTGATGACATAAATCCTAAAGTTCTGAAACTATCCCTACCTTACATTGTTGAATCGCTGACATACATTTACAACCTATGTCTCCATCAGTGTGTATTTCCTACACAGCTTAAACTTGCAAAAGTAATTCCACTACCGAAATCCAAGGACAGGGGAAATCTGAATAATTATAGACCGATTTCGTTACTGTCCGTGTTAAGCAAACCTCTCGAGCGACATGTACACAAACATTTGTCTCAGTATTTAGAGACAAATAATATGCTTCATCCCTTCCAGTCTGGGTTTCGTCCGAAGTATTCCTGTCATACAGCGCTAAGCAGACTTGCAGATAAGTGGTTATCTAACGTAAACAATTCGCAACTGACGGGTGTTATTTACCTTGACTTTAAGAAGGCGTTTGACCTGGTTAACCACGACACTCTGATAAGCAAACTTAGTCATTATTTAAAAAACGTCTCAGCAGTTTCCTTCTTTAGTTCATATCTAAAGGGAAGAAAGCAAAAGGTTGTAGTTAATGGATCACACTCTGAAGTGAAGGAGGTTAAGTTTGGAGTACCTCAAGGGTCAGTGTTAGGCCCTCTTCTATTTTGTTTATACATCAACGATCTGCCTCTTCACCTAACGTCAGAATCTGTCGAATGTGACTTGTTTGCTGACGATACGTCAATCCACACGGCAAATAAAAACCTTAATGTGGTTGCAGATGACTTACAACAGAGCCTTGATGAGGTGTCCGCCTTGTGTGAACGTAATTCGATGAGTATCCATCCAGCAAAAAACCCGGGTCTGCCCTGGGGGACTTGGGTGGGGTTAGGTATTTTTTAGTTCCCAGGGTCACCCTGGTCAGCCCCACAGGGTGGGTTTTTCTCACTATTCTGGGGCATGTGTTTCTGTCTACCCTTTGTCCATTCCCCCCACCCGGGTCTGCCCTGGGGGAATTGGGTGGGGTTAGGTATTTTTTAGTTCCCAGGGTCACCCTGGTCAGCCCCACAGGGTGGGTTTTTCTCTCTATTCTGGGGCATGTGTTTCTGTCTACCCTTTGTCCATTCACCTGTATTTGCCTTTTTAAAACTCTCCCTACTGTCTGCACTGCCTGTAGCTCTTGATATTGGATGTGTGTTGCTAAATGGTCTTAGCTTTATTTAGGCCCCATGTGTTAGGTTTATTTAACGTATTTGACCGGCTGGCGACATACATTCAATGTTCTGTTTTGGGTTTTTTTTCCACAAGCAGTGCAGGCACATCCTGAGAAAGCCTTGTTGCTGTCGGGACGTTAAGCAATGTACAATCAATCAATCCAGCAAAAACCAAGTCAATGGTAATTGCGACACGCCAAAAACACCAATTAAGCCCCCTTTCACTTGATTTGTCCTTCGAAGGCAATTCTATTGAGCAAGTGTCTGAACACCGCCTCCTTGGAATTATCATAGATGATCAGCTCAAATGACAGGCACACACACATAAAGTGTGTAAAACTGTTTCAAGAAACATTTTCATGCTGTCCAAACTGAAGCACTTCACTGACTTTGAAACCAGAAAATTATTTTATTATGCACATATTCAGTCCCACATTAATTATGCTTCGACGGTGTGGGATGGCTGCAGAGATGTACATTTAAAAAGACTGAACTCCTTACACAGAAGAGCAGCGAAATTAATTTTACCTGATCCTACTTTGACAACGGATGATAAGATTTACAAAGCGGGACTTCTTTCTCTCAAAAAGCAGTTTGCATTCAACAAAGGTGTTCTCCTTTTTAAGATTCGGAATGACAACACTCCGGAATATCTAACCCAGCTGCTAGTCCGGTCACAGTCCCGCTATGGCGATACAAAAAGCCTATATGTAGTACCCAAAACCAGAATAGACTTATTTAAAACCAGTCTAGCATTCTCGGGGGCGACTTTGTGGAATTCCCTTCCATCCCACACGAAGACCACTCCAACGGTATCATCTTTCAAGAAAAGTCTTTTTGAACATTTATCTTCGCAGCCATAACTATCTTCAAGCTTTGCTTTCTATACGTAGATATCATTGTTAGTAATGTACCCATTCTACTGCTGTGTATGTATAGTGCTGCTGTGTTGTTGCTCTTTTTTTTTTTTTCCCCCTTACCATTGCTCCAACTCCCCCAACACACCGTAGGCGTTCGTCCTATACATGTATTAATGTAATGTAATTGTTGTGTTTGTAGATGTAGCAACGGCAGATTTGAAAAATGACATTGCCTCTGGCATTGTTAATATCTTTACCGTTGTAAAATAAAGATTCATTGATTCATTGATTCATTGATTCATTGATTCTCTTTCTCCACTCACCCACTCACTCATTCTCTCTCTCTCTCTCTCTCTCTCTCTCTCTCTCTCTCTCTCTCTCTCTCTCTCTCTCTCTCTCTCTCTCTCTCTCTCTCTCTCTCTCTCTCTCTCTCTCTCTCTCTCTCTCTCTCTCTCTCTCTCTCTCTCTCTCTCTCATCTGAATTGAACCAATAGATTCGATGACGGAACACAATGTGACACCAAAATTTGAAACTGAATTTTGAAACAATATTTCGAAACAATTGATTGCAGATATCATGGATTTAGTATGTACACTACATACTTATCAGAAAGACACATTTTATATGCCCACACAGTTTCATATTGTGTGTGCAACTCTGCTTCTTCTAGTCCACTCTGCGCTTTAACCAGTAAAAACGCTCTCAACTGTAGGATGCAAACGGGGCCGATCTACGTAAAAGATGATCCAACAGAGCCATTTGAGTCTCAGTAGCCTTTACAGCATTCATGAGCTCATGAAATCTATGCTTCTTGTGGATGGAAGGCCCTGAATAAGCCAATAATTCCGCAGTGGCTTACTCATCCGGGGGATCTAATAAGGATGTAAAGTGGGCCTACAAAATAGATTCCCGTCAGCCGATTCAATCTCTAGGGGTCTTGGTGACCTATATATATTCTATTGCGCTTGTACTGGTATGATTTAGACACCGTTTCCAGCCGTAATGATGAGGGGACAGAAAAGGAAGGTGAAATGTTGCGTCGGTAACGGTCAACTGCACGATAAACATTGGGCAGCTCGGCACCAACTTGATGCGTTTTCTGAAGTCAACCCGTGGTCAGGGGGTGTCGGATTTCCCTGCAATTTCAGGGACTCGGGTGGCGTTGGAACCTAAGACTGTTTAAGGTAGTGACTATTTTGTTCATTCTTAAAAACGGCATGGGGAACCTCGCTGGCATTCTAGCTACTTATTGAGTAGGAGGTATGATGTTGTTTGGTCACTTGATTTTTTTATTTTTCAGACCCAGATGTGGGTCTGTGAAGGGGGTTAACCATGAGAGAGACTTCTTTGCTGCTTACACGACATTTATCCTAAACAACTAATAGACTAGACACTAAGTAGTAGGTTGAAAACTGCCCGTCTTTTGATGCAAACAGTGGATGAAAAGCCCAGTTAAACACGTCTCAGCTTTTAATCCACCGTTTTGGTTGAAACGTGAAATTTTGGCCTAATTTTGATTTCCAAACAGTGTCTGTTCATCAACCAAAGATTACCTCATCACACTCAGTATATCTGTGTGTTACGTGTTGGAGTCGTAGTCATTCAGCTGCAACCCGTCACACGTGGCACGCACGGTTCTTTTAAATAAACTTCATTCAGCTGCATCCCGTCACACGTGTAGGCTACACTGGAGTAACAGTTCCAACAATATTTTAATTCAGCGATGCGATCTCCACACAATGCATTCCCAAATGCACCAACACTGATACAATGTCTCCTCTGAAAATGTCAACACTGGCGACACAAAGTTATCATACAACGTACACCACCGCTACGCTGCGTCTCTCACAATGTACACCCTATACGGGCCACGTACCTACGATAAACTGTGTGTCCCTACAACTGACAATGCATGACAATGTACACACGTGCTTCCTAGCACCAACTTTTATAATTAAACAAGTTTCCAGAAAAAATCTAATGAATTTACACAACGCACCCAATCAGAACGGAACACGTAACTGAAACTCATAAATATTAATAAAAAATGAACTTTCTAAAATAACTACAATAGTCTACAAAAATGTGACTGCTCATTTCAGCCCCAAATCCTAGTGTGTAATGACGTCACACAAAAGTATGGCACACACACCGTTTACGACCTTTCATAACACGCAAAGAACGCGCACAGAGAACAACTATGGCTAAAAATAGAGCAGCTCTACTACCGCTATCCTCCGTGCGACTTTGCTAGAAGCTTCCGGACTAAACTTAGCGTATCATAACAAAACCAATTCTGCTATCTGCGCGAACAATAGAGAATCTCACTGAAAAGGTACGTGATACGTACCCATGATAGCTCAAATAAATATCGGATCGTTTCCTACGATTAACACATGCATGCTCTCACAGAACAACACAACCACCATCGTAACACTGTGGCTGTACAAACTGAGGAATGGGATCAAAAGCTTTTGATGTTCTGTACGGTATCTTCCTTGCTAACTCAATGAGTGAAAGCTGGCAGCTGGAAATCTGTAAATTGAAACTTACATACAGAAATTTCCATATTTTGTACTTGTGACAGAAACATGAAATTATGTCTAGATTGCTGGAGAAGCAGGACAAGAAATAATGTTAGCAACAGAAAAAATACAGTCAGGCCATGCTGGATCCAATGGCAGCCTATGTGCATGGAGAGTGAAAACGAATTATTGTATGTTCGAATCATATTAATCAAACATACACTAGTTCATTTTATCCCTGCATGATCCGACCACCACCACCACCCCTTCCCCACCCCCTCTCCCTCACCTATCCCGCCCACTTATATTTTTTGGGAAGGAAGGTCTGGCATTCGGGAGACCTGCTTTGTTAGGTTGAAGGTCCCAAACAAAAAGTTGGAACCACCCACCAACCCCATCTCACTGGAGGTAACTGATCCGCCCCAGGGCAGAAAATCCGTTTTTGTGAAAAAGCAACATTTTCATTGTATGATGATGAAAATCTCACATTGCACAAAAATGGACTAGCTGCCTCTTGCCAAATGAAGGCGGCAATACTTTATCTTGTGATATCAGCTAATCAAGGAAGAGACAGAGAAGGAAGAGGCGATGGAAACAAAGAAGAATGAGTTGCTTGAGGACATTGCATACTTTACAGAAAGACATGCACATGTACAGAAGATACTGGTGAGTATAAGTAATGCAGAAGAGGTCAACTTTGCAACATGTGTATTTCGATGAAAATCTACCTAGCAAAAATCTACCCAGGATAATTACATCCGTGCGTAAATCTGCCCAATGTATATCTATGCTGCTGATATTCGGCAAGACTTCACAGTTGGGTAAGATTAAAGCCTGTAGATTCATGCAGAGTGCATTTATGTTGGGGGACATTTATTCTAGATAGATTCAGTTGGAATCTGACAGCACAAATTTTTACAGGGTGGATCCATGCTAGATAGATTTATGCCTAAATATAATGAAGTTTACCTCTTCAGTATGAGTTATATAGTCATATTTTATGTTGACATAACTGCCCAGTAAGCGAACAGTCATCGGGCCACATCGACTGTATTTGGTCCGCACATAGTCGAACATTAGCGGAATGACATTTTGCTCACTGGGTGTTACCTAACCCTTTGGCTGTCACTAGCGATTTTTGTCACAATGATTCCTGCAGGAATTATGGCAACAAAAAACGCTGAAGACAGCAAAAGGGTTAAAGTACTGGCATGCTATTCCAATGCATTGGACAACTGGTGTATGTGTGTTGCTGTATGGTTTTGGATTTTGTGATTTTATTGAGCCGTAATAACTGAGCCGTAATAACATAACTTGGCCATAATATCAAGAACCACAGAACAGCACACAGACCATCTGCATGTCGCGATTATGAATACTGTTTTAATGTTTTTGGCATCAAGTATGTATGCGTGCTATTCTGTGATTTTGGACCTCACAGCTCAAAGCTGTAAGTTCCAAGATCACAAAAGCATACATATTGTTTGCGTTATGAGCCGTATGATGTGGTCGGGTCAGCATCTCCTAAACGTGTGTACAGACTCAGAATTGGTGCTGCATGGATGCAAATCTTGAAATGCATGAGCATGGAGCATGATGAAGAACTTGACATCAGTCTGACACAAATTCTACTAATGTAGTTACCGCGCAGAAAAGATATGTGTGATATATATGTTAAACCATGATTGGGGATGATTTACGAGCCTCGGCTTTTTGACACACACGTTTTGGCTCCGAGGCTTTGCCAAGTTTTCAGAACTGTGTCAAAAGCAGGTAGAGGCTCAAACATCATTACCACCCATGGTTTAGCATATTTATCGCACTTTCATATAATCTCTGTTTCGTGTCTTGTTGGTTTGGTGGGCTTGATAGAGCCTATAAACAAGCATTATCATATTTACTCCCCTCCCCCTGAAACAGTCCAGAACTTTACGTTTCTTGGCACCACCCTGTCATGTGACCTTAAGTGGGAGGAAAACACTAGCCTCATCGTCCAAAAAGCACAGCAGCGCTTGTTCTTCCTGCGACGTCTGAAAAGTTTCGGACTCGGTGCCCACATGTTGTTGCAATTTTACCAAGCTGTGATCGAGAGCGTGCTCACCTTTTCGATCACGGTTTGCTATGGTTCCATCACGGCCAAAGAGAAAATCAGACTGAGCATGGTGGTCAAGACCGCTTCGAAAATCATAGGCAGAGATCTTCCTAGCCAGGACTCACTGTACCTGCAGCGTCTCTTACGTAGAGCAAGTCTTATCTCTAGCGATTCCACCCACCCCGGTAATGAGCTTTTCCAACTTTTACCATCAGGGCGTAGGTACAGGTCCATCAGTACCAGGACCAGCAGATTCCGCAACATTTTTTTCCCTCTGGATGTTCGCGCTCTCTCTGATCAACCGGACTGATTGGAGAGAGCGCGAGTAGCTAGTGAGAACTTGTCGGAATGTGTACAGTCAGCTTATAACTGAATCGGTGAGGCGTGCCCGTTCGCCGTGTTTAATACCGGTATTTGCTTAGTATTTAGCATGGAAATCATATTTTAGAGTTTACTGTGTGTGTGTGTGTGTGTGTGTGTGTGTGTGTGTGTGTGTGTGTGTGTGTGTGTGTGTGTGTGTGTGTGTGTGTGCGCGCGCGCGCGCGTTATTTTAGTCTTAGTAACTGACATCAAGACAAATTCCAATGTTGTTGTTTTTTTTTACATGGAAACATATGGCAATAAACTATCTTATCTATAATCTTATCTATCTATCTTTCATATGATGTGTGCTTCATGTCTTGCTGGTTGGATGGTTGGATGGACTCGATAGAGCCTACACAAGCGTTTTACTTACTTCGTTATTTTTCTTCTTATAATAACCCTAAAAGGCCCTCTTAACTAGTACGTCCACGGCTGTGACATCAGCACGTCTTTACTAAGTTCTGCTGTGAGGTCAAAAAAATTTCATCTCGTTCCGCTGCATATTGTGCCTGACTTTATGTCCAGTGTGGCCCTGGTCTTAGTGTGGGGTTCCATTTAGAATGTTAGTAATAGACAAAAACCACTTAGCGTTTTGGTGGTATAAGTGGGTCATTCTAAAGATGTTAAACTATTCAGTGATAGCATTCATTTTGATATAATCTATGTCAAGTTTATGTAGTAAATGAAAAGACTGAAATGTAGCACTGTGCATGCAAGTTGCAAATAAATTTAAAGACTGTATATCTTGTAAGCTGCAACCAGACAAATGCAATGGGCAAGGCAGTGAAATACACAGATCTGATCATATTATACACAGACAGCTCAGTCACAGACATGCAGTCAGGCCGGGGCTTTACATCCAAGTGAAAAGTCAGCACTATACACGAAGACTGTGCAGCCTACACAGCCAAGACCTCATCTAACAATGGAGGTGGAGGTGGTGACTCGTGCTCCGAAACTGATTGCTGCACTGGATGACAGTCAAAATCAGTCATGTCAACGTTCTCACAAGCTCAAAATGCCTGCTGCAAAATGTTAACCCAGGATTGGGAAGCCCAGACTGGCACTGGGCAATGGCTAGCATACAACATCCGTTGCCAGTACAAAACTGCAATTTTCGCCTATCGGCATTTTGACGGATCTCTCCCGCCGTACCTCTCTGCCAAGCTGTCTGCCTATCAGCCATCACGCACCCTCCGTTCCTCCAGTGAAAAGCTGTTAAAAATCCCGAAGCTCAACATGAAAACTGTCGGGGAGCGTTCTTTCACCTTTTTCGCCCCAAGTGTGTGGACCTCGCTGCCAACGTAAATGCGGAATCTGCCCACATTGTCACAGTTCAAGGCTCACTTAAAGACTTTTCTTTTTTGTCGGGCATTTAACACTTAGCTCATATTTAGCTAACTGTTGACTGACTGCCACCTATTCTGATCCCAGAGGAAGTGTATGTAAGGTGTGGGGAAGGGATGGGGTGGTTTAAAGTAGTGTATAATTGTGCGTGTGTGTCTGAGAGAGAAAGGGTGTGCTGTTGTGCATGCGCAGTGAGTCCAGTGTTTTCCTGGAGAACGGCGCTATACAAGAACTATGTATTATTATTATTATTATTTAACATTGAAGACTTCTGTGGATCTACTGCGCAGGACATACTGAGTCCAGGGCTATGGTCGAGTGACCACACTTGTCGGTGAGGCAGAAATGACACAGGGCCTACGGATGGGCAATGGGCAGATCAGAAATGGTGTGAAACACCAAAGCCACCACACAATTGATTGCCTCCAAACCTGAGGTGTGGATAAAGGCTGCGACATTGGGCAGGCAAAAATCCCATCTTGACCGAACTGAACTGATGTGTAAATCCCTATGCAATTGCGCCCAACCCCATTTTGATTTTCTGACTCACTTGAACTGATTGTATTTCATGATGACCATCTTTGTTGGTGGATGGTATTTTTGTCAGGATAATAACAAAATAAATATTGGTTATGAAATATCCTAGTTAAAATATTGGTATATTCTGCTGATGTTGCTATGCATGTGTACGTTATTGTTGCAGCCAAGCGTCCAGGAAAAACAAAGAATTGTGAGAAATAAAATTCGGCATCAGACTCTCTCCATCGAAATTGAACTTATACGACTAAAGATAGTTGGATCTGTCAAACAGACAACGGGATCATCTTATGGTAGACGGATAACTGGCATTGTATTCATAGAAGGTGCGTATTTGTCCATTTTTGGCTCACATGTGATAGCAGAGTATATACCCACTCCATACAATTTCCCCTTCTTTGACTCATGTACTGATATATTGTATAACAAGCAAATTAATATTCATGATTGCTTGATATACAATGTACTTTCCTTCCCAGAATCCCTTGCAGACCAGAAAGATTCAATCTGGATGCTTGCATATGTCAAAACAAAGCCGCTAAATATGTCCATATTGTCACATTAACAAAATCCTTATGTGCACTAGTAATGAAATACTTCTTAGTGCGTACGTACGCTCGACATTTCATTCCCACACACATAAGCGGAGAACAGACGGCAGCAAAGAGGTGAATAAGACGCCATAATATTGAGATTGACAACACTGATATCCGCTACCGATAGTGACAACCTTAAAAAGGACTAAATAAACCTCTGGCATTTTCCATTATTATCTGTGTTCTAATTACAAGTAGACTTTACTCAACAACACACAAGATTATAGAAAGCACACTGATTTCAACACAGTCAAACGTAATCTCCACGCTGAGTCAGTCGACAGTCCAATACATGGCACACAACAGAGCCTTGGGTCACCATATGGACAGAGACAAACACACATGGGAAGTATTACACCCAGGTTCATAAACAGACCGTTATTAATGTCTGTGGTTGCATATAAGGCAGCTTATCCGCCTGTTTTCACCTACATCTGCGGCATGCGAGAGGGAATTTCCGCAATGAAATATGTTTAGCAGCGTCAGATTCGCTGGGTTGTGTATGAAACATACATTTGGCGTGGGACGTTAAAGTTCCCTTGCACCTATGTGTATGTAAAGTTTAGGTCATGTCACCTCTGCAACATTTCAGAAAAGTCTGACGTGAACTCCAGCCTATGCGGGTCCTAGACTGTGACGTCAAAGGGTTTTGTGGTGACGTGATTTTTCTTTTGTATGACACACAGTACCACTATGAATGGCGCTGTGTCCAGTCTCTTAGCGTTAGTCAGTCCCAGTCATCCCCTAATTTTTTCAATTCCCTAAAAAACACTACCGCCCACCAGCTGCACATTTGCCATGCACCAAATACCAAAAAAAAAAACCAGCACATGACCCGTCTCATTTCTTGGCTATGAAACTGGTTCCTTACCAACCCCACACCCAAGCACAACTGAAATCAGCGTGCCCCTCAAATCACTACGTCAAAGGCAACTCAACATAGGCCCACAAATGTCCACTGGATAAGCTCAGGATGGTATGAATCAAAGCAACAAACATGTCTCCTCTCAGCTAACCACAAATTTCCAGCAAATTCCAACATTCAGCCCAACTGCAAATTTTCAAACAAGGCAAAAATTATTTTTAAAAACACGGGGCCATGCACTGCCTCAACTTCCCAATTTAAATGTATACCGTGACCTAAAGTTCGCTATGCTTCAGCGATAATCTAAAAAATAAAACGTGCAAATACCCGGCAAAAATCTACGCAGCTTGAATCAGCCTGGGTGTAAATCTATGCAGTGTAAATTTATGCTGCCGCTATTCCATTGAGATTTTTTTTTTATTTGAGTAAATTCAAGACTTTGTCGATTTATGCTGGTTGGAATCATCATGCTGTGAAGATTCACGCTGAGTTTATTTAAGTCTAGAAATAAATGGAAAATCAGAGGAACACATTTGCATGGGGTAGATGTACGCCTGGGTGGATTTGCGCTGAGTACATTTCGGTGGGTAGTGTCAAGCTGGGAATTTTGTCCAAATATACTGAAATTGACCACTTCAGCACCAATGGCGTTAATCAGAAGGACTCTAGTAAAGTTTTGTTTTGGACTAGGTACATAAATTCTAATGAGCAACATTTTGCTTGATATTGTGCCTGATAGGTGTGATTACTTGACCCGAATCAAAATGTCCTTGTCTTACGACACGGGACATATTGATTCGGGTCTCGTAATAATCACATCTTCATGTTATCGGCACTGGGGGTGGGGTGGGGGGGGGGGGGGGTGGTGGATTATGAGGTTAGCAGACAGCAGCCTTCTGTAGACCCATTCTGGTTATCTCGCTCGATTCGCTACCGCAGCAATCAATTCCCTACCACAGCAAAAACTCTTTCTCTTAAATACTAATGACAAACCCAAGCTTGATCCAGAGATACCTGATGTTAAGACTTTCCTATGCATGCTAATTTGGATGACGTCTTGGAAAAGCCAAAGGTCACAAGAGATCAGCAAATGATGTGAAAAATGTCAACTTTTAAAATAAAAGTTAGTTTTATCATCAGTTTTGCCAAATCTGACAACCAAATTTGGCAGAAAGGTAGCTGATAGACCTTTCTATGCATATTATTTGGTTCACTACTTGTAAAAGTGAAGGGTAACAGGAGGCTGACAAGAGTGTCAAAATTGCATAAATTTGGACTAAATGTGGATATTGCAGGTATGAAAGCCTGTTAGAACACTTGAACACTTGCCTATTTCAGTGACCTGTTGGAGAGGTCAAGGAGTCGGAAAGGCAAGTCAGAAAGGTCGGAACAGTTATGTGGATCGGTCATGCCTTGTGGGCTTTGCCATTCTTTTTTCTTTTTTTAACCCTGTGGCTGTCAGAAGTGCCCTTTGTAGCATTGACTCCTACTTTTAGCCAGGGTGTTAAGTCATTCATGGCGAGCTGCATCCGGATATGCGGCTTTATGCTGTGTATCTAGATGTAGCTTGCAATGATCGAGTTAACATGGTCACCTGTATTTTATGTATTTCATTATTTATATAAGACAACCACTTAACCCTTTTAGCCCCATGTGCATTTCCCAATTGTTTAAGTGTTACCTAATGATTATGTACCAGTTGCAGGAGGTGGATTGACCATGATAATTCAAGGGTAGTGCCAGATAGGCTTGGCGCCATCAGGCGCCAAGCGAATCTGGTTCTACCCTTGAATTATCATGGTCAATCTCCTGCTGTGGGGACTTGGGGGCAAATGGGTAAACACCCTTGTGCGTGCAGCCTCTGGTAATGTGTACATGCAGGCCACTCATTGGGGTTCTCCAGCTTTCTACCCAAGCCAAAAACACGATTGAAACAAATTAAGAAAATTCAGGTGGTTCTGTTGCTGTCGCAATGTCTTTTCTGGGAAATAGTCCCTAACAATTCTGTGAGGGACAAGAAATTGATTTTTTAAAAAGCTCAGACATGATCTTGTACGGTATTGAACTGGAGAAAAGTTACTAATTTCAGTTGATAGATAGATATTTCTGCAGTTGATAGCAGCAGCAAACAGTTATAAAATTGCTGTGTCGATGATGATGTCAATTGCCACAACTGTTGTAAAATAAAGTTTAATTGATTGAATATCTCATTGGAGACATTTGTACTCGGATATGTAGCTAATTGCTGCGTGAGATTTAACCCCTTCCCTGCCCAAAATATCACAACGGTCTAGGAAACATGGATATAAGTTAGTCACAGCTAGAGGCACAGAGCCTAATGATCTCTTGCAGTTGTGAGGGATCATAAGGATCTATGCCTCTTAAATTTGGATGGTGCTCACTTTTTCTCGGCAATGAAGCAGTTGACCCTCTTTTGCATGCAACCACATGTACTTAACTGTTTTATGAATGCAGCCATCAGTGCTGTTTGGTGCATGCTTAGGGGGGTTTCCAGGAGCTTTAGTAATTACTTGAGTTAATCTACTTTTTTTATGTGTGCAGAGGACAAAGGTGGAATCTTTGAGTTGAAGGAGGCCATCGTTGACTTCAAAGTAATGTTGCTATATATGCTAAAAGAAGTAGGACAAAATTGCATGTGTTTCATCGAAAACAGTGGATTAAAAGCCCAGACAAACATGTAATGTCCGGGTTTAATCGGCTGTTTTTATCGAAATGTGCAATTTTGACCTACCTCTGTAAAGCATCTATCAACAAAGATGTGGATGGTGACTTTTCAGTCATATATTATTTAATCATTATTAAATAATTATTATTCACACACACACACACACACACACCACACACACACACACACACACACACACACACACACACACACACACACACACACAAACTTTCCCCACCTTTTAAGAGGAGGGTATGTGTTCGGTTTACTTCAAATTGTGTATGCTGATAAGTAGATGTATGAATGAAAAAAAGTGTTTCATTTAAGAACTGCACCATTACCTGGAATTAAACTGTTCCATTAATTTGACTGAAACTTTAGTTGACACTAGCCCTTTATGAAAGAAAGTGTCATACTTAGATATTTGGTACGGGTTTTGTACTGTTTAACCTGTTTAACTCATCTTGTGAAGGTAATTGTGAGTTTGCATTCAGCAGTTTATTCGACTTTACAGAGAAAAACTGAACACCACCCAACTGCAAAAGGTATCATGACCCCATGCAGTCATGGGGGCTCATGAGGATCTATGCCTTTTGCTGAAACCACTTTGAAGACATGTTTCTTTGATGGCTGGTGATCTTTGATGAAGTTATACTAGTTTCCAAAAAGGTAATCTGCATCCACTAGTAGCGATGGGATTCAAGCTGTGAAAGGATTGCATCAGGTTGGTCTTTAGCTCTTTGTTACGGATGTCATCTTCAGCCGCCACGAGATTACTTATACTAGAACACTGTCGGCAGCGAGATCCACCCAGCTAAGGTTCACTTGCAGCGTGTGGGATTTGCTATTTTTAGCGGTGAACAAGTCTTTGCAAACCGGATCCAAAAATGAACTTTTAACACATTCTGCCCCAGGATCGAAATTCCCAATTTTTGAAGTTGCCCTCTGAAGGACTGTATTACAATTCTAGAGACAGATCGAGCATGATAGTTCAAGGGTGGTGCCAGAATAGCTTGGTACATAGGGGAGTCAAGCTATTCGCGCACCACCCTTGAACTATCATGTTCGATTTATGTCTTGTTGTGGTGTGTAGGGGCTGAATGAGTTAACAAAATTACTTAGTGGCAGAGAACATGATACAGAAATGTTACTGGATAGGCAAAAGGTGAACTGCACTTAAGAAATGCGTGTGTGGGCACCTGCTCAAATTCATTAGCCCCGTTATAGCCCTGACACATTGCAACAGGATATGAACTGACACAGAAGGACGGTGACAGAATAACGTGACACCTCTGGCACTGTCCTGGTTAATCTATCCCCTACACTGTTAACCTCCAACTGCAAACGATACAGGTCCTCACAAGGGGCTCATGAGGATCTATGTCTCTTGCTGACACGAGTTTGTATTCATGTTTATTTGGTGTTGAATTAACAAATATTTCAGAAACATAGATCATTGCCAAATTGTCATTGCCCATTTAGCAAACAGCCCTTAGGCCAACATCGACCCCAGTAGACCCGAGGACAGCTCTGCACAGGCCAGCTGCAGCCGATGTTCAACTGAGTGATGCATGCTCTGTATGTGCAGATTTCATCAGAGAGATTACAAGAACAAGAAACTGCTGCTGAAAAATATATTGAGTTATTGGAAATAAAGAAACAAGGTGAGCTGTTTTGTCTTTTAACTATATGTTTTTAAGTCTATTCTATTTATAGAAGAGATTTTGTAGAATAGGATGTGGTGGAGCGTTTTCAATAGCACGCACATGACATCATACGCGGGCGGTCCGCAAACTCTGAAAGTGAAGTAAAAAGATAAAAATTACGTCATGTCTAGTTACACAAACCTCGCTCTAGAATGTACGCTTTGGTGTGAAGCACCATATGTGCGCGTGTGTGTGTGCGTATGTATGTAAACACAAAAATCTAGGTCTATGAAAGGCATGCAAACTCATAGACCTATAGAAGAGACTTTGTGGGTTGGTTTTTGTCTTAAAAGGAGTTTTGGGGGATGATTTGGGATATTGCAGAAAGTTTGAAAACCCCTTGTGCGTGCAGCCACCAGTACTGTATTGGTGTGATGGCTACAGTAAAGCAATTAATGTCTGACGCATCCATCGTCCAGGATCTATTGTCCAGTTAATGTTTATATCATCATTCGGTTCAAGTCAAAAACTTAACAAGTTGGCCCACTTTATATTAACATGTGCCTCTCGGAAGACAATTTAATTATATGGGCGACCCCTCTGAAAGGTCAACGGTCATAAGCGGTCCACATGTGAAATATGCCTGTTCGTGGACAGCTACAGTTTTTATTAATGCTCTTGCTGAATCCGGTGTCTGTGGTAAACTCTAACGTTGGTATTTTCTCGGAGACTATTCAAGACACAGAATTCAAACTTTGCCCAAAGATACATTGTAAAAGGACCTTTATAAACATACCAATTTCAGTGACCGTTGTCAAAGGTCAAGGTCACAGGGAGTCCAGAAATTGGTCCAAATAGTTATATTTTGACAAGAAATGTTCTTTGATCATGTATTATTTTCAAACTCAAACTTAGAACAGAGAAACTGGGACTTATCTATGCGTACTTATTAGGATGACCCATCAGAAATGTCAAGGGTCACAAGAGGTCAGTAAATGTGTGAAAACGCCAGTTTTTGCTACCTTTTCCGTCAGATTAGGTACAATGGTAGCTGATGATAAGACCTATATATGCATACAAATTTCGTTGACCCACAGCAAGGGTCATGGGGTGATCCAGAAATAGGTTAGACAAATAGGTTTTATCCCAAAGTCTGTTTGGAGTTCACATGCGTTTTCTTTTAGGAACACTCAGAGTTGTGCATATTTTTAAGCTTATCCGTCTGATCCATTTCCCTCCTCTCTAACCCAACCTATGTTCAACACACACTGGCGCACACAAATAAAGACGGATACACAGTGGTTTCTACCATTAGAATGCTCTGTCAGCTGGTGTAGCGACAGCAATTATGAAGAAGAAGAATAGCATGAGCAGCAAAATGACATCACTATAAGCTTCACGTCATGGCATCGCTAGTCCTATGACGCCGTGTACACAGCGGCAAATTTAATGTTTCACGTCACTCATCCAAAAGGCACGCAAGGGCATCTTCCACACACAGCCTCTTCCAGGACAGACTGTTTTCTTTCCCACAACCTCTTCCAGGGCTGGCTGACATGACGTGGCTCCAAAACTGGCAAAACTCAGTTTGAATATTATTCAAAAAGTTGAAGAGGTACAACCCTGAATTACAAACTCATTCAGTGTCTCCCTTTAATCTAGTTGTATGCAAATTATCTAGTAAGAATAACGAAAATTACAGACTCAAATGCAGATCAACTGATTTTTGTGAAATGGTTATTTCCATGTCAATGTGTAACTTGATAAAAAAAAAAAATCCCCAAAACTGCCGCGGGAGAATTCACATAGGGAAAATATCCTAAATTTTCAAGGTGTTTGCAAATGCGGGCTCGTGTTGCCACCCCCCCCCCTCCCCCCTCCCCGCCCCCTCCCCCCCCCCCCTCCCACACACACACACACACAGACAGATGCGGCGTTCGGCACCAAATATACAAATACAGCCAGGTATAATAATAATGTACATTTATATAACGCTTAACCTTTAAATGAATGGTGCTCTAAGCGCTTTACACGATCAAAAATCACAGAACAAAAAATATAAGAAAGAAAACACTACAATAAATGTTACAAAAACTAAAGTGACGCATATCAAGAGCTCACACTCACACATACACACACACCGTTACAAGAACAGTTGCTGCCAAAGATTGCTAACGCACTGAAAATGCATCTAACTATCATCATCATCATCAGTCCCTTGCCTGAACTGGGCGTTGGGGGGACTGAAAGACAGCAGCAACAGACAGTGCTCTCCACTGAGTTCTATTTTGGGCGGTGGCAAGCAAGTCTGGCATCTCGAGTTCGGTCCATTCTTTTATGTTTGCGACCCAACTCTTTCTCTGACGACCTCGCCGACGACTTCCTTCGAGAGTGCCTTGGAGGATAGTCTTGGACAAGGTGTTGTGTCGGGTCACGTGGCCAAACCAAGCAAGCTTGCGCCGTTTCACGGTTGCCAGAAGGGGTTCATGTGGGCCCACCATCTAACTATACGCATACGAAAACAGATAGGTCTTGAGCAGTGATTTGAAAGCAGACAGAGTTAGAGCATGTCTGACAAGGTAGAGTTTGACAAGGTTCGTGTGGGTAGATGTGACATCATTTTTATCTTGTTACTTCTTTGCCAGAATTCAGGGTCCGCCCACCCAGCACATCATGTGCATTCTCTGGAACGCGCTCCGACCAGCCCCATTTCAATACGGTAGACAAAATTAGCCCTATTTTGACAAAAACCTTTTCCTGTGTACTATTTTCAGCTTCAAACCCAAACGTGGTACAGAGATAAATGATGGTAGGACCTATCAGTGCAAATTAATTGGATGACCCTTCAGAAGGTCAAGTATCACAAGAGGTCGGCAAAAGTGTGAAAAATGCCAATTTTTATTAAATTGTTTCGTCCTTTTTTTCAAATTTGGCATAATGAATGCTAACAACAAGACCTTTCTATGCATACTAATTTAGTCGACCCATCGCAAAGTTCACGGGTCACGGAGTATTGACAAATGGGTGAAAAGTGTCTAAAGTTTCAGAAAAAAATGGATTTCGCTGGTACAGAAGCAAGCTCTTTACTTCTGTTAAGACACTTGAACACTTGCTCATTTCCGTGAAATGTCAGAACAGTCAAGGTCACAAAGGTCACACATGTGGATCGGTCAAACACTGAGCCATAAGGGCTTTGCCTTTTTTCTTTTAGTCAAACTTTGCACAAATGTAGCATATACAAGAATACCAACTTATGTGTGCACGTATTAGGTTGACTACTCAAACAAATAATATGACAAAACATAGGAGTTTTCAGGTAATGTGTCAAAAGCTGCGACTGTGGCTAGTTTTTTTTAATATTTTTTTTACACACCTCCCTCTTTGCGCCTTTGAGCGGAAAAGCTGTATCGTACACGTGTGAAACAGCTTGAGTATATCACACATGTGTGATACAGCCCTGGTACATAAATATTGTTTTATAGGTTGTCTGGTCAAGAAACATGTATGGGCACACATGTTATCGAAACTTGACCTACTTTAAGCTCACATGCAATGACAGCATTTTATGGTGACGACTGTCATCATGTACTGCACCATTACGTCATCATGTAGGAACATTTGTCTTGCATAAGAAATCTTGATGCCACATTACAATGTAAATTACGTGATGATCTTTAACATGATGGCGTTTTTGATGTGGCTACACACATTGGATTACAGCAATATATTCTGACATTGGTGTTTAGGTGATACTGAGAAATACTGAGAAAAGTGTGAGACTCTCGTGGTCTTAAAACCTTATCCTGCTCGCTTTCGCTCGTAATTAGTATCACCTAAACACCAGTGTAAGAATCTATATTTAATAGCTTTTGTTAAAACACATTGCGCTTGCTCATTTGAGTAATCTATCCGAAAGGCCAATGTCACAGGTCAGAAAATTACACTGATCAGTTATGTATATGAGACATGAGGTCATTCCTGTGGATTTTTTTTATTTTTATTCCCATTCTTGGCTCATGTGCGATCGCAAATGTGAGTCTATTTATTGTGTCGATGGTCGTCCGCCCATCATCTGTCATGCACTTTTTTGTGTCATATGTAGTCTTCAAACTTGACCCAAGGATACTTAGTTGCAGAGACTTATCTAAATATACCCAATTCAGTGACTTTTTTAAAGGTCACAAAGGGTCTAGAAGTATGTCAAAAGTAGTCATATTTTGACAGAATTTATTTTTTCTCAAATGCTATGTGCATTGGATTGTTACAAGACCTCCCTATGTAGACTATTTTGAAAGAAAGGTCAAGGGTCACTAGAGGCCAGCAGATGTGAGAAAATGTGTATTTTTGGCAGAAGTTTGGCTTTTATCAGAGTTTTTGCAGACTTTAATCAAATTTGGCACAAAGATAGCTGATAATCAGACCTTCCTATGCATACTGATTTGATTGACCCTCACAAATGGCAAGGGTTCTCCATTGTAATCTTTGGCATTTTCTTATAGACTACCGAAGCCACAGTCTTCAGCCACAGTCTTCATTCTTGGCCCATGGTTATTTTGTAAGATCGTGTTGAACATACCTATTTCAGTGACCTCAGTCATGTGTGTTTGACATCGCACACTGTATGATGCAATGGCCTGTTTATCGGCCGGCCGTACACACGTGAGCGACACAAGTCAGTCTGAATTTTTATGTCTAGTTCATGTGTGTTTCGAGGACGTTTTGCTTTGAATTGCCGGTACTCCTTATCGTCAGCGGACCAAACCGAGGAGATGAAAATTTAGTGTAGCGTTCTGCTGCACGTATCTCGATCTCCGTTTAATCCTATCCCCCGTATTGGTTGGGGATTAGGATTGATAGCTCTAGGGCTTTCCTACTGACTTGTGTTAGTAGGTCGTTGGCTCACTTTCAGGCGGATGCTCGCATAGAGTTGTATCCTAGTGTTTGTGAGGTTCAACTTTCGCGTCGGACAATTTTCCATCATTGCGCCATTTTTTTTTTCCTTCTTTTTCTTTTCCACCTTTCCGTTCTCTTTCTCCTCCATCGTTTATTTTCGCCACTCTCCTTCTACCCCTGTTTTCGGGGTGTCATTTAGATATCCCTTTGGTCACTTCAAAGGAGATAGAGATTTGATGTCTGTGTCCTTTTTTAAACACAGTGGGTATCACAGGTTTTCTGTGGATTTGTTGAACTTAATCCGTTCAACTGTTTTTTAGGGGTGAACTCGTACGGTTTATGCGTGTGTAAAGATGTGTTTGGCATCGCACACTATATGATGCAATGGCCTGTTTATCGGCCGGCCGTTTTTGTTGGAAAAAAAGGTGCTCACATCGCACACATGAATGTTTCAACCTGATTCTGGCTTGGCCGCGTTGGAAAAAAACGGTGCTCACATCGCACTCACGAATGTTTCAGACTGATTCTGGCTTGGCCGTTTTTATACAAAGTTGTGTGACACAGGTCTCGATTTTGTTGTAGTCACTCAATCCTTTGTGTATTCGAACATGTTTCACTTTCAAAAGCCAGGTACTGCTCTCGTCAGCGGACCAAACCTGACCACAGACGTGTGATTTAGTTATCACATCCGTCCTTCTGTTCAAAGGAATATATGTGGATTTGTTGTTTGACGGTATTTGTTTTCCGTTCTTTGTGAATCTGTCGGGTTCATTGTGTTTCCCCGTGGAGTAATTCGATGCACTGTGAGAGGTTTACCAGTGGAAGGTTTTTGTGCGTCACCAGCTTTGATGCGATTCCCTCGCCGTCTATGTTACCTGCATTGCGTTTTCGCAGCAGTGTTTTCATAGAGACATTTTGGGTTGTTTAGTAATAATAATTATAATAATTACGGTATTTATAATGCGCTTATCTTATAATAATTATAACTCTAAGCGCGCACTCACAACTCGCACACGCATGCGCACGCTTTAGACAATGACTCACGTAACACAAATAGTGAAGATACATTACGACGGTCAGCTTGGGGTGGGGAGTGTGGTGATATAGCGGCTAGAACTGTTGAAAGAGATGAGTTTTGAGGGCGGACTGGAAGGAGGAGAGCGAGTGTTTCTGACGGAGAGAGAGTGGGAGAGTGTTCCAGGTGGATGGAACGTATACTGAGAAGGAGCGGGGGCCGAAAGTGCTGAGTTTGGTGCGGGGGATGAGGAGGCGGAGAGGGTCAGAGGCGGAGTGGAGGGAGCGGGGAGGAGTGTAGGGGTGAAGTAAGTTGGAGAGATAGGCAGGAGCGTAGTTGTTCAGGGATTTGTAGCAGAGAGACAGAATCTTGTATTGGATGCGTTGGGGGATGGGGAGCCAGTGGAGGAGCTTGAGCAGGGGAGTGATGTGGTCGGATTTTTTCTTTCTGATTCTTTCTTTAGTGGCAGGCTGTTGTATGTCACCAATAGGTTTGGTGCGATTTCAATTCGTAGTTGGATTCCTTTAACCACGGCAATATGGTTTATGCCAGTGCACATGTTGTGGCGAGGCTGTAGCTCTTACTACGACAAGGTCACACAACATAGGCAAATGTGTGAAAAATACATTGTCTGTACAATATTATTGTTATCGGTGTTTATGCAATCTGTTCAATCAAGTTGGCAAAAAGGTAGCTGAAAATGAAACTTACCTATCTATACAAATTTGGTTGACCCCTCTCAAAGGTCAAGTGTCATAGAGTTTCTCAATTTTCATACATTTTGAGTAAACTTGGATTTCGCAGGTACAAAAGTCAACCTTTTACATATATACTAATTGTCAAAACTTAAGGGCCACTTTTTATCGCAGACGCACCGACAACACCACACAACTAATGTAACAATGTAACTCTTTCAACAGTTCTAGCACTATAACGCCATCACGCTCCCCACCCTAAGCTGCCTGTCGTAATGTATTTGAGGTACGCGAGTCATTGTCAAATGCGTGCGTGAGTTGTGAGTGCGCGCTTAGAGTTATAATTATTATAAGATACGCGCATTATAAATACCGTAATTAGTAGTATAGTAGTAGTAGTAGTAGTAGTAGTAGTAGTAGTAGTAGTAGTAGTATTACAATACTTGGAGTCAGTACTTTGCTAATTTATTCAGTAACAATTTCATTTAAGTTTTGAGTAAATCAAGCAATTGTAACAACAGCAGTACGTTACAATGTTCATCCACCCCTCATTTGAAACGTCACACAAGACTGGTCTAGTCAGTAGCGAGTGTACCCACCGTTTGCAGCCAAGCATTCAATGCAGGTTGACGCATGGAGTTCACCAGGGTTCGGAGAACATTTTGTGGGATCGCTTCCCACTCTTGATGCAGGAACTGAGTCAGTTGGGGGACGCCTTGAGGTGGGGGGTGGTTGCTGACTACACGTTGCCCCAGCACGTCCCAGAGGTGCTCGATGGGAGCCAGATCAGGTGAATGAGCTGGCCACTCCATCCTCATGATGCCCCGTTGCTCAAGGTACTCATCCACAACACGGGCGCGATGAGGTCGTGCGTCGTCGTACTGCAAAACAGCATTGTCGCCTATGGCTTGACAGTTGGCTGGATGAGGGGCTGCACAATCTTGTCCCGACAGCGCAGTCCAGTCAGGGTGCCTCGGATGACGTGGAGGGGGGTCCTGCCTTCCCTGCTGAAGCCTGCCCAGACCATGACTGAGCCTTGTAGCGATCCACCTCATGGTCGCATTCATCCGTGCATCGCTCGCCCTGGCGTCTCCAAACCCTCACCCTGCCGTCGTTGAAGGACACAGTGAATCGTGACTCATCAGTAAGAACCTGAGTCCACTAGAGTTTGTTCCACCTCACATGTTGACGACACCAGGCAACCCGGATTCTGCGATGAGCTGGAGTGAGGGGTAATCTCACTGCTGCTCTGCATGAAGCCAGTCTAATTTCGCGCATACGTCGACAGACTGTGCTTCCGCTGACCTTAACGTTTGCAGCTTGCATCAGTTGATGTCGCCGAGTGGTTGACGTGACAGTTCGGTCGCTCAGAGCCTCCACACAGAGGTATCTGCCCTCCCTTCTGGTGGTGCAGCGCGGGCGTCCTGAGCATGGTCGTCATTCTGCCCTTCCAGTTCCTTGGAATCGTGCCAGCAGCCTCTGGATCACTGAATGGGACACCCCAAGACGTCTCCCAACTTCTCGTCCGGAAATTCCATCCTGCAGCCATGCTAGCGCCCGGCCTTGATCTACTGACCCTAGGCTTCGTCGTGGTGGCATGGTTAGGAAAGTGACAATTATGCCCCTACTGTACCGGTATTTGTAGCGAAACAGAAGTGCTGATTGTTCACGACTGACCCCTTTAGCGCGTGCATCACGACGTTACCAAGTTTTTTCCACCTGCTTGCCTTTGGAACGCTTGCCAATATCGCACAGCTTTTCACAAAAACTGACGATGTTTCACGTGCATTTGACACGTTCGTGCAAGTTGATGAATTGTTGTCTATTGTTCCCTGTACAGTGGACTGTCTAAGGTCAAATTTTAACCCATATGACACAAAAGTGGGGTGGCCTTAGGTTTTGACCATTATATGTTCAGACACTTGAACACTTGCTGATTTCGTGCTGTTGGAAAGGTCAATGTCATACTGGTCAGATTATGTGGATCGGTAATGCACGATGTCATCAAGGCTTTGCCTTTTTGTTTTCTTTAACCCCGTCACTGCCAGTTGACACAGATTGTGTTTTGAAGTCATTGTAAATTCAACACCATAGATCACAAGTCATCAAAGGAACATGGATATAAAGTGGTTTCAACAGAAGTCATGGGTCCTCATGAACCCCAACAAATGCAGGGGCTTTTTAGGATCTGTGTCTCAAGCATTTGGGTGGTGTTCACTTTTTTTTGGTAGTGAAGGGGGTTACCTATTATGCAGCCATCGGTACTGTTTTAGGACTAATGGCAGCATGCACAAAGGGTAACATTATGTTGAAATGGCGTAATGCTGGTAAGGTGCAGCACATAACTATACAAGTGTGCTAAATAATTATATGGAAAGGTACCAACCCAATGTGCAAAAGGCCATCAGGCAGACCTTAGCCTGCGCACGGCCGTGCACGTGCAAACGGTGGCCGACATTGGCCAGATGGCCTTTGCGTACTGGGAAACTACATGTATGCACTCCATTTTGTTCAGCAACTGCACTTACGCGGCAAGTATCCATGAAAGCAATGCAGGAGTTGAACAAGTCCTTGAAGAGGATGAAGAGTCTGCAACTGGAGAAGGAAAGGAAAGAACATGCCAGAAGAGCACAAGGTGAGGAAAACACTTTTGATCCCTTCTTTGCTGCTGGTCACAATAATGAGTGTTTCTAAAAATCTGTGAATTCAGTGCCAAAGAACCCCATCCATGGACCATGGATACATAGTAAGGTCAGCAAGAGGCAAAGAACCTTATGTGTTCCTGCATGTGTGGGGGCTCATGCGGTTCTTTGCCTTTTTCAGTTGGGTGGTGGTTACATTTTCCCAGCAGTTAAGGGGTTAACCCTTTTTGCCTGCAACCACCGATATGTAAACTGTACTGTTGGCTACAAACGTTAAACGTTTGGGGCTTAACGTCTTTTGTTCGTCACGAAGGTGATTTCAAAGACGTGGCACCAAAAAGAGGTCTGTATAAATTTTGACCCCAGCTGGGTTTGAACCCACTACCTTTCGGAGGAGAGTCGAACGCTCTACCACCGAGCACCCAGCTCCCCCCTGTTGGCTACATACACAAAAGAGGTTAATGTATATTCATTTTCAAGGAAATATAGATGTTTTGCCAAGTGTGTGGACAAGTTAAAGATTATCTCTTTCACCACAGTTTTTTACTTTGTAGAATCCCTGCCAATTTCGAATTCTGTTGAACCCGTGGCTCACCACCAATCTTGACTTCTGTCGAATCGTTGTACTAAGATAGATCATTGGCCTGTACAGCTCTTCTGGCAAAAGAAACCAAGTCACATGTTCAAACTTTGGCTTGGTGTTGGAATGTGCATCAATTGTTGGTGATTTCTGATGTTTTTGAAGGAGAAATGCTGCTGCGAAGTATGCCACTGACGGCGAAAAAATATGTCGCCCCTAGCTATGCAGCAAGATGACAATTTTGGGCATAATGCCAACTCAAGATCAAAAATTGTGATGGAAAACCTGGACAATGACAAGGTTTTTGCTGATGCGTTCCAGTCAGAGCAGGAAGAAGATGAGGAAAGAGGGAACATTATTGATGAGTGCGAACGTGTTGAAAATGGGCTCTGCACAGATGACGATTATGCATAACTGATGAAGTGGTGTATGGATTAGCGAATGTGTAACTTGCATCATGGTGAACAGGACAATTCATTTCATTACAGTGTCCTTCGAATGTACAATTCTGGAGTGCCAACTCTACAGTACTTTTTAACAATCTGCGAGAGAAGTTATGAGTTAGTTATTGGGGTTTAGTGCCGAGCAGGTGACTAAAGCCATCTCATGGCTGGAAGGGTAAAAATCTGGTCAGCCAGATGAAGAGAAAGGCCTTAAAACATGATGTAAATACAGTTTAAAAGTAGTCTTAGCTAAAATGTCACACAGGTCAATTGTACATGTCTACAAGTTTTTTGGAAGACTTTGGAAGTTTATAAGAGCAGTCATAATTATATAGACTACAGAGACTACAATTTTGTAAAACAAATTGTCTTCCATTAGAAAGCTGAAGATTTTGTCCGGGAAAACGTCTCGAAACAAAACCTTCAAAGAGGTTGCTGTTTAATGTTTCCGCATTATATCGATTAGGTCATCACATGCATTCAAATGTTTTAAGATTAATCCCAAATAATTTGTGAAATGAATCCCAAAAACGTGAAAGTATTTTTTTTTTAAATATTTAATTATTTAATTATCACTCAAAATGTTCTAGAGGTGCAATCCTGGTTAATGAGCTCATTCAATATCTTTCTTTTATGTAGCTATACAGACTCCAGTGTAGATCAACTGTTTTTTTTTTTTTTTGTTTTTTTTTGTGAAACGGACATTTTCTGGCCAATGAGCATTTTAATTTTTTTTTAATAAATAAATAAAAATAAATCTACATCGAGATTATTCTTTTAAGGACAATATCCTAAAAATTTAAACTTGTCCATCCTCAAACGTGGGCTCTAGTCGCTGTCACACACACACACACACACACACACACACACACACACACACACACACACACACACACACACACACACACACACACACACACACACATGGGTGCTTCTGTGCTGGTTATGTGCCGGATTCCCGGTTTTTAAAAACCTTACCTGCCATAAGAAATTACATGCTTCTCTGGACCTTCCAGGTTTTTGAAAATTCAACAGAAGCACCCATGAGCGCGCGCGCACACACACACACACACACACACACACACACACACACACACACACACACACACACACACACACACCATGCTCAGAATTGTAAACCGTGAATACTTCTGAACAAGAATAAACTTATCTCCTGAAGCCGACCAGTCTCCACTTGTTGAAAGGTTACTGTGGTTACTCAATGCTGTTATACGTACTTCGTACCGTACTATTAAGCAGTCCAGACCAAAAAGGTGACTGCCAAGCGTGTAAAATGCAAAGAAGTACCCAACGGAGAAAGAAACACGCTTAGAAAAGACGGTTACAACACAATTTATTAATATTTCGGGTAAATACCCTTTGTCAAAATAGCCAAACAAACAGAGAGATCAGTCGCTACTTATCTTCATTTGCAGAAGGCATGTGGCAACTCAATGTGTGTTTCTTTCTCTTTTGGTTACTTCTTTGTACTATTAAGCGTTTGTGCAGGCCTGCTCACAGGCGCTCAACTGCCAACCCACAGCCGGTAACTTTCCAAGCGTGAAATGTGTCGAATCAAGAGAACATAAACGACGACGTAGCGTACACGGGTCATATAAAATGTTCGGAATGGTACTTACAAGTCGGAATGTAGCCTTGTCTTTCATCCCTGCGTCAGTCTCCAGGGCCGGATCACTTAGCTCCGGGGCGGGGGGGGGGAGGGGGGGCAACTTTTCTTTGGGACCTTGAACCTGATACAAAAGGCCTCCGCCACGCTAGATCGTGTTCCCGCGAGGGCTGAACAATCGAACAGTAGGGGAGGGGGGGGGGGGCGGAAGGAGGGGAGGAGGCGCCGAAAAAATAGGCGCCGAAAAATCAATCTACGAGGGGGTCCGGGGCGAAACGTACTAGTCCTTGATTCCAGGGACTACAATTTTGCCGTTCCGCCAAATATCAAACGACGGGGGAGGGGGGGGGGGGGTCCAAACAGCCCCTGAAAGGGACTTTGTTACAGCATTTTAACAAATTTGGGGTCGAGGGGGGGGGGGCATTGACCCCCAGACCCCCCCCCCCCCCACCTGGTCCACCCCTGGTCTCACAGTCTCACCGGACAGAAACTTTATTTTTCTCCTCTCCTCGAATCGGTCTGTCAATCTGGCTCAGTATTTCAAATCTCTGACGCTACTACTAACTTCCGTTTGCTAGGCTCTGTATCAGTCACTAAGCTGATTCCTTGCAAGGAATGTCATTCTAGTTGAAGGTACACCGCCAAAGAAGCATCTGATTGACAGAATCACTGTGATCCCATATTTGTATTCAATGCGCATGTCTGTAGTAGTCAAAACTATCTCCGTATCTGTGTCGTCTGCTGCTAATCTATTTTTAGACGAGGATGATTACGCGTCGAGACGAACTAGGTTTTTGTACAGTGTTCAGATTTTCACGTTGCCTAGAGGGAAATGAGTATCTGTGGTGTTCAAATGGACTTAGGCTGTAATGAAATACCACAATACACGGCTGTTTCCAGCAGTTCCCCGCGGAAGTATAGGGCCTGATAACACCTTTCTATGCATGCTAATTTAGTGGCCCACTCACAAAATTCAATGGTCACGGAGGGTGGACAAATGTGTGATAAATGCATACATTTTGAGAAAACTAGGATTTCACTAGTACAAAAGCCAACCCTTTACTTTTAGACACATGAAACACACAAAGGCCACGCTTAGTGGATTAATGATGATGATGTCCACTTATAATGTGCATCCACTCCATGCTAGCAGCATGCTCAGGGCGCAAAAAACAACAACAAATACAACAAAAACTCTGGTGCACAGTAGTCCTAGAATTAAAAGTCAAGAAACAGGTACGTCTTGACGTGCTTCCTGAAGGTGCCAATGCAGTGAATGTCCCTCAAGGATTGTGGTAGTCCATTCCACAAGATAGGTCGGCAGTGTGAAAATGCCCGAAAACCAAGTCGCTTCTGTGATGAAGCTCTATGCTCGTGCATAGTGCTCATACATTAGGGTTAGTACGGTACGGTTTTTGTTAACGGTTTGTTTGTGCCGATAGTCCGTGGGGCCTGCTGTCCACGTGGAATCTGTAAGACATGGTTAGCACGGAGTTTTGGTGAGTTCTGTTTAGTGAGTTCTAGGCAAAAGCTGTGTCTGTCAGAGCAGTAATATATTAGTGCGGGGCTTGACTGTCATTCTGGACAGACGTTATGCGAGATACCTTAGCCCGTATTCCAAGACTCTGAAGCCTAGAATTCAGGTATGTTTCTAAATATGTAGTATTGATAGTTGCTTAGTTAAAGACAGTATGCGCTGGTAAGAGTAATTTGCTCGTATAGTGTTGACCGGTTTGGTTCAGTTATGTTGGTTTAGAATTCAGTGAAGTAATCGGTGTTTTGGTTCAGTTATTTACCGAGATGGATAACTAAAGGAATGTAAGGTGTGTATGTCTTGGTCGCTATGAAGGTAGTACGTGGTTGGTTAAGCATAGTCTTTTCCAGTGTATAGAGTAGTGTATAGCAAGAGTGTTAGGCTATAGTCTGTTTCAAGATAGTGACGGAGATATGGGGGTGTTACGGAAGTAGACAGTTTATGAAGCACGTGTGTGTGTGTATGAACGTGTGAGTTATTTGTATCAGCCAGGTTACGTGACGTTTCTCATTGATCCAATATGGTGTGTGTTTAGCAAGCGTTACGTTTGGATCCTTGTTGTTGTGTTTAGAGTGCTTGTAAAGACTGGAACGACGGACGCCGAGACGTCAGTCACAGGTGGGACCTAACGTGAGGTCATCCCTCCAGCTCTTCGCTCAGAGTGAGTCTGATCGGGACCAAGATACCCGGATCACAGCGAGAACTGCGCTACGGTGCGAGTACAAGGACGTCCGTGTTACAGACAGGACGACAGGAAAGAGCATACAACGGACTTGCACGCCTAGACGTGAGAAGGACCAACGTAGCCAGGCAATAACATCAAACAGGTTGGAGACTGAGAACTAACACCTAGCCTGGCGAGATATTGTGCGTGTGTGTATGTGATGTTGGATGCAGTGGGGAAGGTGAAATGTGTATAGTTGGATAATTAAGTGTGTCTTTTCTTTTATAGTGTATAAAAGTTACTTTAGAAAGGGAGCCCGTGTGTTGAGTTTTACCGCATGAATGCGCCCGTCTGAATCAGTGGCGGTGTATGCGTCTGTTGTGCGAGAGTCTGTGCGTACGACTGTGGGCAAGTCTGCGTGCGTTACACTTCTTTGTGTGGCTTTTAACACTTGGGGTGCAGAGATTGGATCGGACAGCAGAACGGAGCTGCCTCGGAGGGTTATGGCGTGCGACATTTTTCAGGAGGTACTCTGGTGAGTCTGGGTCATTTGCAGACTTGTGGCACAGAGTGAGAATCTTGTGATCATTTCTTTGCTTGACTGGAAGCTAGTGCAACTGCTTAAGGACTGGTGTGATACGCTTCCTTCTTTTGGTTCTTGTGACAATTCTGGCGGCAGTGTTCTGAACCAGTTGAATACGTCTGAGTTGTTGCTCTGGCAGACCCCAAAGACAGCTGTTACAGTAGTCCAGTCTGGATAGGATAAGGGCAACGGAGATAGCATTTCCAGCTTTGGCTGTCAGGACAGGTCGTAGTTTCCCAATGGAGCGAAGATGGAAGTAGCATCCCATGACAACAGCACTGATATGGTCTTCCATGGTAAGACTGGCATCGACAAAGACACCAAGATCTCTGACAGTCTTGGAGAAAGGGATGAGAGACTCGCCAACACGGATGGCATCAAGAGATTCCACACCCAGTTTGTTCTTGGGTCCAGACAGAATTGCCGCAGTCTTATCATCATTTAACTTCAGCATGTTGGTTGACATCCCGGACTTGATTTGTTGGCAGCACGACTCGATTTTCTGCACTGTCTGAGAAGCGGAGACACTGTCAGGATGAAACGAGTCCTAGAGACTAGAGTCATCTGCAAACAACTGTCGCCCTAACCTGTACTTGTCAATCACACGTCCTAACTTAGTGGTTTAGAGAGAGAACAGAACAGGCCCTAAGACGGACCCTTGAGGGACCCCGCCGGGTAACAGCAGACGCCAAACCATTAACACTGACGTACTGGAATTTGTCCGCAAGGTACGACCGAAACCACTGTAAGACACAGTCCGTGATACCAAACTCTAGCTGAAGGTTCTGTAGCAGCAACTGATGATCTATGGTATCAAATGCCGCACTGAGGTCCAGCAGCACCAGGAGTGAGTGGTCACCACGATCAGCTGCACAGAGAATGTCATTTAAGACACGCAGCACTGCGGTCTCTGTAGAATGACCTGGCCTGTATAGTCTAGCAGCTGCCCTTCATAGACGATCAGCCGTTTACGAGATAGTGATTTTCTAGAGAGTAACAAAGGTTTGGGTATATCAAAATGAAGTCTAGTATGAATAAAAGCAGTGCGCACTCGTTTTAAACTGCCGGAGGATGGAGATATTTTTCTGTAGCACATTTTGTTTCCAGTATGGCTGCAGACGAAACCAGGACCGTCGCAGCCATGTTCACAGGGGATCAGTAGTTTACACGGTCTCATTGTTCCTGTATTCAGTGGGAGTATGCACTATGTCACTTAAAAGGATTTCATTATTTTTTAAATAAATCCAGACCAAAAAGGTGACTGCCAAGCGTGTAATATGCAAAGAAGTACCCAACGGAGAAAGAAACACGCTTAGAAAAGACGGGTACAACACAATTTATTACTATTTCGGGTAAATACCCTTTGTCAAAATAGACAAACAGAGAGATTAGCCGCTACTTATCTTCATTGGCAGAAGGAATGTGGCAACTGTCTATTTTGACAAAGGGTATTTACCCGAAATATTAATAAATTGTGTTGTACCCGTCTTTTCTAAGCGTGTTTCTTTCTCCGTTGGGTACTTAATTATTTTTTAAGTAATATTTTCACACTTAGATATATTAAGAAAAGAAACAATTACGAAAAAGCTTGCCTTGAACTCAAATATCGTTACTCAACAATAAGGTATCCCAAATCACGTGATCAAAACATGATACAACCTACACGCGGATTCGTTGCTGTGAATTTCGGTGTGCCGACCGGTTCTTTTTTATTTGTTTTACATAAGCTTGTTTGTTTCAAAGAAAAAAGCAAACGTGTAAATTTGCTGTGTGCGTTTTTACGTCTTGATAAAGGTTTGTCACGTTTATTTCCTTTCACTTTACCATCGCTTTGCCCATTTCATTTCAACACCACAGCACCAAAACAAAACGCAACCCACAACACAAACGCTATCTTCGAAACCTATGTCCGGAGTGCAATATGCTGCATGCTATAAAAGAAAAAGAGTGCCACACCACTTGGTTTTAACTGTCATGGCTCAGCAAAGTTTCGGAACTTGATTAATTATTTTATGCAGTAACATTTATTTTAATCAGTTGCACTGACAAGCTATGTTGTGATGTGCGATCAGTGCCAATTATGCAGTCTCAGTGATCACTGATGGTACAGTACACTTCACACTGAAAAAAATACACAGCACAATGTGAACACGCTTGGAAGTTCATGCAATGCTTTGTTTAAAATTAAACCCTATCTTGCTAGCAGTAGCCTACTGCACAAAAGAGGAACTTATTTTACTGCTGTGTTATTTGCAGTTTGTCTGCATATAGACATTTGCAGTTCGCTGCAAGGATTCTTAGCAGCTGACATTAGCACTGACATGTATATTGGGATTAAAACGAGAAAGAAAATGGAGAAAGGTGACACAGAGATGATTTAATAAATCAGTCAAGTGATCAAATGAATGAGATATATATGTTTTATGATGTACAGCTAGTTAAGGGGGGGGGGGGAGGAGGAGGCACATACTTTATAACGTACACGTACTATTTCTTTCAGTGTTTCCATCACCCACTCATAACACCATTAGGCTCGATGAATTCTCATGTTTTGAGTGGTTTACTAAATACATGTACTTGTTGCTGTTACATTATCTTCTTACTCGTTTTGACATTTCGCTGTAAGATTTACAGTCCCATACTTTAAGCATGTTCCGCCTAACGCACATGGAGGTTGACTGTATGATTGATATGTGTGTGTAGGTAGCGTTTTGTTTGAGGTGGCAGTTTTGGCCTCATCTTTAAGTTTGGTGTCGCTGTGCATGTGGCCACCAGTACTATTTACAAAACTGATGACTGCATGTGCAGGCTAGTTCTCGGTATCACTTATCAATGTGAACTGGGCAGCCTATTGTTTGAAGTGATCAGTGGTAGCATCATCCATGATGTATGTGTGCATTTGGCCACTGGTAATGTTTACAAAGGTGCTGTTTACAGAACTAGTGGCTGAGTATGCATATTATTATTAGTACTGTTATTGTTATCAGGTGTGGCCTTATCTCTAAGTTTTGGTGCCCCTGTGCATGAGGCCAACAGTACTTTTCACAGAACTGATGGCTGCATGTGCAGTGTGGTTAACTGTACACATGAAATTTGTAGGTGGGCAGCTAAAGTACAGGCAGTCAATACAAGCCACTTTCTTAACCTCAAGTCTCTATATATAGGTTTTACAGTCCACTAATGCCCATCAGTATACAATTGTGCATGTCCTTTGTGGGTGTTCTGTGGTTTTGTGTGTGTATGTGGGGTGGGGTTGAAAGTGGGGCGGTATGGCACCTATTACCGTGTATGTGTATGTACGGGGAAGTGGCGCAGTGGTTAAGGCGTCTGCCTCCAATGCCAAAGGTGCAAGGTTCGATACCGGGTTCCGGCGTTGGATTTTTCTCCTCTGGTAAGTGTCACCGTCTGGGCAGTGGGCAGATGTTTACATCTGCACGGGACGTAGACGACCCCGGCCCCCACGAGTCCTCCCCCACCCGGGTCTGCCCTGGGGGACTTGGGTGGGGTTAGGTACTTTTTAGTTCCCAGGGTCACCCTGGTCAGCCCCACAGGGTGAGTTTTTCTCTCTATTCTGGGGCATGTGTTTCTGTCTACCCGAGGTCCATTCACCTGTATTTGCCTTTTTAAAACTCTCCCTACTGTCTGCACTGCCTGTAGCTCTTGATATTGGATGTGTGTTGCTAAATGGTCTTAGCTTTATTTAGGCCCCATGTGTTAGGTTTATTTAATGTATTGGACCGGCTGGCGACATACATTCAATGTTCTGTTTAGTTTTTTTTTTCACAAGCAGTGCAGGCACGTCCTGAGAAAGCCTTGTTGCTGTCGGGACGTTAAGCAATGTACAATCATAATCAATCATACCCCACGAGTCCCCTGCTGCCTTGCAGGCCTGGCCGCTTGGCTGCAGAAAGGCTAAGGGAGGAAACCCCTGACATCAAAGCCCCCGTGTCTCCGGGGAAGGCTTTTGAGCCAGAGACTAACACAAGGACAGTCTGATATAAAACCTACGACCCGAGGACCTGGATGCCACTGTCCCAGCTTGCTAGGCCATGGCAAACGAACCAAGGGTTTAAAGGGTGGGGCCAGTACTTCGCACACTGCACTCCACCAAAAAGCTCCACCGCCCACGGACTATGACACTGAACTTTCCAAGTCCTGTAGCGATGGGCAAGGGGCAAAACGGCAGGTGAAAGATGTCACTGGAAGCCACAGTCTCAAACCTGCATGCAGGCGGTTCAGGATATTGGTCGCCTGATGTTGACCTGGGGATGACAACGTCACTCGGCACACCCTGAACGACCAAGCAGCCTTCTCTAGGGACAGCACTGCTTGCTCCACACGGAGAGGGGCCTAGAAAAGGTGGCCTAACCAAAGCTCATCCCCTCGAAACCCCAGTTGGCTAGCCGCGGTCAACGGGCATCTTCTCATGCGGTCAGAAAACAAGAAAAAACAATGGATCCACTCTCATGACGACCACGACCGGACTCAACGTAGCATGCTGGAACATCCGAACCATGCTCGACACAGCAGACAGCGGACGCCCTGAACGTCGCTCCGCCCTCATTGCCCATGAATTGCGGAGGTTAAACATCGACATCGCCGCGCTCAGCGAAGTACGCCTCCCGGAGGAAGGCAGCCTCCAAGAACTTGGCGCTGGATACACCCTCTACTGGTTAGGCAGGCCTGCATCAGAAAGACGGCTCTCAGGCGTGGGCTTCATGGTGAAGACCCCCATTGCGACTAAGTTGGAAAACCTACCAACGGGTCACTCCGACCGCATCATGTCCATGCGCCTCCCACTGAGACACCAGCAATACGTCACCCTTCTCAGTGTGTACTCCCCAACCCTCCTGGCAGAGCCTGCAGAAAAAGACAAGTTCTACTCTGACGTGCGCAGCCTCCTGCAGAGTACCCCTGCAGACGACAAAGTCATCATCCTTGGCGACTTCAACGCCAGAGTGGGCCAGGACTCTGAAGCCTGGAAAGGAGTCCTCGGCAAGAATGGCGTTGGGAACTGCAATGACAACGGTCGCCTACTGTTGGAGCTCTGTGCAGAGCAGCAACTTGTCATCACCAACACTACTTTCCAGCAAAAGGACAGTCGAAAGACCACCTGGTTGCATCCTCGCTCCAAGCACTGGCACCTTATCGACTATGTCCTAGTGCGTCAGAGGGACCGCAGTGACGTCCTCCTCACCAGAGTGATGCCCAGCGCAGAGTGCCATACTGACCACCGCCTTGTTCGCTGCAAACTCAGGCTCCGCCTCAAGCTGAAACCCAAGAAAGGGGGCCCCCCCAAGAAAAAGCTTGATATTGCCAGCCTTCAGCGTGACGACAAGAAAGCTGCCCTTCAGGCCGATTTACAGCGCATGCTCAAAGACACAGTTGATCCAGCAGACTCCTCCCCTGAAACACTCTGGGAACAACTGAAAACTGCTATTGTAAAATCGTCTGCGGAAGTCTTGGGCTTTGCTAGAAAAAGGAACAAAGACTGGTTTGACGAAAACGACGTAGAGATCCAGGAACTTCTAGCAAAAAAAAAAAAGAGCCGCCCACCAGGCCCACCTAGCCCAGCCTTCCTGCCCTGTGAAGAAGTCTGCCTTCCGCCTCATCTGCAGCAGTCTCCAGCTCAAGCTTAGAGAGCTCCAGAACGAGTGGTGGTCCAGACTCGCACAGAGGACCCAGCTCTGCGCTGACAACGGTGACTACAGGGGCTTCTACGAAGCACTGAAAGCAGTGTATGGCCCTAGGCACCTGGTACAAAGTCCCCTGCGAAGCACTGATGGACAGGCACTCCTCACAGATAATACCTCCATCTTGAACCGCTGGTCGGAATACTTTCAGGACCTCTTCGGCGCTGAGCGCACTGTTCAAGAAACAGTCATCCTCCAAATCCCACAACTTCCACTAAAGGTTGAATTGGACGAACCGCCCACCGCCGAAGAGACCCTCACAGCCATCCACCAGCTCAAGAGTGGCAAAGCAGCAGGCATTGACGGAATCCCGCCAGAGATCTGGAAACATGGAGGCCCAGCACTGCACAACAAGCTCCACGACCTCTTTCTCTGCTGCTGGGAAAAAGGAACACTACCAAAGGATCTCCGTGATGCAGTCATCATCACCCTGTACAAGAACAAAGGAGAGAAGTCTGCCTGCTCTAATTATCTTGGAATTACCCTGCTGTCCATTGCCGGGAAAATTCTCGCAAGGTTGCTCCTGAATCGGCTGGTACCTGCCATCACTGAAGACCACCTCCCAGAGGGCCAGTGTGGCTTCAGAGCCAACAGGAGTACCACCGACATGGTCTTTGTGCTGAGAAAACTTCAGGAGAAGTGCCGCGAGCAGAACAAAGGGCTGTACGTAACGTTTGTCGACCTAACAAAAGCGTTTGACACTGTGAGCAGGCAAGGTATGTGGCAGATTCTGGAGCGACTAGGCTGTCCCCCAAGGTTCCTCAACATGATCGTCCAGCTAAACGAGGACCAGCAAGGCCAGGTCAGACTAAACAGTGACCTCTCAGAACCATTCCCCATTCGCAACGTCGTGAAGCAAGGCTGCGTGCTGGCACCGACCCTCTTCACCATCTTCTTCAGCATGATGTTGAAGCAGGCCACAGTGGACCTCGACGATGACGACGCAGTGTACATCAGGTATCGTCTCGATGGCAGCCTGTTCAACCTCAGACGACTGCAGGCCCACACGAAAACCCTAGACCAACTGATTCGTGAGCTCCTCTTTGCTGATGACGCTGCCCTCATTGCACACACAGAGAGAGCCTTGCAGCGCATTACGTCCTGCTTCGCAGATGCCGCCCAGCTCTTTGGACTTGAGGTCAGTCTGAAAAAGACAGAGGTCCTTCATCAGCCGGCACCCAAGGAAGAGCATCGCCCTCCCCACATCACCATCGGCGAGTCCGAACTGAAGTCTGTACACCAGTTTACCTACCTTGGCTGCATCATCACGTCAGACGCCAAGCTGGACAAGGAGCTGGACAACAGGCTGGTAAAAGCGAACAGTGCTTTCGGGCGACTATTCAAGCGGGTGTGGCACAATCAACAGCTGAAAAAAGGCACCAAGATCAGCGTGTGCAGAGCTGTCGTCCTCACCAGCCTGCTGTACGGTTCCGAGTCCTGGGCCCTCTACCGCAGCCAACTACGACTCCTCGAACGCTTTCACCAGCGCTGCCTGCGTACCATCCTCAGCATTCACTGGAGTGACTATGTCACCAACGTTGAGGTCCTTGAACAGGCGGAAACTGTGAGCATCGAGGTTTTGCTGCTGCGGACACAGGTTTGCTGGGCGGGGCACGTCTCCAGGATGGAGGATCATCGCCTACCTAAGATCACTCTGTTCGGCGAGCTTGCCACTGGACACCGAGACAGAGGGGCACCAAAGAAGAGATACAAAGACGGTCTCAAGAAGTCACTTAGTGCCTGCCAAATCGACCACCGCCAGTGGTCTTCGCTTGCTGCGGACCGTGACACCTGGCGCTCCACCATTCACAAGGCAGCCGTCTCCTTTGAGGACTCTCGCAGAGCTAACCTTAAGGACAAGCGGCTCAGAAGAAAAAACAGAGTTGTCGTAACTCAGAACCCTGACCAGACCTTCCCCTGCAGCCACTGCGGTCGAACCTGCCTGTCCCGGTTTGGCCTCCGCAGTCACGAAAATGCCTGCAGACGACGTGGGCAAGCCCTATAGAATCTTCGTTCGCGAAGTCAAGCCAAGAGAGAGAGAGAGAATGTACAAAACCTACATTACAAACAAACATAAATTAATAATTTAAATAAATAATTATTTGGGTTTAACGCCGCGTGGGCGACTACGGCCATCTCACGGCAGTTAAATAAATAAGATAAAGCAAGTCAAAGATACCTGGGACATATGAATGCTAAGTAAAGTATAGATTATGATCATGCACAGATGTACATTCTTTTGGTGGGTGTTCTGCGATTTTGTGTGTGTAACTGGATTGGGGTTGGGAGCGAGCGGTACAGCACCTATTACCATGTACGTGTATAAGACATAAGACATTTATTCACCAAGTAAAACGTTACAAGGATTTTTGTGTTTCATGGCGACAGTAAAATACATTCTCACTTGTAGGGTATTCATTATGTCATACACTCAGTTGGCGATCATCCTATATACAGCACTAAAAGATAGATAAACACCATATTAAACACAAATCAGTCATATGTCACAAATCATGGAATCACATTGATCCATGCATGGTGATGTATTGAGGACAGCTTCTGGGGAAAAAAAGCATCTGAATCGAGAGGTTCTGGCTTTAAAAGCACGGAACCGCCGGCCAGAGGGCTGAAGCTCGAAGAGATGATTGGCTGGGTGAGACAGATCTGACAGAATAGTATTGGTGGCCACATGCACAGGGGCACCATGGTGTATGTTCTTGAGCTGTACGCTGATGTGCATGTACAAAACCTACATTACAAACAAACAAAATCAATAAATAAATAATTTAAATAAATAAGATAAAGTAAATCGAAGGTACCTGGGACATATGCATGCTAGGTAAAGGATAGATTAAAAATTATAAACATACACAGCTGTGCATGTCCTTTGGTAGGTGTTCTGCAGTTTTATGTGTGTATTTAGGTAGGGGTTGGGAGCAGGCAGTATGGCACCTATTACCATCTATATATGTGTATATTTTCTTGTATGCTGATGTGTATGTACAAAACCTGCATTACAAACAAACAAAATAAATAAATAATTTAAATAAATAGTTTTTGGGGTTTAATGTCGAGCAGGCGACCAATGCCATCTCATGGCGGTTAAATAAAAAAGATAAAGTAAGTCAAGATACCTGGGACATATGAATGCTAAGTAAAGGATAGATTATGAACATGTACAGATGTAAGTGTCTTTTGGTGGGTGTTCTCTGGTTGTGGAGTGGGGTTGGGAGTGGGCAGTATTACCATGTATGTGTATGAGCACATCAGCATATGTACAAAACCTACTTTTCAAACAAATAAAAATAAATAATACATTTAAATAACTAGCACATATCAATACCAAGTAAAGGATATATTATGAACATGCACAGATGTGCATGTCTTTTAATGGGTGTTCTGTGGTTTTGTATGTGGGGTGGGGAGCGGGTGGTATGCACCTATTACTATATATGTATACATGTTATGTTCACGTCATATATTACCATATATGTGTACATGTATGTTTCATTTTGTATGCTGATGTCCCCCACCCGGGTCTGCCCTGGGGGACTTGGGTGCGGTTAACTACTTTATAGTTCCCAGGGTCACCCTGGTCAGCTCCACAGGGTGGGTTTTCCCCTCTATTCTGGGGCATGTGTTTCTGTCAACCCTTGGTACATTCACCTTATTTTCCTTTTTTAAACTCTCCCTACTGTCTGCACTGCCTGTAGCTCTTGATATTGGATGTGTGTTGCTAAATGGTTTGGTTAGGTTTATTTAGTGTATTAGACATATCGTCCCCATCGTAGCACTGAAACAGCTTTGCTGAAGATATTCAATGACCTGCTTTGTGCTTTGGACGAACGTAAGATCACAGTCCTTGCTTTGCTGGACCTGTCCAGTGCGTTCGACACTATTGACCATGAAATTTTGCTGTGCCGTCTTCAATCTGTATTTGGCATTGAAGGCACAGTCTTGGCATGGTTTAGTTCATACCTGACTGAACGATCCCAGATTGTTTCTGTCGACGGCTGTCGTTCTGAGCCATCACCTCTTCGGTTTGGTGTACCCCAGGGCTCGGTCCTAGGACCTGTATTGTTCTTACTGTATGTTCAGCCCCTGTCCGACCTGATTTGTAGTCGCTCCATTTCCCATCATGCATTTGCAGATGATACGCAGATGTACAAAAGTGATACTGTTGAGCGAGCTGTGAATGCCGTCCAAAGTATAAGCCAATACATTGACCATGTCAAATCATGGATGACCACCAACAAACTGATGTTAAATGATGGCAAAACTGAAGCAATGTTGGTAGCTAATCCAAGATTATATTCGTCCCTGCCTTTACCGTCATCATTGTCTGTGGATGGAACACTCATTGGCTTCTCTGCGAGTGTGAGAAACCTGGGTGTTACACTTGACAGCGAGTTATCTATGTCACAGCATGTCAGTGCAGTGTGTAGATCCGCTTATCTGGAACTTCGTCGTATTAGTTCAGTTCGTCACCTGCTGACCGTGGAAGCCACTAAAACACTAGTTTGTGCATTTGTGCTGTCCAAGCTAGATTATTGTAACTCTTTGCTTTGTGGCTGCCCTCAGTATCTCATTGATCGCCTCCAAAAAATTCAGAACAATGCAGCCCGGCTTGTTGTGAGAGTCCGTAAGACTGAGCATGTCACACCCATCTTGAAGTCCCTTCACTGGCTACCTGTGTCCTCACGTATTCAATACAAAGTTATGTCAATCTGTTTTAACTGCCTTTCAGGCACCAGCCCAGAATACTTGTCCTCTTTGCTGCATGTGTATACACCCTCTCGTGAGCTCCGCTCCTCTTCTGATAAACGGAAGTTGTGTGTACCTTCTGTCCAAACTAAAACATTTGGTCAGCGCACTTTTGTTTATCAAGCCCCAGTGTTATGGAATACACTTCCTCTTGTGGTCAGAAACAGTGAGTCTGTCTCTGACTTCAAGAGGTCATTGAAAACTCACCTCTTCAAGCTTTACTTTGAATAACTGCCAGTGTTTGATGCCTTAGTTGTAGTTCTGCAATCCTCCTTGTTTAGACTGAATGTTAATTAGAATATAAATTATTATGTATGTATTGTTGTTTAGTTTATTGTAAAAGTTGATTGATTGTACATTGCTTAACGTCCCGACAGCAACAAGGCTTTCTCAGGACGTGCCTGCACTGCTTGTGAAAAAAATAAACAGAACATTGAATGTATGTCGCCAGCCGGTCAAATACATTAAATAAACCTAACACATGGGGCCTAAATAAAGCTAAGACCATTTAGCAACACACATCCAATATCAAGAGCTACAGGCAGTGCAGACAGTAGGGAGAGTTTTAAAAAAGGCAAATACAGGTGAATGGACAAAGGGTAGACAGAAACACATGCCCCAGAATAGAGAGAAAAACCCACCCTGTGGGGCTGACCAGGGTGACCCTGGGAACTAAAAAATACCTAACCCCACCCAAGTCCCCCAGGGCAGACCCGGGTGGGGATTATTGTAAAAGTGGTGTGTTCGGGCATTGTGCTTTGTTTGTTATGTGCACATGTCATTGTATTTTTATTTTTGTGTACAGATTGTAAAGCGCTTAGAGCTTTTGAGTAAGATTAAGCGCTATATAAATACTCATTATTATTATTATTATTATTATTATTAGACCGTCTGGCGACATATTTTCAATATTCTGTGGTTTTTTTTTTAACAAGCATTGCAGGCACGTCCTGAGAAAGTCTTGTTGCTGTTGGGACGTTAAGCAATGTACAATCAATCATTTTATGCTGATGTGTATGTACAAACATACATCACAAACAAACAAACAAACAAACAAACAAATAAAATAATAATAATAATAATAAATTAATAAATAAAATAAGTTGGAGATACCTGGGACCTATGAATATGCATGTTAAGTAAAGGATAGATTATGAACATGCACAGATGTATGCATATTGAAAACAAATTTTCTCTCCTTGGTGGCCACTACCATACACGATAGTGATCATGTGCATCAAGGAATTCCTTCCATCCATAATTAAAAGGATAAAAAATAAATATGTAAGTGAATACATAAATGAATCAATAATAAATAAATAAATAAATAAAACATGTAATATAATGGAGAGGGCTACTATCTGTATTGTGTCTCATGCAGTCCCGATAAAGCTTGATCATAAGAGTCCTTGTGAATACTTGAATGGGTTGCAAAAACTAAAATTTTTATATTTAGGTATTTAGCTGAACATGGTGATTTTGATGGAAACGGTTCGGAGATGGATTTCACTCTGCCTGGCTTGTGCTTAAGACCAGTCGGATACGAGTGTGCTTGATCAGTTAAAATTCACATCTCCACTAATAAAAAGAAAAGAAAAAAAGAGCAGACCTGCACTTAGAGCTGTTAGGCTGAAAAACAGACGAACAACATGCATGTTGTATCCGGACAAAAAAAAATTCAGAATGTTGAAGTCGGTCGGCAGACACATTGTACAACATGCACAAAGGGAGTTTACTTTCGATATGCTTTCCTCCCACACAAGACTGAGTTCTATGGAAAAGGCTGTTTTCAAGACCAGGAAAAATAACGTATTTGACGTTGATAAGATGTACTTCAATGTTCAAATCGAAAATAATCTCTGTTTCACTTCAGGAGCAAAGTAAAGCTTCATCAACCGTGCGCGTCTGATTGACTTCTTTCAAAGGCATCTTGCTGACCGCCATTTTGAAACTAGCGATGCGAGTATGCTTACCACATTAAAAATAATACTAAACTTATTTTATCGTATATATGTATGCATGTTTACTTGCTCATGATTTTAATTTACTTACTTATAACTTGTATGCTTGAAATTTTCAATGTTATGCACAAAAAAAATGTCTTGCACCTTATCCGGGCCGTGTACGAGGACTGGTTCCCTCACATCGAAAAATAGCTTTCAAAAAACACTTCTACAAAAATGTCTCCATCCTAAGGACAAATATTGTTGTCATACATAAACTATATGGCATTATTACTTTCGTTTCGTACCTGCAAAACCCCACCCGGGTCTGCCCTGGGGGACTTGGGTGGGGTTAGGTATTTTTTAGTTCCCAGGGTCACCCTGGTCAGCCCCACAGGGTGGGTTTTCCTCTCCATTCTGGGGCATGTGTTTCTGTCTACCCTTTGTCCATTCACTTGTATTTGCCTTTTTAAAACTCTCCCTACTGTCTGCACTGCCTGTAGCTCTTGATATTGGATGTTTGTTGCTAAATGGTCTTAGCTTTATTTAGCCCCATGTGTTAGGTTTATTTAACGTATTTGACCGGCTGGCGACATACATTCAATGTTCTGTTTATTTTTTTTTTTTTCACAAGCAGTGCAGGCACGTCCTGAGAAAGCCTTGTTGCTGTCGGGACGTTAAGCAATGTACAATCAATCATACAATCAACCATTCACCTGTATTTGCCTTTTAAAAACTCTCCCTACTGTCTGCACTGCCTGTAGCTCTTGATATTGGATGTGTGTTGCTAAATGGTCTTAGCTTTATTTATGTGTTAGGTTTATTTAACGTATTTCGGCTGGCGACATACATTCAATGTTCTGTTGTTGTTTTTTTCACAAGCAGTGCAGGCACGTCCTGAGAAAGCCTTGTTGCTGTCGGGACGTTAAGCAATGTACAATCAATCAATCAATCGTACCTGCAAAACATTGGTACTCTTTTGACGAACTATACTTACCGGTGCAGAAATTGCGTTAGCTGCTAGACTAGTATGCAGACTGAAATTTATCCAGTAGCTGGCACCTAGACACATGATCAAGTGTATAGGCCACCACACGTTCTAAGAGCTTGGACAAATATGGAAGGTTTGATACTGGCCTATAGTTCTTAGTAGCATCAGGGTCCAAGTTTGACTTCTTCAACAGAGGACGAATCACAGCAGTCTTGTAGGCTCCTGGAACAACACTGGTGGTGAAGAGACTGCGGTAAATGACTCTGTGCAGAATAACTGGCAGAAGAATGTCCAAATTCTTCAAGACTATTTTGGTGGGGATCGGGTTCAACACTAGAGAACGTGGACTTGGATTTTGCAATGACTTTGTGGAGTTGATCAGCAGAGACTGGCACAAACACTGAGAAAGGATCACCAGCAAAATCGGATGAATGTTCCTGGCTATCAGGTTTACCACTTGTGTTCTCCTTTAACAGCTGCTCTCTGATGGCACCAAAGTTATCGTTAAAGAACTGGGACACTGCTCATGTCAGGAAGAATAGGAGATTTGGCCTCCTTGCCAAGCAGTCTGCTCACAATCCTGAACGTTTTCCTAGGGTCTGAAGGGCAGCATCAAGTTCAGACTGAACATGTGTACTGATTGGCCATACTCGTGAGGCATAAGGGCTTTGCCTTTCTTGTTTAATATTTGTTAACACTTTTTGCAACTTTTGTAATCGTACTATGCACACAGGTAGTGGATGCTTAATACTGTCTTTTGCATACTAATTTAATTTTCCTCTCATATAGGTCAAAGTTCAAGGTAGGTAAAAAAATAAATAAATGAAAAAGCGTTGAGAAAACAATTAAGAATAAGAGTACTTTATTATCTCAAAAAGAGAAATTCGTCTCGCCACCTCAGGTGCAACTCGCAATCACACCCACTCACACAACAGTTTACAAACAAATGGACAATAACATAGCTAGAAAATGGACAATGATTCGGGGCGGGCGAAGCTCGTCGCCAAGGCATCTAAAGGCCGACGCCAGTGGCCTCATCCCGACCCGAACCTCCCTGACAAAAACAGAATACTAAGACAACTCTATGTCTCCTAAACACACTATTATAATGTTCTTTCGTAAAGTTCATATTTGACTAAAGCTACATGAAATACAAGTTAACAACAAACAATCCAGACCAAAAAGGTGACTGCCAAGCGTGTAAATATAAAATGCAAAGATGTACCCAACGGAGAAAGAAACACGCTTAGAAAAGATGGGTACAACACAATTTATTAATATTTTGGGTAAATACCCTTTGTCAAAATAGACAAACAAACAGAGATTAGCCGCTACTTATCTTCATTCGCAGAAGGAATGTGGCAACAGAAACAAAATACCGTCGACAGAGAATGATCTCAGATCTAGGCTACATCAAAACAGCAGTCAAAGGTGCACCTGGGGGCCCGTCGCCATAGTACAGCGCCGGTATTTAGAGGGCACCGCTCTGACAAAGTCCGTCAACACTATGAGTTGTTTTATAAATATGAGAAATGCGCCGTATAAATACTTGGTATTATTATTTATTATTATTATGTTTTACATATAAATATCATTCTTGTATCCGCCATGAGTTGTTATAATAAAATACCCACACACCCCACACACAGTCCTGTTCACTTCACTTGCACACTGCTTGTTGGGAAATGTCAACAGCGAGGGTCAGTGAACCAGGCAGATGCTACATAAACACGGCCGCCGAGGAGGAAACGCAGTAACTCAGAAAGTAGTAAAGCTCGCTGGTAGATGCTTCTCTGTATGCTTTCACGCTTTTCTGTGGAGTCAGACAGAATAAAGAAAAATCTGATGCAGATACTATGGTCAGCTATGTAATTATTGCCATTTAACACTTGTTTGAGTGTGCTTTTGGAAAGTCAGGGACACTGAGGGTGAGAGAAATAATACGTATTTTCCATGCACATGAACAATGAGTGTTTACCACTATTGTTGTATTGTTATGTCAACGTTTTGATATAAGCAAAAGTGGAAAAAACTGTGATCTAAAAAATAAGTGTCTTACATATAATCTCCCAACTTGTATATATGAATGAAGTCTGTTCTTTTCAGAAAGTTATCATGCAACCACATGTTGTTTTTCAGCTCTCGCTCGTCTGGACAGTTTCTCAATTTCTACAGCTACGCAGACAGGTCATTATCATCCCCTGAGATTTCTTCATTTGCCCCATTTTATTGTACGTGCGTGCATGCACACAAGTCTACGTCATGTCTATGTCTGTTGTATGTGTTTATAAATGCTTGGAACTGACTTTCAGTTGTCAGGTTAGAGCACAGTACGATTGTTCATGCAACCACACATACTGTTTACAGTGTCAGCGACTGCATGCACAAATGGGGTACACTCATTTTAGACATGCCACAGACAGGCATGCAGATAGGCATGTAGCAGATGATGTTAAGATAAAAAGGTGCCATAATCAGATATCATGCGACAAATGAAGATAGCATTCAAGACATGCGGTATGTCTCAAGAGCTAACTTCATTTGCCATGTATCCATATGCTGCACATCACAAATGAGTTAATGTTATTGTTATTATTAATGTTAGTATCATCATTGTTATTTATTATTATTATTATTTGCCTTGAATATGCAGTAGAGGAAAAGGCACGGGGGCTACAGGAAAAATCACTAGAACATGCAAAGGACCTGATGAGGAACTCTGAAAAAGAAAGGCGGTCAGGGCTTCAGATGTGGAGAATCGTCAACATCCATACAAAATTCCTAAGGAAGATTACAACAGCACTGACAGAACGTAGGTCTAACACGAAGCTGTCATCGGCACTGAAACAACACAGGTTTCAGCTGACACAGGTCAGTGAGTGACACCCAGTGAGCAGAAGTCATCGGGCTGATAACAGCTGTAGTTTGCCCATACATTGGACCATCAGAGAGATAGGAAAGGACAGTTCAAAACCGTCTATGGCATAATGACTGAGTCGATGCCTAAAGCAAAGTTATTTTAATCATCACCACACACAACTCTCAAAAATCCTGCCTCAACTCAAACCACAGTATATTTTGATAAGAAAGGACAGTTGTAAACCACCTATGGCATAATGAACGAGTTGATGCCTAAAACAAAGTTATTTTAATCGTCACACCAGTCACAAGTCACACCATAAGTGTATTCTGGGAAATCAGTACACCCATAAAACTGACAAACATAGTTCTTGTTTCATTTTATTACGGCTAGCAAATTGTGCACCCCTGAAGAGTTGCAAAATGTAATTGCTGATTAAGTTTATTTTGAAATATTTTATTTTTCATTAAAAAAAATAGTGCCATTGTATTAGCAAATACCTGACGAAGGATTACATGTTGAAAGTGCTGATTTATTTCATTTAACAAATATTACAGAAGCGTTGAAGTATTTGGAAGGTGGAGAGGCAAAATATTCAAGGTGTAAAAGATGGTATAGCACAGCTTTCAATTCTGTACACAACACAACAATGGCTGTCAGTGTTGTTTCTGCTGGTTGCTCTGTCAGTGGTGTTGCTCTGTTTGCAATGAGAGTTGGGAGTGTCATTGGTATTGCTCTTGAAGGTGTCAGTGTTTTCACATGCCTGAATTGCTTTGGTTTGGAAGACCTTAACAAAAGATTTCATAAGAAGCTGCAAAAGCGTGAAGCATTACATACTCTTGCTGAAGCAAAGCTGAGAAGTATGAAGCATATTATCAGTAAAGCTTTAGAAGAGAATAAAAATGATGATGATGAGTTTAAGAGAGTGCAGGATGATTTGGGCAATTACAAACAGCAAAAGTCTGAAATTCAAAATAAAATGCATAGTCAACCTGTAAATTTTGAAGAACTAAAAACAGCTTATTAGAAGAAGGAACAAAGATAGGAATGAAAGAGACCATTGAAAAATGTACAAGGTCTTCTAAACAAATAAAGATAAGTTTTTCTTTATTTCTGTCATATAATTCACAGAGAGAAGTCACACCTACCTATTTAACCCCATTGGCTCTACCACCAGACTATTACCAAGAAAAAAGTTGTTTTTCTGTCCATATAACTCGATGAATTTGTCTGAGTAACCTGATGACTTGAGACAAGAACTTGTAAGAACTTGAATAAAGTCACTTATAAGTACTTCTTTTAACTCACTTATAAGAACTTATGCTAACTCACTTATAAGAACTTGCAAAGTTACTTGAAGGTTTTAGGTAACTTTGAAAATTTGTAATCAAGTGTCTGTAGGTAACTTTGAAATTTTGTTATCAAGTGCCTATAATTAACTTGTAGGTAACTTTGAAAATTTGTTATCAAGTGACTGTACACATCATGAGAAAGAGCACGTTATTTTAGAAAGTTACATGAACAGTAACTTGATAAGTTTGCCCATGACCTGAGCCAAACAAAATAATCTGTTACAATACTGGCTAAGTGACACCATAGGAGAAAATCTATCTGTTTGAAAAATAAAAAGATTTTTTTTCTCAAGTAGATTACTTTTCTTGTTATGTTGATAATAATGGAGAGAATCTACCTGTTTGTAAAATAATCCAATTTCTCTAATTAGATTACTTCCCTTGTTCATATACAGTTTTAATTACAAATTTAAGCATTATTTCATTTATTCTACATCATTTCAAATTAACTTTACACAACAAATTAAAGTAATACTTTCTGAATGAAGATTCCTTATATATCTTTGTAAAATTGCTTTGAAGACAGTCGGTTGTATGGTGATAATAAAATCAAACCCTTTTTTCTTTTACTGAGAAATAAGAGAAACAAAACCAATTGCTATCATGGACAACTAAGAAATGAGAGACAGAACTCAGAGTTAAATGACTCTTAACACAAATCTTCAATCTTCTGTTAACACCCTTGGCGGTAACGGCATTACCGCAGTTACTAAGGTAAAACTAACCATGACAATGGGTCCGACACCGTCAGACTGGTTGCTAAGATAAACAATGACCTTAGCAATGAGTCCGTCAGCGTTATCATGGTTTCTAAGGTAAACAATGACCGTAGCAATGGGTCTGACAACGTTGGACCAGTAGGCCACGCAGTCTGCACCAGTCTGCTGGCTGTTAGCTATGAGAAATGCTGTCTGAGTGAGAAAATAGAGTTTCTCAGAAATCAGCTCTGTCGATCTCTCAAAATACACTTGTGGTTTTAGGTTGAGAGAGGGTTTTGTAAGAGGTGAGGAGGGTGATGATTAAAATTACTTTGTTTTAGGCATCAACTTGGTGATAATTTTATAGGTGGTTTTGAACTGTCCTTTCCTATCTCTCTCAATCATCGACCATATTTGGCCCATACAGGGTCCAAGTGTGGTCAATGTTGGCCCGGTGGTTTTGATGGCCTATCAGTCATACTTTGCTCATGCATGGCCCCTGCCTTTCCCTGCCAGTGGATGCATATAAGAACCTATAGGAACTATTTCTAGGCCTGATGCATGGCTTTTTGATTGCAATGCTTAGATGATGACAACCTTGGCCCACTTGTGCACACCGTTTACAGTTTTGGTAGATGCATGCACACATTGGTTGTGACAGGCGAATTATCCAATGCCTAAGGCAGTAATTAATCTGCCAACTCATATTCTTTATCAAAGGAAAAGAAACATCCGAAGTAGCATATAACTAGTGCACAAAAGGTTATTGGGTCCACATAGGCTGCCTTTGGCCCACCCACAGCAGTGCACAGGCTGACGGCCCAATGACCTAGTGCGTGCTGGATAGTCTTTTGCAGATATCCCTGTGGTGCAGGAACACAGGAAATAAAGCCTGAAAACTCAATCACATGTGCTCACATAGACATTGTGCATGCCCTGATTGCATCAGCACTTTGACTAAGTATCTGCTACATGGGTGATGTAGAAAGGAATAGGAAATATAAAGCAAAAGAACCTTTCAAGACCAATTTTACATAGAAACTTCCATACACATTTTAACGTAGTCTTAGCACACTGTTATGTGGTAGTCGTCGTCGTAGTATGATGCAGTCACACCAGACACACTCATGTAGGGTTCTTGTAAGAAAACCTCGCGCAGTTGCAACTCGTTGCACGTGGCACAAGGTTGTAGACCACACTGGAGTAACAGTTCATACAGTACTTTATTTTCACGATGCACTCTTAGCACAATGCACAGTTTAGAGAAATGTGCAACAGTCTAGTCACACATACAAAATTTATTTACCTGAATTTAATTTACCTGAATTTACCTGAGTGGCCACTGAGCGCGGCCGACGGGGTAGGAAGTTTTTGAGAACTTATTTTAACCCCCTTAACTGTCTCTTTATCATGGCGGTTCTTGAACTGGTTGACAGTTTCAGCTTCGACAATTGTTTGTTTCAGAGCATTCCATGGGTTCACAACTCTTTGGGAAAAAAAGTTTTATTGCAATTCTCCATGCAAAAAAAAATGAATCATACTAAAAAGGTATGTGATTCTGATCTAAACTAACTCAACACCGGATCTTTTCCTACGGTCAACACGCACGTGGCCTAAAAAGAATAACACAATCACAAACGTAACATTACCCCCCCCCCCCTCCCCTTTTTTTTTAGAACAAAATTTCTCAAAATTTCTACTCAAACCTCAAAACAAAGTTATGGATGTGTTAATCTACACAGAACGATCAAAACTAATAATCTCACATCAAAAATTAAATAAACTACTCTGGATTAATTGTCTCACATTTCTTTTAAACTGGCCTGAATAAAGAAAACAAATGTTCCTTTAAACTGCTCTACTCAGGTAATGCTCTACTCTACTCAACATCCTCTGAACCCTATATAGAGTGTGAGTATCTTAATGTGAAAGTTCTGTAAAAACATCGCCCACCTCATGATACGGGAGTTTTTGAATTTTGCAGATTTCAGATAGTTCAAGGGCTGATGGTCCTGGGTTGAATACTGTCAGCTAATTGAGTTTACGGTAGTCCACCCACCCCTAGGTGGATCCATCAGTTTTCTTCACAATGAGCACTGGGGATGCATATGGCGACTTGGACTCCCTGATGACTCCCAGGTCCAGCATCTCCTTGGTGTCTTTCTTCAGTTCTTCCCTAGTGTATTAAGGTAGACGATATTGCTTTGCAGTGAATTGGCTCCTTTCATTCGGATTAACTTTGTGCTGGATGGTGTTTGTTATCCCCGGGCCAGGCGTAAGCCAATGTTTGAACGACATAGTTAGTGCTCATAGCACTTCTTGTTGTGCCTGCGTCAGGTTTTGACTGAACTGGTTGTCTTCAACACCCTCCTTGTGGCCGGAGTTCATTTAGGTCGAACAGGTTTTCGTCGCCTAGTCTCTCGTCAGCAGCCAGATGCTACGACACCGCTTGTGGTTTGTCCTGATGAGCTCTCTCGACGTACATCTTCAGCAGATTTTGCGTGGTACGTCTTCATCTTGTTGTTGACATTGACTCTGTGGTAGTTGATACCAACTACTGCGTCATTCACGTATGGTCCCTTCGTCTGAATTTACCTGAATTTACCTGAATTTACCTGCGAACAGTTACAGCCAGAACTAGAGAAGTTATTGTCCCACTCTACAAAACAATTGTACGACCACATTTAGAGTATTGTATCCAAGCATGGCGACCATACCTCAAAAAAGACATCGCAGAGTTGGAAAAGGTGCAGAGGAGAGCTACAAGATCGATTACAGGGATTGGTCACCTGCCGTATGAGGAGAGACTGGCCTTTTGCAATTTGCAGAAATTGGAAGAAAGGAGAGACAGGGGAGATCTCATCGAGACTTTCAAGATCATAAAGGGACTTGAAAAAGCTTCTGCGGACATATTTTTTACTTCATGCCAGTCATCATTTTACCATAGAGGTCACAGCAGCAAACTGTTCAAAGGGAGGTCCAGACTGAATCTTAGAAAAAACTTTTTTTCCCAAAGAGTTGTGAACCCATGGAATGCTCTGAAACAATCAATTGTCGAAGCTGAAACTGTCAACCAGTTCAAGAACCGCCATGATAAAGAGACAGTTAAGGAGGTTAAAATAAGTTCTCAAACTTCCTACCCCGTCAGCCGCACTCAGGTAAATTCAGGTAAATAAGCGATTATTGACGCTTTTTGGAAAACTTCGAGCAACTCTTCATCTACTGGACAGTTAGTCAAGACAGATTGAACTTGTAGTGTGTCATCGTATAGACTGCCTTGTTTTTCCTCGTCTTCAACACCCTCCTTGTGGCCGGAGTTCATTTAGGTCGAACAGGTTTTCGTCGCCTAGTCTCTCGTCAGCAGCCAGATGCTACGACACCGCTTGTGGTTTGTCCTGATGAGCTCTCTCGAGGTACATCTTCAGCAGATTTTGCGTGGTACGTCTTCATCTTATTGTTGACATTGACTCTGTGGTAGTTGATACCAACTACTGCGTCATTCACGTATGGTCCCTTCGTCTGCATCAGGAGCTTTTTGTTGTCGGTCGGGAGAAGAACCAACATCAAGTCACCTGGCTGGAACCGTCGAGGTTTAGCTTTACGATCATAGTAATGCTTCCCTTTGCTTTGCGCCTTCTCCAGTTCTTCTCCAGCCATCCTGAGGATATCCTTCAGCTTCTCTATCAGGACAAACACATACTGGTAGCTGATCTTTACCTCAGGCGCATCGATGTCCTTGGTCCACAGCTCCTTCAAGATGTGCATGGGTCCCCTTACAGTCCTGCCGTGCAATAATTCAAAAGGGGGGAGGGGGGACCCTTTCGAATCCTGGGAAACTTCATGGTAAGCGAAGAGCAACGCATTGATGTACCTATGCCACAACTGTCTGCTCAGCACACAGTTTCTTCAGCATAGCCTTCAACGTCCCGTTTTCAACCAACCCGTTACACATGGGGTGGTACGGGGTCGTAGTGAGGTGTCAGATTGACTTCCTCCATGCAGTCGGAGACGAACTGGGTCCTTAGATAACTCAGGATCTCCTCAGGAATCCCCAGACAGCTGAACATGTCCACGAGAGCCTCTGCCACTGTTGGAGTGTCGATCTTCTTTAGTGGTATGGCCTCAGGTTATCTTGTAGCATAATCCACCAGGGTCAGAATTTAGCGATGGCCATCTTCACATGGAGGAGATATTGGCTCCACCAGATCCACAGCTAACCGCTTGAAAGGCCTATCGATCAGTGGCATCTTCTCCGGAGGAACCTTCGGCACCTTTCCCTTGAAGACTGTCTTCTGGCATATGTCGCACGACCTTCAGAATCGGGTGACGTCGCCCCCCCCCCCCCCCCCCATAGCAGGCCAGTAGAAGACAGTTCGGATCCTGTCGAGGGTCTTACTGATTGCCAGGTGTCCTCCTAAGATGGAATCATGGGCCAGTTTCATCACCATCCTCAAGGGTCCAGGAACCACCACTTGACGGACAGGCTTGTCTCTCCATGGCTGGTGTATACCCGGTACATGATGTCCTTCCTGGTCTCGAAGGTTATCTCCTTCCCTCTTCATGTCACGGTTTCGGTCTGACCTCGGAACTTGTCTAGCGTGGAGTCGGCTCTCTGCATTTCCACCAGCTTGTCCCTGTTCACCACGGCTGCTTCTGTGTTGTCAGCCACTTTTAGAGGGATGGTCTGGTGACTCTTCTTTGCTTGACTTCTCGTAGTAATGGCACAGGTTTCAGGTCTCTACTCCGGATCTGGATCGTCTGCTTTTCTGGCACTGCCAACGTTTCCGAAGGTCGTAGACTGGGGTCTTAACACACAACACCTTTACCTCTCCTGTCAGGTACGGGGTGTTGACACTGACCTTGGCAAGGGAGATAATCTCACAGTTCCGTCTGGCAGGATGAGGGTTGGCCACTCCTGTAGCATCTGGTCTACTAGGTCCTTTCTCATGATGACGCCGCTACAACCCGATGTGTTGCCGACAAATCCTGACACCACTGGCATGTTGGGCGCTTCACTCTCAGGCAGCGCGTTGTTGGAAACTGGTAAGAATGTTGCCCCATCACCAACTGGAATGCGACCACTCTTCTGTAAAGGACTTGATCTGCTCCCGTGTCGCCCGCCTCTCTGTTTTTTTCACAAGTGATAATGCCAGTAACTTATTTTCCCCCTTAAATTTAAAGTTATCAAATTTTACTTTTAAATTATTTTTATAATAGTTTTATTTCATTTTATGATTATTATTTTCTGTAACTTAATTTTAAAATAATTGTACTATTATTATTGTCTTAAATTAATTACTTTTTTTAAAAAACCGTTTTTACTGCTGTGTATTGTGTGGCTGATTGTGCACGTATGTTTTTTGTTTTTGTTTTGATTTATTTTTACATAAATTTTATTTATTATTGTTGTGCTGTTTTTAAATACATTAGATTTTAATTGAATTGATTGTTTGTATCATTATTGTGGGTATATTTTAAAGTAGGTTTTGTGTATATCTAAGTCACCGAGCCTGTCGAACCACTTTAATTGGACCTAGAGGGATAAATAAAGTTTATTGAATTGAATTGAATCGTTGGCATGAATTGAACTGAATTGGTTTGAATTGAATCGTTGGCCAGTACAGCGGCGGCTTTGTGTTGAGACGTGGTACCACTTCTGCCTGCTGTCTCGCGGTCTTGCTTGGTTGGGCCTTTTCGTATTGTCGCCTCGAGGAACACTCTTGGAAGGACACCGTATTGCCTTGTGTCCCTTCATTCCACAGAAGAAACATGTCGGACTCTCCACCGGCATCTGTTTCGGGGTATCTCTGACGTCTTGTTTTTCCTCTGCTGGTGTAGACACCCGCTGCGGCTTGCCGGGCCCAAACTTCATGTAGTGGGCGTCCAGGTATTTTTGAGCTAAGTCTGCAAGGACCTTCATGGACTGCTTCTCTTGCTCCCTGAGGTCGGCGTCCAGGTCCTTAGATCATGCGTTTATGACTTGTTCTTTGATGATGAGGTCGCTCAGGTTCTTTTACTCCTTCTTCAAGCCAGCCAGATCTATCCATTTCTTCAGTTAGGTCATGATTCTCTCAATTAATAGGCCGGGTGTTTCTCCTTCCTCAGGCTTGCAATTCTGGAATCGTCTGTAACCTTCTTCAGTGAAGTCTCAGCAGGGCGGCTCTCAACTTGTTGTAATCCTCGGCTTCTTTTCTTGGAAGGCGGGTGTAGAAGTCAAGCGCTTTGCTGGTCAAAAGTGCGCTCAGTTTGGTGGCCCAAGTCTTCAGATTCCGGTTGTTGCTGCTTCCGAAGAGCTGGAATCGCTCAAGGTAAGCGTCCGTCTTCTGCATAAGGAGGTAGTTTTGGCGAACGGGCTGTTTGGTCTCTGCTGGCTAAGGCTGCTGCTTTAGCAGTCCTGTGGCCCTGTGCCTCTAACTCAATCCTCTTTAGCTGAAACTCGTGTTGTCGCTGCCTCTTCTCGCTGTTTCTCTGCCTCTTCTCGCTGTTTCTCTGCCTCTGCTGCTTGAATTTCGCGGTTCATGATTTCACGCTCTTTGGCTCTTTCTTCTCTCTTCAATCTCTTTTCTTCTCTCTCCAGTCTCTCCTTTCCTCTCTCCAATATCTCCTCTCTCTCTCTCTCTTTTACAAATTCAAGAAGTTAAGCTCTCTTTAGTCCGCATTTCTTCCCAAGTGTCAGGAATGTCCCCATTTCCGATGTCGCCATCTCTGCGTTTCTCTGCTGGCTGTTATCTCTGGCTACCCTTTCCACTGAGCCAACTGATAAAGTCCCGTCAAAGGTGCCAATATGTTATGTTGTAGTCATTGTCGTAGTATGATGCAATCACACCAGACACACTCATGTCGGGCTTTTGTAAAAAAAAAAAAAAACTGACTCAGTTGCAACTCGTCACACGTAGCACAACGATTTAGACCACACTGGAGTAACAGTTCCAACAGTACTTTATTCTCAAGATGCACACTTAGCACAATGCATCTACAAGTGCATCCACACGTTAATAGACTATCTGTTATACAATGCATGCACATATTCCCTTACACCCTCTTTTATACGACCACAGATTTCCAGAACAATCCCGCAAATTACACAACTCAACCAATCAGAAAAGAAAATGTAACCAAAAATCATTAATATTCATTAAAAAGAACACTCTAGATCTGTCTACAGTCTTCCACTAAAATCTATGTGCATTACGTAAATGTTAAAAAATGTAGAAAACTTTGACTTCATGTTTGGGGTCACTAGAACGATCGTGCCTTTTTCAGAACCTTCCAGCATAATCTAGGTCGGACTTTGCAACAATTTAGTGAAATGTGCAACGTTCTAGTCACACACACAAAATCAATAGCAACTCTCCATGCAAAAGAAAATGAATCATACTAAAAAGGTACCCGATTCTGATTTAAACTAACTCCACACCGGATCTTTCCCTTTTTACGATTGTGGTTGTGTTGTCCTGTGAGAGTATGCATGTGTTAATCGTAGGAAACGATCCGATATTTATTTGAGCTATCATGGTTATGATTCACGGTGGTTGTTTTTTTTTTAGTAAGTTTCTCTCTCGTTTGTACGTAGAGCGGATTTCGCTAAGTTTAGTCCAGAACGTTGTAAAAAGGTCGCACTGTCGTATGTGTGACGTCGGGTAGTTGGCGACAGTTCGCAACATTTTGTTTTTCTGTGCGCGTGAATTGAGCAGCCTTTTCTTGTTTTGTGAAAGGTCGAGAATCTTCTAGAGCGGATATGCAAGGTCGTGATAGGGCTACCATACTTTTATGTGACTTCATTATACATTAGGATTTAGAGCTGAAATGAGCAGCCGAGTTTTTGTAGCCTATTTTAGTGATTCAGAAATTTCTTATTTATGAGTTTCGGTTGCGTGTTTCGTTCTGATTGGTTGCGTTGTATGATTTTTGTAGACGATTCCGGAAATTGGTAGTATGTATAAAGAGGGCGTTAGGAAAGTACGTTCATACATTGTCTTGCATTTGTCAGTTGTATAGACACACAGTTGTCGTAGGTACGTGGCCCGTATAGGGTGTACATTGTGAGAGTAACAGCGTAACAATGTGGTGTATGTTGTGTGAGAAACTTTGTGTCGGCAGTGTGGATATTTGCAGAAGAGACTTTGTATCAGTGTTGGTATATTTGGAAGTGCATTGTGTGGAGATCTCATCGCTGAATTAAAATATTGTTGGAACTGTTACTCCAGTATTGTCTACATCCTTAAGCCACGTGTGACGGATTGCAGCTGAATGAAGTTTATTTAAAAGAACCTTACGTGCGTGCGTCTGGTGTGTTTATCATACTACGACTACAACACCACCACGTAACACCCTACGACCAACACACACATGCCCTAAAAATAATAACACAACCACAATCATAACACACACGTTGCCTAGGATTGTATAGTACACCTCTAGTTGGGTGGCAGGCTTGGGTGTGTGACTATTTGTAGTCAGCCACTCTACAGTTGAATCACTGACACCGCATACCTCATAAAATCAATAAAAACATCTGAAACGGATTAACTTTAATGATGATGGTCACTGCTGTAGATATCCAACGCATGCTGTGTTTACATTACAATGTTTGACTCTACAAAGAAGTGAAACTCGACAGAATCAGTGGTGAACAAAGATGACAAATAGGCCAAAGAGAAACTGTCAATGTCTCCATTTGATTTTTAGGGATTGAATACCAAGCAATATCTCTGAAAGTATTTGATTGATTTGGGATCAAACTTGAGTTGATCAAGATGACAATAGTGTCCATGAAAAGATATGATGTGAACAAGATTTGTCAAGGTCGAGCTTGTGGCAGCTACCGTGTATTTGTTTTTGGTCTGTTTATGTGAGATCTCTGAAGCACTGGATAGGCTTGATTGGAATCTGACTTGCAGATAGTTATCAATAAAAGGCGGTGTTTTGTGCAAGAACTGCATCACCGCCTTAACTCATTTGAGACATGCGGCTTACCGATACACGGCTTTCGCACGGCGTATAGAGTTAAAGGTCAAGGGCATGGCAGCCATGTTGATTTTCACATCATTTGTTTGTTTTTTGCCATTTCTAATTGGGTATTTTTCAAACTGTGCAGGTCGGATCAAGTACTGAAAAAACCATGCTGGCTGAAAGTCCACCAGAGTAATGTATTTAGATATCGTCAAATGACACACCAGTCTCAGTATAACATCGCTGTTTGCAAAAGGTTCAAATTGACATCAGACAATGTTGGTCCATATGCATCCGTAGGTCAGTTTTGGCCGAGGTTGGTCCAGTGACCTTTTCGCTGCTGGGGTGGTACTTGAAGCCATAGGTCAGAATGTGTGTTAATTGCGTTCTCGTTATTGCAATGCTTCATTGACATAGTCGTGCAGTCACTCCAATTTTGGCTCAGGTGTGAAGCAGAAGTGAGTCTATGTTCTGGGCCAGTGGTCGTCCGTCCGTTTTCCGTCCGCCATCGTTCATGGTAACCTTTAATGTTGTCATTTTCTTGGAAACTATTCAAGCCCCAGTCTTCAAACTAGGTCCAAAGATACTTTCTAAACATACCAATTTGATTGACCTCCCTTAAGGTCAAGGTCATACATCAGGAAATAGGTGAAATATATTGCCATATTTTCACCAAATTGAGGTTTTCTCAAATACTGTTTAGTTGGTTGACCCATTGGAAAGGTCAAGGTCACAAGAGCACAGGCAGGAAATAGGTCAAAATTTGAAATATTTTGACAAAAGATGTTTTTTTCTCAACTACTATTTACAATGTCAATCCCAAACTTGGTACAAAGATACCTGATAGTAAGACCTTCCTACGCATACTAATTTGGATGACCCCCGACCCCTCCCTCCCGGAAAGGTCAAGGGTCACAAGAGATCAGGAAATATTTTACAGAATTGCAGTTTTGTCAGGATTTTTGTAAAATGTTTCAACCGAATTTGACAGAAAGGTAGCTGATGATAAGACCTTTCTATGTGTACTAATTTGGTTCACTACCTGTACTGAAAAAGGTCAAGGGTCATGGGAGGTTGACAAAAGTGAAAAATGTGTAAATTTTGAGAAATTATAAATTATGTGGATACAAATGCCAACCCTTTCCTTATGTTAGAACACTGGAACGTTTGCTTATTTCAGTGACTTGTCGGAAAGTCAAGGTCACAAAGGTCATGATTATATGGGTCGGTCATGCATGTGAGCCTTGAGTGCTTTGCCATTCTTGTTGGACACTGTGATTGGCCAGCACATCAAAATTGCATGGGTTTAAATGCCTAGAACCATTGCGGTGCCTGTCATTTTTTATCAGATGGTCATGTTGTCTGCAATTCAGTCATCGCGCACAAATTGTAACATAGGTCTTTGGAGTGAACATATAGATCAAGGTTGCCAGACACCTTACTAATAAATAAAACGGAAACTTTTAAAGTTCGAATGGTGGTATACAGTAGGGAAATAAAAGAAATGTACTTGATTATAACATTTGCTAAGGCAGAGAGCACATACACTACATAGATGCTACCTTTCAATCGAAACTCTGAACTGAGACAGTTCAAAACGCACCACTGTATGTGTTGTCTGCTAAATGTCTAAAGATAACGCATGCAGAAAGAGAAGGAAAGAAAATGAGAAATCTATGATGCTACCTTTCAATCGAAACTGAACTGAGACAGTTCAAAACTCACCACTGTATGTGTTGTCTGCTAAATTTCTAAAGGTACCGCATGCAGAAAGAGTAGGAAAGAAAATGAGAAACCTATGATGCTTTAATTTGTTTAAGATTTATTTTTGTTGAATGTGTGTGGTTGCTAGTGGCTGGCGAAAGAGGCCATCATCACAATGCTAGATCTGGAAAACAAAGTCAGGCCTACTATGGCCTGGGTTTGTCTGCCGCATGGCAACATGTTCACAATTTAGGAAGTCGCATCAGTTCAATATAGTGTCAATAGTCCACTTTTCCAATAGTCACTCGCTACTAGAGGCAGCACCACTGGTAAACGTTTAAATTCTGGTGGCAAAAAAATAATGAGCATTTCCACAAGTACAGCAGTCGACACATCAGTCACATCCCCTATACTGTCCAGTCCTTGTTAAGGCACAGACAGGACATTTTTCTTCGTTATATCCAAGTGCGCGAAGGCCATGGGGCCAACGCCGGCTGCTGTTGGCCCATGCACTGGAATTGGAAATTGTGTTGAAAAGACAAATCAATACATTGTGACTTTTGTATGATTGCTAAACAGTTCTGTTGTTTAATGCAACACAAAATAATCTGAAAAGCAGGTTTCTAAAGGTCACAAGTTGAGAATTAAACTTTGATTTCGTAACTTGTTGATAAGCCAAGTTATGATGTGACAGAGTAGAACTGAATGAAGAAAGAAACATGCTTAAAAAAGACAGTTACAACACAGTTTATTACTATTTCGGGTGAGAACCCTTTTTCAAAGTAGACGTACAAACAAGTATTAATTTGCAACTTATCTTTTCGTAAGGGGAAGATGCAAGAAAAAGGATTCAAACCCGAAACACATGTATTAATAAATAGCTTTGTAACAGTCTCTTCTGAGCATGTTTCCTTCTTCGTTGGGTTGCCTTCTTTATTTTACATGCTTGGCAATCACCTTTTTGGCTCATGTGCGAAGCAAAAGTGATTCTATGTTCTGGGCCAGTGGTCGTCCGTCCGTCGTCCGTCCGGCGTCGTCCGTGATAAACTTTAACTTTGGCATTTTCTCAGAGACTATTCATGCTATAGTCTTCAAACTTGGCCCAAGGATACTTTGTGGCAAGATATTTCTAAACATACCAATTTCAGTGACCTCTCACAAAGGTCAAGGTCACACCGGCTCAGGAAATCTATAAAAAAATAGCTATTTTTGGGACATAATTTCTTTTTTCTCAAATACTATTGACAACTTCAAACCCAAACTTGGTACCTGATGGTAAGATCTTTATATCCACACTAATTTGGTTGATCCCTCAGAAAGGTCAAGGGTCACAAGAGGTGAAGAAATAGGTCCAAATTGATCATATTTTAACCAAACAAAAATGTATTTTCGCAAATACTATTCACAACTTCAAACCCAAACTTGCTACAGAGATACCAGATGGTAAGACCTATCTATGCATACTAATTTGCATGACCCCTCGGAAAGGTCAAGGGTCTCAAGAGCTCAGGAAATAGGTAAAAAAAAAATAGCCATATTTTGACAAGAAACGTTATGTCAGACACGTGTGGATCGGTCGATACATGTGAGCCATATGGGCTTTGCCCTTCTTGTTGGTCTTGATTTTATGATGTGACAGAATTACTTATCCTCATACGCGCCAGCCTTTGCGTGCATGAGTGATGTTAGAAACATATGTACCCACTCCATGAGTTCTGTTGTATATTGTTTAACAAGCAAATTCATATTCATGAATTGTTTGATATACTTTGCCCAAAAAAAACCCTTGCAGGCCAAGAAGATACAAACTGGATACTTACATTTGTCAAAACGAAAACTGAAAATACTGGTATATGCTCGTACTGCCACATTAGAAACTCAGTATGCGCAGTAGTAATTAAATACGTGTTAGTGTGTATATGCGTTGTTCTCCAGAATCGGTACCCAAAAATGTTCAAATGCTCATACTGCCACATTAGAAACTCTTTATGCCCAGTAGTAATGAAATACTTCTTAGCGTGTATATTTGTTCTCAAAATTGGTACCCAAAATGTTGAAATTTTGTCGAAGTCAAATTGCATATATTATTATTATTGTTCAGCTTCTGCGTTTAAAAATGTCAGATATCCCTAATATCGTATAGCATTATAAAACAGTCAGTGTCTTGTTCCGTTTTCATAATTTGGCCTTTCGAAATAAGGGTCTGCTGTAGTGCCCCGTGCATTACAGTGTGACATAAAGATGATAGCAAATGTAATATTATCGACAATGACAAGATTATTGGTGTTGGAGGGTGAAGTAAACTATTTAAAAAAGCTGTGGAAGTAGAATGCACACCATCAGCACCAACTATGGAACCACGTACTGACCAAGTGAAGTTGTAACAGTGTAATGCACGGGGCGCTGAAATGTTTCCATATTTTAAATGAATTTCCGTCCTCTTCGTCTTTAATGTTATTCAGGACAATGTACTAGAACAGGAAAACATCTTTATCACGAGAAAGTAAAAGTAACGGTTGCTGTTACAGTATTACATAATAATAATAATAATAATAATAATACATAGTTTTTATATAGCGCCCTTCCCCACGAACAGCAAGCTCGGAGCGCTTTACAGCACATAAAAAAAACGACACAAACGAAGAGAAAATAACTGAAATTCAAACAAAAATACATGACACGGCAATTCAAGTTTAGAAACTTGTATTAAATGTAGATGGTAAGAGTGCTTATCAAGGCAACGACATGTCAGTTTAAGACTCGGGTTCCCAGTCTGTTGTGGTCCAGGGCGCCAGTGAATTCAGTTGCTTCAACCCATGCAACATCCTCTACCTCGAGCAAATGATATGTCTTATCCTCGGTCATTATCAGAAACCCTCGCACTTCAAATTCACCCTTCATCTCATATTTTGACAGATAAAAAAGGAGAAACTGACATATTTAACATTAATTGTTACTGAACAGACACAAACCTCAGATAAACTATTACGCAACTGCAATGACAGAACGTCGGAAGCAAGTCGTGATGTCACAACATATTACATTTTCGCCTGTAAATAGGCCTGTAAACGGTTTACATCGATCGAACTAAAGATAATGTGTCATGAGTACCATGCCAGGAAACGAGCTAAGTTGACCCAATAATGAACTGCTGACAAGTGTGGCCGTCCCTACTGTTACTTGCGACAGTAATGCGACCAAGCTGAAAACCGGTCGATTCATATAATTTACGATTGAACGAAAAACACAAATCAAAGTAATACACATGTAAAAGATTTCGAGTAAGTCAAACGTGTCTACAGTGGCCATCCCAGGAACGGCGGCATACTGGTGGCCACAACATAAAAAATAAAGAAACAAACTCCAATGAACTGCTAGTGTCTGACATATCCTTGTTCGTTTTTTTTTTTTTTTTTTTTTTTTTTTTCACTTCAGTCGTCTAGTTGAACATAAGCGCGATTTTCTTTAAGGACTTTTTTTTTTGTAAGATATGCGACCGTACTATCACTTAACAAACTGAGCATAATAATGCATGCAATATACTGCAACCAGACACTGAAACAGTATCAATATCAAACAAACAGTCTGAATTTTTCAAAGATTTATTCACAAGCCTAACGGTAATCTTCAGAAAGCCGTATGATGAACAGAGCTCATACAAATTTACCTGATCAAAAAAGGTCTATGCATCTTTCAACTGAGGTGTGAGAGACGTAAACGGCCCAGCGATGGCGACCTGCCCTGCTTGACTGAGCATACATGACTGATATAAAGGCGCGTCAGGACCTCGGGCGGTAGACAGAGAACAACCTTTCATTGGTAACCGAGCTTACACGAGTGGCGATCAGACTTAAAGCGGTCGCTATATGGAGGGTCAAGTGGAGGTCGGAAGTGACAACAGCTGGCCGCAAGCGTTATGCACAGGTAGCCATTGTATTAAGGGTAGTTATACAGTAAAAACGAAAGGGAGTAAATAGTGATGGTTACTATGAGCAGATGGCCGCAAATAAAGGCACCCGTTAAGGCAGGTTTGACTGTAGATGGAAAATATACCAGAGGTTTGTAATTTACTCACCTTGACTGACCTTTGTAATTTACTCACCTTACGCATAACGATGATTTAGAAGGGGCACCGTTCTAAAAAATCGAAAGGCCGCCCCGTGCATACAATACCTGAAAAGTGGGACATGTTCTAATTTGATAATGTGACGTCACAGCTTACGTTGAATTCCTGTTACAAACGCCATAAACTGATGTGTAGCCATGTCTGGGTTATTCTGCAGCGTTCCTTTGCTTGCGGTTTGGGGTTTATCGATCGTAATTTGAGTTCGAAAATCAGACTTGCGATGCATAACAGAGACTTGACTAAAACGGTAGTTTTCAATAATATTTCAATAATATGATGTACATGTGGAATGATGTAGCCTATGTGAATAAGTTGTAATCTTTTGGTATTACATATTTTGGATTTGTGCTTCAAAGAATTGCACACGTGACTAGTAAACGTTTCCCGAAAATGCATCATAAATCAACTGTCTGCACGGGACGGATATTTTTAAAGCTACAGGGTGATGCCGCAAGACAACAAAAACGCGTTCAGTCTTTTGACATACCTTTTTGTGCACCATTTCAACTAAAAGAAAGTGAGTTAAAGGCCAGTTTACTGCATGGATTTGATAACATGAAACTTCCAGGAGTAGGTGATCAATGAAAACTTTTAAGACGCCATTTTGCAACCTTTTTTTCATTTTTTATTCAAATTTTCTCATTTTGTAGACACTTCATGTGTCCGACTCTGATTCAGCTGATTGTTTGGCATATATTTGATGGATTTGTGATATAGTCATCCACCTAAAAGCTGCTAAAAATTTAAGCAAGCAAATAAATTAAAGTTTTCTACCCCAAGTAATAACCAGTTCTGGAGAACAACTCGTGTATTCTTGAATTTTTTTTCCCCGTACACTCACATGAATGGAGGATAGATAGAAGCAAACACGCGAAGCGAATCGCTGCACTAGTAAAACTAACAAGGAACTCGGGAAAGCGATAGCTTGAGAAGATGACTAAATAGACAAACCTGCTGGCATTTTCCATGATTATCCTTGACATAATTATAAGCTGAATTTACTGAATAACGCATACGGTTATAGAAAGCACTGATGTATACATAATCAGTACGCAGTCGCCTGCCAGTGTTTGGTCTCTGGAACCTGAAACAGCCGCAAACTGAAGACTTGAGGCAAAGTTTAAGGGTGCATAAATTATATTGAGCTAAATTTTGCTTTTTATAGTGCCGATAACCGACATTTTGATTTGGGTCTTGTAATCTCGTTTGCCAGTTATTGGCACTGTATGAATCAAAAGTGTGTCGCAATATTATATAGTAACAGATGGTGGCATTTAACTGTGTCGGGTTACTTCCAGGATGCTTCATGGTTTGTAGTCCTTTGAAGCAGATTATCAGACCTCCAATCCTTAGGTGTATTTCTCTTATTGTCATGTTTATGGGACTACAATACCACGATGTATACCGAGAAGTAACCCAACACACACGGTTCAATGCTATATTGACTTTATAGAAAAACAACCCAATCAGCAAAAGGTCCCTGGGTCTGTGTACGGTCTAAGTCTGATGTCAGTCCACAGATCTTTTGCTGCATGCAGGCCAGCAAAGGCAGACATCAGACCCAGACCTTTGCTCACCGGGCATCCACTTGGGAGCCAAGGAACTGTCCGCATTATATCTGATACTGCAGTATAGTGGGCTTGTAATACTGAGGCTGGCCTGATTGAATGTGGGGCCTAGCCTTTTTAAAGACCATACACCATTTGACAGTAGTCCATGGCCTTTGAAACCATCTTAACCCCATCACTGCCAGAACACAGGCAGCAAAACACAAATGCAAGAGGCATAAGCCTCGCGGCAGTTGGCATGCGCACGGCGGTGGCTGTGGCCGTCGTGGACCTGAAGATGCTTTGCCACTGGGGGCTAGAAACGCAGATATGACTTAAGCCAGCAGGAGGCATAGAACCTCATGAACCACTGCACGTTCATGTGGTCATAAGGTTCTATGCCTGTTGCTGGCCCCGGTCATATCTGCATTCCTAGGACCACTTCAGGCTTACATACATGTACTGTAGTGAGGTCTGATATTTCATTTCCATCTGATGATGTTGAATTTGCTATGACTTCAGTGACAATGTGTTCCCTGGCTTTTAAAGTTTGAGGTCAAAGTACTCACACGTGCTGCAATTTCAAATCCATGAAAATGCTTTAGAAATGACATTTTACATTCCCTAGGGTCCCAGCCCTTTACCAAACACAATGCATACCCTCCCCAAGCTTTCCTAATATTTGTTATTGTCGTTTAAAGTACCTTAGTATACATTCATATTTTGTATTTTGACAAGATAGTCTCTCTTGCCTGCATCCTGGTAACCAACTGCGTCTTTGAAGGGTTACAAACAGCCATGGATTTGGAAAGGCCAGCCATTGTTGCACTGAACAGTCAAACCAAAGAGTTTGGAGGCTACGCTAAGAGGTCCAGATTACAACATTTCCGGCTGTAAGAGTGAGCATCTTCTGGAGGCCTTACTGGCTGTGTCCCGCGCTTGCAAATCGGCCGCTCCCACACAACTCCGGCAATCTGTGTGTATGTTGTAAGCGACGACGAGATTCGCGGATTGTAAACAAACACAGAGGTGGTGGTGGTGTTAAGGTCCAATGTGTGTGTGTGTGTGTGTATAATACAATATTTAGCTGTATCACACACTGTCGAGGTCAGAAGGTTATTCACATGCATAAATACAACTGAGAGAGAAAGACACAGAGACACAAGGACACACACACACACACACACACACACACACACACACACACACACACACACACGCACGCACGCACGCACACACACACACGGTGCCTGAAAAGTCTGCACGGCATTAACCTAATCAATATATCAATAATGGAAACGACTCAAACTCGGAAGAGTACTCAGAAAATCTGAATGATATGTACTGTGAAATGCCGGCCCATTTATAGCGAGTTTCCATACCGGCAACGACAAAAGGGATAGGAAATACTTTATTTTTTACAGAGTTGGAAAATTGTTTCACAGATTTACACCTCAGTTTAAAAAAAGAAGAATATATCATAATTAAAATGTCTTTCAGTCACACAGCCACATACATTCCTACACTTTGACATACACACATCTATGTTTTAGAACAGAGTTAGATTGCGTACCCTATCAGAATATACACTTTGCTGCTTTTGTAAAATTTCCACTCAGCGATGAAGGTATGAAATCAGTCAAAAGACCACCTGCTTAACCTGTAGCAGTGAAATGTGTGAAGTCTACCAGTAAAATTACAACAAAATTTGTTTGAGATAATTAAAGTTCCATTAGCCTTCGTACATTTTCATTGCCCACCAAACTGTGACAAGTCAGTGTGACTCAATAGAAATGTTCGTTATTCATGTCAACGACCTGGCACATGAGTATGAGTACAGTGGGCGTCATACTCGCTAGTAAATTTGAAACATCATTTTATTTTTTTTTAAAAAGGTGTCCACGGAATATCGAATGACATCCAAATAAATGCCACAGAACAAGTACTGAAAAAAATTGTTCTTTTGCTCAAGTCAAGACAGCAACTGAAGAGACAGACCCAGTCACTCCTACAGTATATTTTTTATAGAAGGAAATATACAAGAAAAAATAAAATAAATGAAGCGATGTTTTTCAATACAAAACTGTGGGGACACCATACTAGCAAGAGACTTGACTGAAACTTGTCACAGATGACTAAATTTTAGCACTTGCCTGTTCCTTCCCATGATAACATTCGAGAACGATTGGTTGTTTTCTCTGAGTGAAATAATGAAGTCTTATGTTCAAAAACAGATTCAGTATAAGATGTTTCAGTGGACACCAGACTCTTTGGAACACTTCGAACAGAATTTGTTTATTTAGACAGTTTGGTGCTGAACAAAACTAGGCTGTACATGATACTTTAATTTTCCTTCTTTTTTTTCGTTCATGGCTTGTCCATGTGTCAGCCATTGCAAGTCACTGTTAGTCTCAGAGTGAGGGCTGTACAGTATTCACATTCCGATACGTAAAAGTGACCTAAGTAATGCCACATGGCTTGGATTTCCTAGTAGTGGGTACAGTGCAGTTCCCGTTTGAATGCGCGGAAGTCGGTGCCAGCAGCGCGGCGCTGGGCTCACAAAATTGGCGAGCCTCTATACTCTTTCGTCAAACTGAGACTGATATGCGCTTTCGGGTTTTGATTATACACAGTCTCACTAAATGCAGCCTCATGCCATAACATTTGTTCTTCAAAATATTTTTTGGTCGTTAGCACTGAGATCACAAAACCCATACAGGGGCCCATATGACATTTTGTTTAGTATTGTCATCGTTCTGGTAATGCTTTCTTCGCCCATAATTGAACAACAAAACTCCGCATTTTCAGCCAGTTTGTTCTGCATGACTGTAGTAGGCATCCTAGTTGTGTGGGCAGGCTCACAATATTCACTATCTGTATCTTGAAAGTGTACTAGGATGATTTATTCCACTATAATTTGTTAATTTACATTGCCGTTTCATGAAATGATTGCAAAATCAGTATGTGGGTACACACCTGTGCTAGCATTTTCATAAAGAATGGAACAATTTAGCCGTCCGAAGCCATCAGCGATGCCAAGTAATAGAAAGGAAGTCCACGCTTTCTTTGCAAAAATACATGTTATTCGGTGACGCAATAATATTTTAAAAAAGTAATCGAAAATGTGACTAACAATGTTATGTAGCATTATATCAAAAACAACCCGGAAGGGAAAATGTGTCCCCTCTGCTTCACAAATGATGGCACTTCGTTCGGAGTAACGTTGTGGCATCTTGACGTGTCCAGTCTGTGATTACCAGGCGTGTATCCACATACTGATTTTACAATTATTTCATGAAACGGTGATGTAAATTGTCAAATTATATCATCCCAGTACACTTTCAAGATAAACATGGAGAATATTTTGAGCCTGCTCACAAAACTAGGAATGCCTACTACAGTCATTTGGAACAGGCCAGCTGAAAATGCAGAGCTTGGCTGTTCAACAAAAATCATTACCAATATTTCTAAAGAAAATATCATTTGGGCCCCTGCATGTTTTTTTGTTTTTTTATCTCGGTGCTAATGACCGTAAAATATTTTGACAAACACATGTGATGTCATGAGGCTGCATTTAGTGTGACCCACGAGCGCAGATCAGTCTCAGTTTGACTGTTCAGTCCTCAGTAGCTGAACTGACCCTTCGCACCACGTGAATATCCTGTTTGTCTTGTACTGTGTTTGTCTTCAGAGTGAATGCGTGTGTGTCACGTGAGCGTGCGTGTTGGGCGCAGTTCGCGGCGCTTTGAGCCGATTCGCAGAATTGGGAAAAAGCGCTTATAGAATAACCAGTATTATTATTATTATTATTATTATTATTATTATTATTATTATTATTATTATTTAGTGCAAAAAATGGCAGTTTGTACCCTTTCAAACAAGCACTTGTAAAAAAAAAAAAAAAAAAAAAACAATTACGATCAAATACTTGCGTACTTTGAACTATAATAACGAATGTAAGGAGAGCTTGGGCAGGATAGGCATTGTGTCTAGTGAAGGGCTGGGACCCTAGGAAATGTAAAGAAGTCATTCTTAAAGCATTTTCATGGATTTGAAATCACAGTGCATGTGAGTACTTCAACCTTAAGCCACTGTCACAACAAGATGAGAATTTCATCCCAAAGTCATTTGTATATAATTATGTAAGTTTACTGGCGTTTTTGAGGCAGAAAGTTTTAGATCTTTTATATTTTTCCCACAATTAATTATTTTTTTAATTGAAGAGGCACAAAGCTAGTTAACGACCCTACCCAATGACTATTCCGAAGGAAACTAAAAGTAAATTTCAAGTGAATATAATGGAAATTACAGACTCAAAGTCGACTCGATCAATTTTCTCCGAATTGGCCTTTTCTCTTCAGTGAGCATTCCAATTTTAGTATCTTGGAGGCTTTCTCCTAACTTTTAGATTTGGATAGCAAACCAAAGTTTCAAGTTTGTTAGTATACAAACATTGGAGATATTAACGGTAACATGTATACATACACAGCACACACACACACACACACACACACACACACACACACACACACACACACACACACACACACACACACACACACACACACACACACACACACACACACACGGTGCTTGGTGCCAAAACTTTGCTGTAGACATGAAATAATTTTTATTTTGTTCCTTCATTGTCAGAGTTTGTGGCATGCCCACCCATGACATCATGGATATGCTATTGAACACTCTCCACAATGACCCATCCTAATAGTCTACTATATTTTCATATTGTAGACTATAGTAATATGTAGTCGACTTTGTTTATAACCAGATCAGATATAACCTAGTTGGATATATAACAAACCTTTATCAGAGTTCCTGAGTACGCCTTTTCTAAATTACTTCACTCGTAATAAGTTTTGGATATAGCCACCAACACAAGTTAGTCCCATGGCATTTTGTTTCTAAAGTTTTCAGTATTTGGAATGGAAGTTGCCATGACATCAAAGACAGAATTTTGTCTGCTGACAATGAAGGAGTCAGACCACAAGTTGTAATGCAGTTTTGTTGTAGGCATCTGCCAGACACTCTGAATCCTATGGATGTGATAATAATGGAGTCACACGCCGCTCCGCCCGCACTCCATGACATCCTTCACTCGCTGAAAAAAATGCGCTTGAATATCGCCAGGACCCTCAAGACATATCAACTTGAACTCCAGGCTACCCAAATGATTGATATGGACCAGGCTAATCCTACTGTAAGTTTTTGCATTTTGTGGTTAGCAGCGATTGGAACAGCAAGCTTGGCAGGCACTAGTGCCCGCCAAGCATTGCATTCCAGGTGCTAAGCTGATCTATCAGTCATGCTAGAGATAGATCAGTCATGCTAGAGAGAAAGATCACTCGTGGTGGACATGGATCAGTCATGTTAGAGATAGATTTCTCATACTAGAGGTGGATCAGTCATGCTAGAGATAGAATAGTATTTATAGAGAGAAATCAGTCATGCTCGAGATAAATAGATCATGCTAGAAAGATCATGCATGCTAAGTGGGATGGATCAGTCATGCTAGAGAAATATATACATCACTCATGCTAGAGATGAATCACCCATGCTCGAGAGAGATCATTCATGCTAGTGATGGCTCAGCCATGAGATATATCAGTCATGCTCGAGAGATTGTTCAGGCATGCATGAGAGGTAGAGATCAGTCATGCTAGAGAGAGAGAGAGAGAGGGCCATCATGCTAGAGATAGATCAGTCATGCTAGAGAGGTAGATCATGATCAGTCATGCTAGAGATAGATCAGTCGTGCTAGAGAGAAATCGGTCATGCTGGAGATGGACCAGTATCCAGACCAAAGAGGTGACTACCAAGGTGTAAAATGTAGGAAACATTTGAACAAACAAAGAAACACACGAAGTGAGGACAATTATGAACAAGTTTATGAACCCTTTGACTGCCAGTGCTTTTGTCGTGATGATTCCGGCTGGAATCATGACAAAAGGAGTTTCTAAAATTGTTGTTACTTCAACGCTAATGAGCCCCAGGCATTCAAGGATTATGAGTCCAGTGTGGTTTCAGCAAGAGGCATAGATCCTCAAGAGACCCTGCAGTTGTAGCGGATCATGAGGATCTATTCCTCTTGCAATTTAGTGGTGTTTCGTTTTTCTTGGCAGTGAACGGGTTAAATCCTATGTGAACAGACTAAATAAATTTTGTGGTATCTGTCGTTTCAAAGCGTGCTTTTTCTGCTTTTGCCCACTATAAATAACATGCTTTAAATGTCTGTAGCAGCAGCCAATATAATATTTGATACTGATGAATGTACAAACTACGTGCCAAGTAAACTAACAGTCCAAAGCTAGCCCGGTGTACCGTTCACCCCCCTCCCCCCAACCCCCACCCCTCCTCGGTACTCAGTAAGATGGCATTCAACGTGTACCTCAGTATGTCCTGAGATGTTGAAGCCATGTTTCCCTAAAATCCTTAGGAACACACCAGAGATATAGCCGATGGCGCAAGGGTACCCCCATTCACGCTTTTCGCGGATGCTAAAATGAGGTCGAGAAACATTTTTCTCTAAATAAATCAGAATTCATTCCAGAAGCCCAAAACAGGCAATATTATGTTAAGGCGTCCTCTGCAAAAAAAAAAAAAAAAAAGGGAATGAAAAGATACTGAATCAGTGAAGGTATTTGTGCACCCAGTAAATGGCCATTTCCGCGAAATCGCATGAAAAGACAAAAATAATGTGTCAGATTCCTTCAGACATTTTCTATAGCACTGGCAGTCCATTTTCAGGCTTACATCATTAAAACAGGATGTCACAATTAATACAAAGTTCACTAGGTGATGCTGTGATCACTGTGAGTGCCACAGTGGTTGATTTTGTTCCCCTACCCCACGTTTTAAAAATATTTAAACATTAATTAGAAAAAAATTACAAAAGTTATTCCATTTCATTTTGACCTCTCTTTACGTATTAAGTTTTAATTATGTGAGCATAAAGTGCAAGAAAATAAGGAAAGTCGGCATCCTTTATGGTACGTTCGTGGTGAATCATAGCTTTTTCCCATTTAAAATTGCGTATTGGGAAACGTACGTTGTTTCCGATGCTCTCAGAAATTTTGTATACAACTGATCGGTCTTTTGTTTTAGGTTTTATTGATTAGGATAGAGTACCACAGTTACTCCCAACCTGATTTTATGATGCTGTGATGCATTTAGGGGCCACAGTGGCTAAATCTGCTGCCCTACCCCTATTTTACCAGTACAACATTAATTTGTATGAAGTGTTGCCTGCCATTACACAAGTCATCAACAACTCTCTCTCTCCATTGGTATTTTTCCTGAACGCTTCAAGACTGCACTTGTGAAACCCCTATTGAAGAAACCATCTTTAGACCCAAATGTACTGAAAAACTATCGCCCAGTTTCCAATCTTACATTCCTATCAAAGATTCTTGAGAAAATTGTCCTTGCTCAAACTTTAAAGCATGTCAACTCTAATAGTCTGTTCAGTGTATTCCAGTCTGTATATCGTCCCCATCGTAGCACTGAAACAGCTTTGCTGAAGATATTCAATGACCTGCTTTGTGCTTTGGACGAGCGTAAGATCACAGTCCTTGCTTTGCTGGACCTGTCCAGTGCGTTCGACACTATTGACCATGAAATTTTGCTGTGCCGTCTTCAATCTGTATTTGGCATTGAAGACACAGTCTTGGCATGGTTTAGTTCATACCTGACTGAACGATCCCAGATGGTTTCTGTCGACGGCTGTCGTTCTGAGCCATCACCTCTTCGGTTTGGTGTACCCCAGGGCTCGGTCCAAGGACCTGTATTGTTCTTACTGTATGTTCAGCCCCTGTCCGACCTGATTTGTAGTCACTCCATTTCCTATCATGCATTTGCAGATGATACGCAGATGTACAAACGTGATACTTTCGAGCGAGCTGTGAATGCCGTCCAAAACATAAGCCAGTGCGTTGACCAGGTCAAATCATGGATGACCACCAACAAACTGATGTTAAATGATGGCAAAACTGAAGCAATGTTGGTAGCTAATCCAAGATTATCTTCGTCCCTGCCTTTACCATCATCATTGTCTGTTAATGGAACACTCACTGGCTTCTCTGCGAGTGTGAGAAACCTGGGTGTTACACTTGACAGCGGGTTATCTATGTCACAGCATGTCAGTGCAGTGTGTAGATCAGCTTATCTGGAACTTCGTCGCATTAGTTCAGTTCGTCACCTGCTGACCGTGGAAACCACTAAAACACTAGTTTGTGCATTTTTACTGTCCAAGCTAGATTATTGTAACTTTTTGCTTTGTGTCTGCCCTCAGTATCTCATTGATCGCCTCCAAAAGATCCAGAACAATGCAGCCCGGCTTGTTGTGAGAGTCTGTAAGACTGAGCATGTCACACCCATCTTGAAGTCCCTTCACTGGCTACCTGTGTCTTCACGTATTCAATACAAAGTTATGTCAGTCTGTTTTAACTGCCTTTCAGGCACCAGCTCAGAATACTTGTCCTCTTTGCTGCATGTGTATACACCCTCTCGTGAGCTCCGCTCCTCTTCTGATAAACGGAAGTTGTGTGTACCTTCTGTCCAAACTAAAACATTTGGTCAGCGCACTTTTGTTTATCAAGCCCCAGTGTTATGGAATACACTTCCTCTTGAGGTCAGAAGCAGTGAGTTTGTCTCTGACTTTAAGAGGTCGTTGAAACTCACCTCTTCAAGCTTTACTTTTAATAACTGCCAGTTTTTGATGCCTTAGTTGTAGCTCTGCAATCCTCCTTGTTTAGACTGAATGTTAATTAGAATATAAATTATTATGTATGTATTGTTGTTTAGTTTATTGTAAAAGTGGTGTGTTCGGGCATTGTGTTTTGTTTGTTATGTGCATATACGTCATTGTATTTTTAGTCTTGTGTACACTACAGATTGTAAAGCGCTTAGAGCTTTTGAGTAAGATTAAGCACTAAATAAATAATCATTATTATTATTATTATTATTATTATTATTATTACACAAAGGAACGCAAAATGATCATAACAATTGCTTAGGTCATACTCCTCTGTTTAAATATTTTTGTTGCCAGTTTTCTTAACAAAGTATGCATATTGAGCATAAAGATTTATGATCATTTCATTAATTTCAATGTGACCCATCAATTGTAATTCTTTCTACTTAAGGCATAAAAAGGGAAAAACGTCTGTAAACAGGTGCTGCCGCTGAAGCTTCTACCGTCTGCATATTCAGCAGTCTTTTCAAACTCGAGGAAGGTGTACCTCAGGGAGATGTTGTTCTGATGCTGTTCTTGGTCTACATTAATGACATCAGTACAGCAGTACCAACGTTCGTCTCGAACATCCTCCATGCGGATGACTTTGCATTGTGGAGTGCAGCAGAACATAAAGAAATAGCATCCTGCAGAATCCAGGATGCTGCCAATAGAGTCAGCAACTGGACTGAAAGATGGCCACTCAGACTGAGCTAGACCATCTCTTTCAATCAGATGGAAAGACAGGCAGGCTAACTTTACTGGGAACAAATAAATTACTGGATTCACGTGGAGGCCTCACATCGAAGCCATGGAAGCTAGAGCTGCGAAAAAAAGTCTCTGGTGAAGAAAACTGGTGGGGACCACATTGGCGCAAATTACAGCATCCTGGCGCAAGCAAACACCAGCTCGGTCAGACCTGTAGTGCGGTACCAAGATACATCTATACCATGAAACACTGCCAGCAAAACCAAAAAGGTCAGGCTTGACAAGATGCAGAACATGGGTCATTCTCATGATGCAGTGACATTCTTAGAGCCATCTGGAGCATCCCGATTGGAGGACATTGGAGCCACTGGAACGCAGAACAGCACACACGATGAAGAGACTTACTAAACACCGACAACACGGGAGACTACAGGAGCAGACCAAAAGCCGTCAGAAACGCCTAAGTCTGAACCGACAACGGAAGTTCCTGCAAAGGGCTAAAACTGACGTCCTGGAACCAAGCCCAAAGATGTGTGAAGAGCTCCCTTAAGATACCTGGACATCTCGAAAGAGCCTTCTAGACAACATAAACGATGTTCCAGGACTCTTTGCCAAAGGTCGCGGCACTGCACAAAGCCATCTCGCTGGCGATAATGCACCGCGCTACCCTCACAGCAGCTGTGCTCACATCTACACAGGCGGGTCCGCACAAGACGCCGTGCGGAACGAAGGACGGGGCGTGTACATCTGCTGTGCAAACCGCACTACTACCTCCCTCTCCTTACCAGCTGGCGGCAGCAGCTCCACCTATCGCACAGATCTGCAGGTGCTCAACACAGCAGCAGAGCACTAGCTAGGGTAAGGCAGCAGCTTGATCCACTGATCTCCTCACCAGGAAGCTTCGAGATAGACTGGATGCCCTGTCCACAAAATAGTGCTGCAGTGGATTCCAGCGCATTCTGGAGTAGCTGGGAATGGGGAGGCTGACAGACTGGCCAAAGCAGGCGCCAGTCTACCTCAAGATCACGACCTCCTGTAAAGAAACCTAGACCCTACAGCAACAAAGTGATTGGCAACAGCAGAATGGCGGCTGCAGCCCGTGGGCAGACGACATCAACAAGCTGAACAGGGAGAGCCAGGCCACCATCTTCCACCTTCGCACTGATCACTCTGGACTCGCCTCGTGAGACTGGGTCTTGCGGAAACAACCCTATGCGAATGTGGCGTAGAAAATCAGTCTCCTTAGCACATTCTTCAGACCTGTCCATACAGGGAAGCGGTCCGCTGGCAGTTCTGACCAGAAGACACGCACCTGTACACCAAACTCTGAAAACCTGCTGCCGAGCTCTTGACAGCTCACATATTGGCAGCCAGAACAATATAAGATTTAAAGAACGCCATCAAGGAATTGGACGTTGCAAAAGAAGAAGGCAAAAAAATGGGGGTGGAAGTGGTGATCTCGTGGTGGACATGTTGAAACTAAGTATTTTGATAACATTGTTTTGGCTGTTAGGAACCATGAAACTTTATTACGCATATTCATATTTACACCTTTCTGGACGAAAATAAATGAAAAAAAGGGAAGACCTTAATAGTCCCGCCTTACGCTAGGTAAAATATCACCTAAAGGACCAGCCAGTTAAAAATAGTTACAATTAAATTGATGTGTCACATTGAAATTAATGGAATGATCACAAATTTGTATGCTCAATATGCATACTTTGTTAAGAAAGCTCGCAACAAAAATATTTAAACAGAGGAGTATCGTAAGCAATTGTTATGATCATTTTGCGTTCCTTTGTGTACTGGTAAAATGGGGGTAGGGCAGCAGATTTAGCCACTGTGGCCCCTAAATGCATCACAGCATCATAAAATCAGGTTGGGAGTAACTGTGGTACTCTATTCTAACCAATAAAACTAAAACAAAAGACCGATCAGTTGTATACAAAATTTCTGAGGGCATCGGAAACAACGTACGTTTCCCAATACGCAATTTTAAATGGGAAAAAGCTATGATTCACCACGAACGTACCACAAAGGATGCCGACTTTCCTTATTTTCTTGCACTTTATGCTCACATTATTAAAACTTAATACGTAAAGAGAGGTCAAAATGAAATGGAATAACTTTTGTAATTTTTTTCTAATTAATTTTGTATATTTTTAAAACGTGGGGGTGGGGGAACAAAATCAATCACTGTGGCACTCACAGTGATCACAGCATCACCTAGTAAAGTTTGTATTAATTGTGACATCCTGTTTTAATGACGTAAGCCTGAAAATGGACTGCCAGTGCTATAGAAAATGTCTGAAGGCATCTGACACATTATTTTTGTCTTTTTTGCGATTTCGCGGAAATGGCCATTTACTGGGTGCACAAATATCTTCACTGTGAGCCAGAGATTCAATATCTTTTCATTCTGTTTTTTTGTGCAGGGGACGCAGAAGATTGGCTTAACAAACATAATATTGCCTGATTTGGGCTTCTGGAATGAATTCTGATTTATTTAGAGGAAAGTGTTTCTCAACCTCATTTTAGCATCCGCGAAGAGCGTGAATGGGGGTATCCTTGCGCCATCGGCTGTATCTCTGGTGTGTTCCTAAGGATTTTAGGGGAACATGGCTTAAACATCTCAGGATATACTAAGGTACGCTTTGAAACACATCTTATTGAGTACTGGGCGCGGTGGGGGGGGGGGATGCATGGTAGCCATGACTGACTTATGGAGTATATAGATTAGCTATCGTGATTCATGCTATAAAACATTTTGGACACGAGGGGCATTTCTAATGTGTTCGAATACAAAGAAACTAATGACATCACAATATTATGACATTCATTATTAAATTGGCCAATATTGTCATAGTTATGACACCTAATATCATTCAGATCTGTCAAACCAGTTTTCCTCAGGAATGTAAATGTCGAGTAGCTTCTCTCGCAGCCAGTGTAGTTCTCTCGCAACGCAATTTTCATTCTATGATTTACTACGACTGCTGCCACGACAAATCGTTTCAAGGGAGCTTCCAAAGTTTATCACGTTGTTTTGGGATCAGTCACCTTCGAAGACCACTGTTTTTAAGCGGTACAAGGAATCCCAGTTTGGATGCAAACTCTAGAAGATGACAACCGTTGTGGCCGTTCAGCAACAGTCGTTTCTCAAGAAACCATTTACAAGTTGAGGTCACTGATAACGGAGAACCTAAGAATTACCTACAGTGAAATAGAAAACACAGCAGAAATTTCATCAGGAAGCGTCTGTCTCATTTTCCATCTTTACCTTTGGTGTTCAGAAGCAATGCACCCGGTGGATCCTTCGTAACTTGAGTAATAAAGAAAGACGGCTAGGGTGCACTCATATGCTTCGACATTTCAACAGAGGAAGATCAAATCTTGTCTGGGAGTTAGTAACTGGAGACGAAACATAGACATATCAGTACGACCCCAAAACAAATCAACAGTCACCAATTTGGTTCTCCCCAGATAAGAGTCCAGCCATCAAATTCAAAAGATCAAAATATTCTGCCAAACAAATGGTGGCGTGCTTCTTTGCAAAATCTGGCCACATTGCTACCAATTTACCATACCGCTTGAGAACGGAAAGACAGTGACCTCAACCACTGCCTACCTAAATTCTTCGAGGCATGGTGCAAACAGCGGCCTCGCACTGGTACCCGAGGTCTCCAACCGCACCGTGACAATGCCAGCTCTCAAATTACTGTAGCAACTTTTGACTTCCTGGCGGAAAACAATGTACACCTGGTCACGCATCAACCGTGTTCCCCCCGGCCTGGCCCTTTATGAATCTTGTTCCCTTTTGTCAAGCGGCAGTTTAGGGAGAAGCAGTTCTAGAGTGCTGAACCCAATGCGCAAAAGGTCATCGTGCTGACAGCAGTCCGATGGCCTTTTGCGCATAGGGAAGACGCTTGGGCATACTTTCATAGTGTCATTTTGGACATACCTCATGCAACATGGTCAGGTACCACGGACATGTGGTTTGAGAGGATGACAAATGTGAAGGCTGAAGATACATACAATAAAGATTATTTAAAAAAAAAACTATTTAAAAATACTGGATTATTCATTTGGCATGTACGTGTGCCCAGAAAGCTGTATTTGAGAACTTATCAAGCGCCCCTCGTATGACATCTCTTTTACAGAGGTCTGGGCTATGTGTACATTTTCTCTGTGAATTACTTTGTCTATAACAAACTTTGAATGTATGCAACAAACAGTGTTGGTGCCGTTGCATTTTGTTATTCCTAAAGTTCACTGTGAGTCTGTTATCAATACCAATACCAGTACACTCAAAATTGTTTACTTTTGTTGCAGCAAAAGGCAAAGGATGAACCTCCCCCTGGATTGCTTTTCCCATCTGTCAGCAAAAGTAGGTACATTGTACAGCTGTAATAAGAGTGCGTCATTGCCTGCTACCATAACGTTTTATTTCCTGTTGGTGCTTTTTGTCAAGGTGATTACAGCAGGAATTACTGTGACAAGAAGCGCTACTGACAGCCAAAGGGGTTAACCCTGTTACTGGCAGCGGCCAAGAATTATCTCACATAAATCAGTGCTGTTCAATATCTATTAGCCCCCTATCCAAGGACCAGGGATGTAACTTAGGCAAGAGGCATGAGACCTCATGAGACCCCACAACTGTGGAAGCTCTTAAAGTTCTAGGCCTCTTGTACTTGGGTGTTGTTCACTTTCTCTGACAATGAAGGCGTTAAACAGATTAACTTATTTTCCCCCGGCTTCAACTTGTCGGCTTACATGCAAAGCAAAATGAGTCTATATATTCTGAGCCAGTGGTCGTCCATCTGTCCGTCCGCTGTTGTCCGTGGCAAAGTTTAAAGTTGGCATTTTCTTGGAGACTATTCAAGCCACAGTCTTGAAACTTTACCCAAGGATACTTTGTGGAAAGACCTTTCTAAACAGATTACATTTAGTGACTTTTCTCAAAGGTCAAAGTCACAGGTGGGGGTGGGGGGGGGGAGGCAAAAAGAGGTCAAAATTAGCCATAGTTTGACATAAGTTGATTTTTGGCTCACGTGCAAAGTAAAAGTGAGTCTATGTTCTGGGCCAGTGGTCGTCCGTCCGTTGTCCACAAACCAAGGGGAATAACTCAGCGCTGGACAGACAAACAGTTAGATCCCCTGTCCCCGCCTATCAGGCACCCATTCGCCAGCCCACAGAGAAATACGCAGGTATAGAACAAGATGATCATCTACATAGGTTTGTGAGCGTCCGTTGTCCCTCCACCATCATCTATGGTAAACTTTAACGTTGGTATATTCTCGGAGGCTCTGCAAGCCAGTCTTGAAACTTGGCCTAAGGATATTTTGTGGCAAGATCTTTCTACACATACCAATTTGAGTGGCCTCTTACAAAGGTCAAGGTCACAGAGGATCAGGAAATAGGTAAAAAAATAACTATATTTTGACATAATTATTTTTTTTCAAATACTATTCATAACTTCAAACCCAAACTTGGTACAAAGATATCTGATGGTAAGACTTTTCTATACATACTAATTTGGTTGATACCTCACAAAGGTCAAGGGTCACAAGAGCTCAGGAAATAGGTCTGAAATAGCCATATTTTGACAAAATATGTTTTTTTCTAAAATACTATTCCCAACGTCAAATCCAAACTTGCTACAGAGATACCTGATGGTAAGACCTATCTATGCATATTAATTTGGATGACCCCTGGGAAAGGTCAAAGCTCATTTATTTCAGTAGAATATTAGTTTTCAACAGTATTTTTGCAGACTTATCAATCAAACTTGGCACAAAGGTTACTGGTGATATGACTTTACTATGCATGCTAATTTAGTTGACCCTTTGCAAAGATCAAAGGTAACAGGGTTTACAAATTTGTCAAAAATGCGTAGATTTTGAGAAAACATGGATTTTTGCTGGTACAAAGTCTTTATATTAAGACATTTGATCACCTCCTTGTTTCAGTGACCTATAGGAAAGGTCAAGGTCACAAAGGTCAGACATCATGCACGTGAGTCATAAAAGCTTTGCCATTTTTCTTTTTTCTGATGTTTGCAGTAAAATACCTAGAAATATCAGTTCATGCAAACGCTGAGGATAATTTCCCCAACCTCAACTCTTACTGTTGTTTTTGTTTATAAATTTACAAAACAACTGTCATGCCATGATACTGGCTCCCAGAAAGAAAATTTTTCATTTGGCCATTGTCGGCTGGAGTCATGGGCCAACTACAGCCAATGTCAGCCTGATGACCTGTTGCTCATTGGGCTCATTATTATTGGCCTTCATATTTGCATTTGTTTTTCAGCGGTGCAGGAAATTGAAGACGTCATGTCTCATTCTCTCTACTTCCTCACAGAGAGATCCAGTCACACCAGAGTATGTTTTGCTGTTCATTGTTGTCTTTTAGTGTGAATACTTTTTTTTAAAGCGGTCTGCTTCATGGCAGTCTTTGATTGCTAAAATTCGCTGATGCAATACTAAGAACAATTATAAAGGAGATATTTTGAACTAGTATCCCTTTACTGCTGGGAGGAGGTTGCTTAAAATTTATTTTGCATTGTGGCACTGGCAGGCACTGGCTGAGGTCAGAATAACTCATAGTGAAATTGAACAATTTCAGTCCATCGTGTACGCCGTACGCTAGGTCATTTGTTTGAGTCATGTCCTTTTTCCGTTTTAAGAAATGACATTTTTCTTTATAGATTCTTGACCAAGTTTTAGATGTTTTTGATAGCCGTATGTTTAAGTTATTGGGGTTTAACCCCGAGCAGGCGACTAAGGGCATCTCACGGCGGGATGGGTAAAAAACTGGTCAGCCAGACTAAAAGCAAGGTCTTAAGACAAGATGTAAATATATCTTAAAAATATGTCAGGCTAAAATGTCGCACGAGCTTTAAAAGAAATGTCTACAGACTCTCAAAAAAGACAAAATAAAGAAATTCACAGTCTATGAATGCTCAGATCTTGTTAAAAATATTGCATTCTCTCAAGAAATTGAAGATTTTGACCGGGGGCACATCCCGAAACAAAACCTTCAAGGAGTCTGCTGTGATATCTCGTGGCAATTAGATCGGCACAATACAGCAAAAAGTGTCGAACAGAAAACTGCTCATCACAGGCAAAACACCATGGACGCTCATCCTGTTTAAGTAAGTAAGAGTGCGTAACATACGTGTGCCGAGTAAGGACAGTCTCCTCACGACGACTGCCGCAACGGAAAGGTAGACTGTCGGACACCGTAGGAAGTGCTTCATGCAGCTTGTTCCCTTCCTTTTTGTCCCACTCGGACTGCCACTCGCGGGCTATGTAGGCACATATCACAGGTTTAAAATCACTATAAACAGTCTGTGTGTCAGGGACAGGGTCACTGCGGGCACTGTTGGCAGCAGAATCTGCGATTCTGTTGCCTTCGATGCTCACATGGCCCGGGACCCAAATAAAAATGATGTCATAATATTCCTTCATCAAGTCTGCGTAGAGCTCTCTAATCTGCACCAAGATCATATGAGATAAAATAAGAATGAACATGAGAAACAAAATAAGCAAACGTGAGAAAAAGTGAAAGAAAATAGCAGGCTATAAAATGTTTTTAACCAACAACAAGACAGACATG
>BTPG01000008.1:110968154-111187403 GCA_036245525.1 Semisulcospira habei
ATTGTGTCATCAGCTGCCCTTTTTTTGTGACTGCGTCGCTCACTAGAACTAGAAAGAGAGGGGAGTGGGAGAGAAGGAATGACATACCTATCATTTTTTGCCTTCCACTGAACAACTACTACATAAAGCAGTAGGGACTACCCCCAGGCGCCCCGCAATCCGCTGGAGAATATCCAGTCCTCCCCCCGAGGGGGATGCTAGTAAATATTCCCAAACAGATAGTACCTGCTGAGTAGATTTAGGTTTTTGCCGCCTACGACCGGTTTTGCACCAGGGGGGAGAGGGGCTGGGGGGGGGGGGGGCTTCTTCAGTTAGGCTTATGGCGTAAACTGAAAGTTGCAAACACAACGCATGTACCAGAAGCCGCCTCCAGAATTTACTGGTAGCACCACTAGTACAGCGCGGATTGCATCCTAAAGCTTTATGAGGTGTTGCCGTGGAAGAAGACAGACTAATTTGCAAAAGTCAACACCTAGGTAATTTTGTGGTGCAATTATTCTTTACTTTTAACAAAGGCGTCGCCCAAAGCCAAAAATGCACTCAATCAGATTAGCTCCAAGGGACGTAATTTTTCATTCAATTCTGAGAATGCACTTCCTGTGCTAATGCCATGGAATTCCAGGCTGGTAAGCTTGCATTGTGTCATCAGGACACCAGCTGCCCTTTGTGTGACTGCATCACTCACTAGAACTAGAAAGAGAAGGGAGTGGGAGAGAAGGAATGACAGACCTATCTTTTTTAGCCTTCCACTGAACACCTACTGCAAACAGCAATAGGAACTACCCCAAGGCGCCACAAAATTGCCTAGGTGTTGCCTTTTCAAAATTCTTCCACTGCAGCACCACATAAAGCTTTAGGGATGCAATCCGTGCTGTACTAGTGGTGCTACCAGTAAATTCTGGAGGTGGCTTCTAGTACATGTGTTGTGTTTCCAATTTTCAGTTTAGGCCGTATGCCTACCTGAAGAGCCCCCCCCCCCCCTCCCCCCCCCCCCCCCCCCTTTGGGGCGAAACCGGTCGTAGGCGGTAAAAACAAAAATCTACCAAGCAGGTTCAAGATCTGTTTGGGAATATTCATGTACTACTCCCCCCTCTGGGGGAAGTCAGGATATTCTCCAGCGGATTGCGGGGTGTCTGGGCGTAGTGCAAGTGCAAGTGCAATTTTTAAAGGGACCAAGACTTCCAGCTATCGCTGATTTCGTCTGAGGTGGGGGGGGGGGGGCCAGGGGAGGGGGGGGGGGAGGTCGTCTCGCTGTCTGTCTGTCGCTCCGTTGCGCAGTGGCTGGTGGTATTGCCGGGGCCGGGTGGTTGATGGTGGAGGATGTGGGTGGTGTGGCCGGTATACCGTTGCTTAGTACCAGGCTGGAGGGTGTTGGTATGCCATCCACTCAAAAAATTCTTGTATGAGTGGTGGTGGTGGTGGCCGGAGGTACCGTCGCTGGTTGTGGAGGGAATTGGGGTGGCGGTGGTGGTGGCCAGTGGAGTCTGGATCTGGGTGTCGGGCGTTGAGTTGGGCGGGGTGGGTGGCGGTGTTGCGGTGGCAGTCGGAGGTGTGGTGGTGGCGTGGGGAGTAGTGGCTGGCGTTTCGTGTCTCTGAAGCGCTTTGGTGGTCTTTGACGCTTTCGTGGGCCTGTGGCTGGTTGATTGGCTGGCGGGCGTGGGGCGGTGGCCTCTTGTTGTGTCGTATCAGTCGTGTCTGTCTCCGTGCTTTTGGACGTGCTGGTTGGGACAGGGCTGGCGTCTGTTCCTGTCTCTTGGGTTTGCGGGGTGGTGCTTCCGCATCCTTTGTGTACTGTGGCGATGGGTGTTGTCCCTGTCTTCTTCGTGGCTGTTTGGGGGGCGGCATTTGATGCCTGGCATTCCCCGATTGTTGTTGTAACTGTCGCTTGGCTGGCTGTGCTCGTTGTCGTGGTGGGTTTTGAGTCGTTGATAGCGCCGGAGAACACCAGCCACCGGGCGGCGACTAGCCCTCGGTGGTACGGGTCTCCGTCTATCGCTATGATCGCTGGGATGGCATCCTGGAGTAGGAGCACCAGCTCCTCGAAGTCAATACCCCGGAGCCGAGTCCCCTCCTCCTCCGACGATGCCGGCCTCTCCCGAGTAAGTGATTCGGGGATAGAGACCGGCGGTGGGGAGGATGGGGAGTCCAGCCCCGAAGATGGCTCCGACGGGCTTTCTAGCTCCTCTTCATGTTGCTGGGTGGGGGGCTGGCGGCTGCCGTTCTTTCTTCTTGCTGCTTTTGTTGTATTGCGGCGTAGGTCAACGGACTAGCGCCGTTGTGCAGGAATTCGTCGAAATTGGGGAACAATCCCCTGGGTGGTATCGGCATCCCCTGGGTTATTAGGTAGTCAAGATGTATCTCCTGACGTGGTGGATAGGTCGTTTGCTGTGGGGACGAAGGTCCCCACGTTGATTGTTGTCTTGGCTGGCTTGGTGGGGACAATGGAGGCCGTTGGTTCCTTGTCTCCTTTGTTTGGCGTTGCGGCGCCTGGGGGGGAGGGGGGGAGTCCCCCACCTGTTCCCAGTACGGCAGCGCTGATTGTTCCCTTGGCTGGATTGGTGGGAACAATGGAGGCCGTTGGCTCCTTGTCCTCTTTGTGGCCTTTGTTTGTTGCGGCGCCTGGGGGAGGTTGGCGGTGTACTCCTCCACCTGTTGACGGTTAGTTTGGCGTCTGTTCGCCCTAACAAGGGCGGGCGGTTGATTTTTCTTGGAGGCCATCTGTCTGTATTTGTGGCTTGGCCTGGGATGGACTTGGTCTTGGTTGGTGGCTGCGCAGTGGAGCTTGAGGCGTGAGCTGCTTGCTTGGGAGGAGAGGTGGTCAGTCCTCCTCGGCTGCTGTGAGCTGAATGATGATGCTGGGCATAGTCCCTATTGCTAAATATATATATATATATATATATATATATATATATATATATATATATATATATATATATATATATATATATATATATATATATATATATATATATATATATATATATATATATATATGATGTACCTAAATTGTCGCAAAGCACCAGATGTCAGTGTTATACAATGTTTCTGAATTTACATCAAATTCGTCACTGGGTACACGGCGTCGTGGGACTAGCGATGCCATCACGTGAAGCTTATAGTGACGTTATTTTGCTGCTCGTGCTATTCTTTTTCAGAATTTCTGTCGCTACATCAGCCTACAGAGCGTACTAATGGCGGGAAGCGCCATGTGTCCGTCTTTATTTATGTGAGCCAGTGTGTGTCTATCAGAGTGTTACGATTGTGGTTGTGTTGTCCTGTGAGAGCATACATGTGTTAATCGTAGGAAACGATCCGATATTTATTTGAGCTATCATGGTTATGATTCACGTATCTTTTTAAGTAGCATTTTCTTTCGGTCGCGCAGAGCGGAATTCACTTCGTTATGATACGCTAAGTTTAGTCCAGAACGTTCTAGAAAGGTCGCACTGTCTAGTGACCTCGTATGTGTGACGTCGGTAAATTAGCGACACTTCGCAACAAGTTGTTTACTGTGCGCGTGAAGCTGTCAGCCGTTGTGTGTGTGTGTGTGTGTGTGTGTGTGTGTGTGTGTGTGTGTGTGTGTGTGTGTGTGTGTGTGTGTGTGTGTGTGTGTGTGTGTGTGTGTTATGAAGGATCGTGAATGTTCTCGAATTTTCCGACTAGTTTGTGAACTGTCTTCCATACTTTTATGAGATGTCATTTTACCAAGGATTTGGTGCTGAAGTGAGCAGCCAAATTTGTGTTGCCTATTGTAGTTTTTCTAGAAAGATTATTTTAATGAGTTTCGGTTGCGTGTTTCGTTCTGATTGGTTGCGTTGTATGATTTTCGTAGATGATTCTGGAAATTGGTAATATATATATATATATATATATATATATATATATATATATATAAAGAGGGCGCTAGGAAAGTACGTTCGTACATTGTCTTGCATTGTCAGTAGTAGAGACACGTAGTTTATCGTAGGTACGTGGCCCGTATAGGGTGTACATTGTGTGAAACGCTGCGTATGAGAAACTTTGTGTTGCCAGTGTGGACATTGCAGAAGAGACTTTGTATCAGTGTTGATGCATTTGGAAGTACATTGTGTGGAGATCGCATCGCTGAATTAAAATATTGTTGGAACTGTTACTCCAGTATTGTCTACGTCCTTAAGCCACGTGTGACGGATTGCAGCTGAATGAAGTTTATTTAAAAGAACTTTACGTGCGTGCGTCTGGTGTGTTTATTATACTACGACTACGACTCCACCACGTAACACAGAGGTTGGCTGCGAGAGGAGGGAGATGGATCAGAGGAATAATCTTAAAATTATGAACATGAACTATGAATGTTCCAAAAAGAAAAACACATAAGAGCTCCAAACAATACAGAGGATGTTCCCATGAAATCCTCATCTTGTTTTATGAATATGCCTATTACTAATCTTAACTCTGTTCTTTTATGATCTCATGAGCTGGCAAAAGAATATCCCTTTTGGGACAGTATAAGTATCCCGAATCTACTTTGAACTGTCATGGTTGATTCATCTCCTGTCATTCGTACAGTCATCAGCAGACGAGCGAACCCAGACTTTAAGCACATAACCTAAGGGCTGAATTCCATTACCCCCTTGTCCCTTTGGCTGTCGGTAGTGCTTTTTGTGGCGATGATTCCTACAGGAATATCGTGACAAAAAGCGCTACAGACAGCCAAAGGACATGTTAAGCTTGCAGCCACATGTACTGCGGTGGTACTGTACACAATACTGGTGGCTGCATGCACTTGGGGGATAGTTGTACAATAACCAGTATGCATGAGGTCATTTTGCTGCAGTTGGTCAGCATACAACTGTGCGACCGACTTACGCTAGAGGCCATGGATGTACTGGATATCTTGTTGATGCAGAACGTCATTGAAGATGCCGAGGTGACCGACTTTGACCTTTGGAGAGAAACCAATGAAAGGCTAGTAGAAAGGGTAAGACTTTTCCCGATGTGCAAAATGCCATTGGGCGGACTTTGGCCTTTGTTGGCCTGCGCACTTGTGCACAGGCTAGCAGTGGCCGACATTGGCGCGATAAACCTTTACACATTTTTGGCTCACATGCGATAGCAAAGTGAGTCTATGTAATGGGACATCCGGCGTTTGTCTAGCGTCCTTGGTAAAATTTAATGTTGGCATTTTCTTGGCGAGTATTTAAGCTTTAGACTTCTAACTTGGCCCAAAGATACTTTGTGGCAAGACCTTTCTAAACATACTAATTTCAATGACCTCTCAAAGGTCAAGCTCACTGGGGTCGAGAAAGGAGTGAGAAAAAAGCTGTATTTTTTTTACACATTGTTTCTCCTCAAAAAGTATTTTCAACTTCAAACCCAAACTTGGTACAGAGATACCTGATGACAAGGCCTTTCTATGCATACTAATTTGGATGACCCCTCAAGGCTCACAGGAGGTCGGCAAGTGTGTGAAAAATACCAGTTTTTGATAGAATTGTAGTTTTTATCAAAGTTTTTGCAAACTTTTAAATCAATGTTAGCATAAGGGTAGCTGATGATACACCTTTCTATGCATACTAATTTAGTTGACCCCTCACAAAGGTCAAGGGTCACGGAAGGTTGACAAATTTGGGAACAGTTCTTACATTTAGATATCGCTGGTACAAAGGCCAAGCTTTACTTGTTTTTAGACACTTCAACACTTTTGCATTTCAGTGATCTGTTGGAAAGGTCAAGGTCACAAAGGTCACTATTATTATGTGGATTGGTCATGCATGTGAGCCATAAGGGCCTTGCAGTTCTTGTTTTGTCTTTGCATTTTATCTGAAAATGTGTATGTGCATGTTTGTGTGTGTGTGAGTGTGTGTGTGTGTGTGCGTGTGTGTGTGCGTGCTTATGTATGTGTGTGAGATTAAGAACCCAGCGAAGGCAGAAACATGCTTAGAAAAAACAGTTACAACACTTAAAACACAATTTATTAATATTTCAAACTTAGCACTTAAGCAAGTACACAATTTACTACCTACTTATCTTTTGATGATGTGAAGATGCAACTGAAGAGTTTTATCTCCGCATCACTTAAAGATATAGTCAAAATATAGACATACAAACAAGTACACAATTTACTACTTCTCTTTTAGTAATGCAAAGATGCAACTGAAGAGTTGCATCTTCGCATCACTGAAAGATAAGTAGTAGATTGTGTACTTGTTTGTATGTCTCTTTTAAAAAAAGATTTAACCCCAAATATGAATAAATTGTGTTGCAACTATCTTTTCTAAGCATGTTTCTTTTTTCATTGGTTCTTCTCTGCATTTTACACGCTTGGAAGTCACCTTTTTTGGTCGTCAAATTTTGCTTACGCGTGATAGCAAAAGTGAGTTTGTGTTCTGGGCCAGTGGTCGTCCTCCGTCGTCCATGGTAAACTTTTACATTTCCATTTTCTCGCAGACTATGCAAGCCAAAGTCTTCAAATTTAACCCAAGGATACTTTGTGGCAAGACCATGCTAAACATACCAATTTCAGTGACTTTTCTCATAGGACAAGGTCATAGGGGATCATGGAATAGGTGAAAAAGAGCCCTATTTTGACAAATTTTATTGTTGTCAAATACTAACTAGACTTCAAACCCGAACTTGCTACACAGATACCTGATGGTAAGACCTTCCTATGCAATCTAATTTGGTTGACCCTCTAAAAGGTCATGGGTTACATGAGATCAGGAAATAGGTCAAACATAGGCATATTTTGGCAAAGGATATTTTTTTCTCAAGTATTATTCGCGACTTCAAACCCAAAATTAAATTTGTCTAGAGAAGAGAGAGAAAATATGAGTGGATTTGGACAATTTTTGTCGACACCATAATTTTACGATTTTTGCTAACAAACTTCGTAATGATCATGCCGCCCATATTTCCAGAAATGTTAGTATTAAAACATCGCCCTGCAAGCTTGCCTAACATACCGGCCGCTACTAAACATGCCACTGCAGACACTTTTATGCAGGAATGAACACGCCACTGAACTCAACTAGTGGCTAACACTGTACTGCGACGTGGCTGCTGACGTCACAGTATCGCTAGGAGCAACTAGTAAACACACAACCCGGTCAAATATACATTCCACTTGTGACTCTCTACCAGATGAATGAGTTTTCAGTTACGGAAAAAAACAGATTTAGCGGTAACACTAAATCTTGTAAAATATACGTTGAGATAGGTAAGTGTCTGTTTTAATTTGCGGTATTCTGTTAGATCGTTATGGTCATTCTTTAGTGTAATTTGTCTGAGTCAACGCTGACTAACGTACATTACAATATATTTAAACTACCATCAAACTACCCGACAGTGTCTTGTATACAGTCACTGTCTGTTAAATTTGTGATATTTAGTAACAAGAAAAGGCCTTGCGGTAGCCTACAGTGCGCTGAGAAAGAAAATCTTACTGTTTAATTGATAACCAGGTCCGTCTAGTGTAATTTTTCCGAGCGTGTTTTAGAAAATGAATTGGTCTGAAGAGGCTAGATTGATCTTTCAATCTCACTTAGATTACCATAAAGAAATGACGACCTTTTAAGAGTGGGTATTAGCAAACCAACCTGCAAAACCATTACCAAAAACACCAATCAGTAATTTGTACTTTATGGAAGTACAAAAAAAAGAGATGAGTGATCCAAAAGATCTACATTTATATTTAGAAAAAAATATTTCAACTGGATTGCTACCAACTGGTATTAGAGTAGATGACAGTAATTTACAGGGACTTACATTGGCAACATTAAAACCGTATTTAGTTAATGTCTACACGATAATACAAGAAACAGAAAAAAAGAACTTGATGTCTGCTATCTGCTATGGAGAGTGGCTAATCGTGGGTGCAGAAAATACAAAAGGAAACAAATTTAAACTGGGCAGATTGGTTAAAAGTAAATATCGGAATTTCAAAGACTTATGCTTTTCAGTTGAGTGTTTTAGCCAAGTTGCTACAGGGGTACCACAAATTTTATTTTCTTACACTGTCTTTTCGAAAGGTATTTAGTTTGCGCAAGCAAATTGAAAAAAATATTAAAAGTACAGGAAATAGCCGATTTTTGGAAAAACACCTAACGCTGGTCCGTAACCTTGTTTGTCACTGTCTTGTCTTACTGTTTTGAACGGTCCAAAGCCTTGTTCAGTACTGAAATGAACAAAAGACTTTGGCGCGACCAAACTGATCATAACCTTACCGTTAAACAAAGGCTCTGACGCGGCTTAACGGCCCGTAACCTTACTGTTTTGTACAGTCAGTAACCTTGTTCATGCCATGGCTTGCTAGGCCATGGCAGACGAACCAAGGGTTTAAAGGGTGGGGCCAGTACTGCGCACACTGCACTCCACCAAAAAGCTCCACCGCGCAGGCTTTAGGAAACGCCCACGGACCATGACACTGAACTTTCCAAGTCCTGTAGCGATGGGCAAGGTGCAAAACGGCAATTGAAAGATGTCACTGGAAGCTGCAGTCTCAAACCTGCATGCAGGAAGTTCAGGATATTGGTCGCCTGATGTAGACCTGGGGATGACAACATCACTCTGCACACCCTGAACGACCAAGCAGCCTTCTCTAGGGACAGCACTGCTTGCTCCACACGGAGAGGAGCCTAGAAAAGGTAGCCTAATCAAAGCTCATCCCCTTGTAACCCCAGTTGGCTAGCCGCGGTCATCGGGCATCTTCTCCTGCAGTCAGAGAACAAGAAAAAGCAACGGATTCACTCTAATGACGACCACGACCGGACTCAACGTAGCATGCTGGAACATCCGAACCATGCTCGACACAGCAGACAGCGGACGCCCTGAACGTCATTCCGCCCTCATTGCTCGTCAATTGCGGAGGTTAAACATCGACGTCACCGCGCTCAGCGAAGTACGCCTCCTGGAGGAAGGCAGCCTCCAAGAACTTGGCGCTGGCTACACCCTCTACTGGTCAGGCAGGCCTGCATCAGAAAGACGGCTCTCAGGCGTGGGCTTCATGGTCAAGACCCCCATTGCGACTAAGTTGGAAAACCTACCAACGGGTCACTCCGACCGCATCATGTCCATGCGCCTCCCACTGAGACACCAGCAATACGTCACCCTTCTCAGTGTGTACTCCCCAACCCTCCTGGCAGAGCCTGCAGAAAAAGACAAGTTTTACTCTGACGTGCGCAGCCTCCTGCAGAGCACCCCTGCAGACAACAAAGTCATCATTCTTGGCGACTTCAACGCCAAAGTGGGCCAGGACATTGAAGCCTGGAAAGGAGTCCTCGGCAAGCATGGCGTTGGGAACTGCAATGACAATGGCCGCCTACTGTTGGAGTTCTGTGCAGAGCAGCAACTTGTCATCACCAACACTACTTTCCAGCAAAAGGACAGTCGAAAAACCACCTGGATGCATCCTCACTCCAAGCACTGACACCTTATCGACTATGTCCTAGTGCGTCAGAGGGACCACAGTGTCGTTCTCCTCACCAGAGTGATGCCCAGCGCAGAGTGCCACACTGACCACCGCCTTGTCCGCTGCAAACTTAGGCTCCACCTCAAGTTGAAACCCAAGAAAGGGGGCCCCCCCAAGAAAAAGCTTGATGTTGCCAGCCTTCAGCGTGACGACAAGAAAGCTGCCCTTCAGACAGATTTACAGCGCATGCTCAAAGACACTGTTGATCCAGCAGACCCCTCCCCTGTAACACTCTGGGAACAACTGAAAACTGCTATTGTAAAATCTTCTGTGGAAGTCTTGGGCTTTGTTAGAAAGAGGAACAAAGACTGGTTTGACGAAAACGACGTAGAGATCCAGGAACTTGTAGCAAAAAAAAAAAGAGCCGCCCACCAGGCCCACCTAGCCCAGCCTTCCTGCCCTGTGAAGAGGTCTGCCTTCCGCCTCATCTGCAGCAGTCTCCAGCTCAAGCTTAGAGAGCTCCAAAACGAGTGGTGGTCCAGACTCGCACAGAGGCCCCAGCTTTGTGCTGACAACGGTAACTACAGGGGCTTCTACGAAGCACTGAAAGCAGTGTATGGCCCTAGGCACCTGGTACAAAGTCCTCTGCGAAGCGCTGATGGACAGGCACTCCTCACAGATAATACCTCCATCTTGAACCGCTGGTTGGAATACTTTCAGGACCTCTTCGGCGCTGGGCGCACTGTTCAAGAAACAGTCATCCTCCAAATCCCACACCTCCCACTAAAGGTTGAATTGGACGGACCGCCCACCGCCGAAGAGACCCTCGCAGCCATCCACCAGCTCAAGAGTGGCAAAGCAGCAGGCATTGACGGAATCCCGCCAGAGATCTGGAAACATGGAGGCCCAGCACTGCACAACAAGCTCCATGACCTCTTTCTCTGCTGCTGGGAGAAAGGAACACTACCAAAGGATCTCCGTGATGCAGTCATCATCACCCTGTACAAGAACAAAGGAGAGAAGTCTGCCTGCTCTAATTATCGTGGAATTACCCTGCTGTCCATTGCTGGGAAATTCTTGCAAGGATGCTCCTGAATCGGCTGGTACCTGCCATCGCTGAAGACCACCTCCCAGAGGGCCAGTGTGGCTTCAGAGCCAACAGGAGTACCACCGACATGGTCTTTGTGCTGAGACAGCTTCAGGAGAAGTGCCGCGAGCAGAACAAAGGGCTGTACGTAACGTTTGTCGACCTAACAAAAGCGTTCGACACTGTGAGCAGGCAAGGCATGTGGCAGATCCTGGAGCGACTAGGCTTTCCCTCAAAGTTCCGCAGCATGATCGTCCAGCTCCACGAGGACCAGCAAGGCCAGGTCAGACTCAACAGTGACCTCTCAGAACCATTCCCCATTCTCAACGGCGTAAAGCAGGGCTGCATGCAGGCACCGACCCTCTTCACCATCTTCTTTAGCATGATGTTGAAGCAGGCCACAGTGGACCTCGACGATGATGATGCAGTGTACATCAGGTATCGTCTCGATGGCAGCCTGTTCAACCTCAGACTACTGCAGGCCCACACCAAAACCCTAGACCGACTGATTCGTGAGCTGCTCTTTGCTGATGACGCTGCCCTCGTTGCACACACAGAGAGAGCCTTGCAGCGCATCACGTCCTGCTTCGCAGATGCTGCCCAGCTCTTTGGTCTTGAGGTCAGTCTGAAAAAGACAGAGGTCCTTCATCAGCCGGCACCCAAGGAAGAGCATCACCCTCCCCACATCACCATCGGCGAATCCGAACTGAAGTCCGTACACCAGTTCACCTACCTTGGCTGCATCATCACGTCAGACGCCAAGCTGGACAAGGAGCTGGACAACAGCCTGGCAAAAGCAAACAGTGCTTTCGGGCGACTATTCAAGCGGGTGTGGCACAATCAACAGCTGAAAAAAGGCACCAAGATCAGCGTGTACAGAGCAGTCGTCCTCACCACCCTGCTGTACGGTTCCGAGTCCTGGGCCCTCTACCGCAGCCAACTACGACTCCTCGAAAGCTTCCACCAGCGCTGCCTGCGTACCATCCTGGGCATTCACTGGAGTGACTATGTCACCAACGTCGAGGTCCTTGAACAGGCGGAAACTGTGAGCATCGAGGCTTTGCTGCTGCGTACACAGCTTCGCTGGGCGGGGCACATCTCCAGGATGGAGGATCATCGCCTACCCAAGATCACTCTGTTCGGCGAGCTCGCCACTGGACACCGAGACAGAGGGGCACCAAAGAAGTGCCTACCCGGCACCGGCCTCCACGTGGCGTAGGTGGGTAGTCCGCTCAGTCCCTGACTGAGTGGGCTAGCGGACGGGTGCCATCTTTGTCCAGGATTAGGACTTGATGTCAGCAGATATGTTGTTCAGCCTTTTCACTGGTCCGGTTTTTAAGGAGCTGTGCTAACCTAGGTCGTACCATGTTGGATTGGTCCTTAAAAATACTCGTGACTTTTTGGTCCTTTGGATCCCAAGTGTTTGCCGTGCTTGGAGACCCGTGTCGGGGGAGAAGAGGATCCTGGTGGCTGAAACACTCCACTTTGGCCTTGACTTCTGCCTAAACGGGAGGCTAGTCGTACCGGCCTAGTCAATCGGCTCTTGTCACGTTGAGCCCTATCCCACTGTTGACATGCGGGTTGCTATACGGAGCACCATGCTATAGCCTTTGCTGCTGATTAGGTGCTTTACGCCAGTATTCCCCTGCATTCAACGGTGTGATAGAAGGCGGTGGCTCAAACGGTTCAATCGGGCTTACCCCCTTGAGTATATCTTTCGGGCAGTCTCCATTGTGCGTCGGCTGGAGACCCGCCGACAGTTGCACTTTCCCTTGTTGGGCTCGGTGGCGGGCGGGGACCCCCGGGGGATGAATATCTCTACTAATATAATATGGATAAAACAAAAAAACCAAAACTAGCACAGAAACGGCATATAGACACCGAATTTGACCATGACAGTGATTCAGACTGTGAGGAAGCGACGCCTCAGGCGTCGGCCGTATGGCCTCGCTTCCTCATTGTCCATAGCAAGGTGAAGGAGAAACCAGTTACCAAGCTGCATCCTTTTCTGGTGGGGGAGACCCTCAGGAGCCGTGTTGGCAGGCCTGACGCCCAGCGCCTCAGGTCTGGTGACTTGCTGGTGGAGTGCCGTACTCGGGCACACTCCAGCGGGCTGCTGGGGCTCTCTTCCATCGGAGACACTCCTGTGGAAGTCACACCCCACAAAACTATGAATTCGTCAAGAGGCGTAATCAAAGATCAAGCTTTGGCAGAACTGTCAGAAGATGAACTTGTAAGGAACCTTAAGTCTCAGGGGGTGACTTGCGTCAGGCGCTTCGCTTCCAAGCGAGGTGGTGGGGAGATCCGTCTCCCTACCATCATCCTGACGTTTGGCAACCCCACCCCTCCTACTACCATCTGGGGAGGTTACTACTCCCTGAGAGTAAAAAAGTACGTCCCTCTTCCCCTCCGGTGCTTTAAGTGCCAAAAGTATGGCCATGGGCAGAAGACATGCCGTCAGGCAGAGGCTTCATGCGCCCGTTGCACTAGGCCCGGACACTCTGCTGAGTCCTGCACAGCCACCCCCCTGTGTGTGAATTGCCAGGGGGCGCATATGGCTTCGGATAAGAAATGCCCTCGTTGGATATCCGAGTGCAAGATTCAGCAGGTGCGTGTGGAGAAGGGGCTGTCCTTTCTGGATGCCAAAAAACTGGTTGAAGGCCCTGGTGCAGCTGCGGCTGCCCCAACCTCTAACACCTCAGTGTATACTTTTAGTGCAGCGGTGGCAGGCAAGCGCCCCACCAAAGACTTTTCATGTCAGACCCCAACTAATTTGGTTGGGGGCGGAGCCTCGGCTCATCTCGCCCCTGGAGAGTAACCCTCCTCCGGTGGTGACAAGGAGCCAGGGAACGCAGAAGGCGGACACTGCCGGTCCGGTTGTGCCGCCTTCTGTTGCCCCTAAGCCTCAGCCCCCACCCAAACCTGTTAGTCAGTCAACTCCAAAGGCTTCTGGCTCTGGTCAGCCTTCTAAGGCCGCTAACTCTAGCGGCAGGAACGCTGCCCAGGACCAGAAGTCTAAGAAATCTATGGGACCGCTGTGCGCACGGGCCCAGAAGGGGAACACAGATGTGCCCCTTCAAAACAAATATGCTGCACTGGAGGAGCGGATGGAGGGAGTGGAAGTTGTTGTTTCTGATGCTGCGGCAGCTCCACCCCCTTCCTCTCCGAAGAACCAGAGGAGGCCCGGGAGCCGGCCCCCCTCTGTTTCTTCAACTCCTTCCAAGGTAAAGGAAAAAGGGGGGGAAAACTCCTTACCCCCAGATCAGACTTAATCATGGACTCTTTGCTTCAGTGGAATTGTCGTGGTTTTCGAGCTAACTTTGAGGAATTACGTCTTTTAGTCAAGTTCTATAACCCCTCAGTCATATCTCTTCAGGAGACTTACCTGAAGACTTCTGACCCTGTGTCTTTTAATGGTTTTAATGTAATACATAAAGGCTCTGATTCGGAGAGGCGCTCGGGTGGAGCGGCTCTTCTCATTAGTAGCCAAATTTTATGTAGCCCCGTTAGCATCGACACCTGTCTTCAGGCTGTCGCTGCTCGGGTTACCTTAAAAAAGACCATAACCATATGCAGTATTTACCTGCCACCATCACTGCGGGTCTGTAGCAATGATATTTTTCACTTAGTAGATCAACTGCCCCCTCCCTTTATTCTCATGGGGGATTTTAACGGTCATGCTCACCTTTGGGGTAGTGACCACTATGATGGCAGAGGTCAGATGTTAGAAGATGTTTTTTCTCAACTTAACCTATGTGTCTTTAACGATGGCTCACCTACATACTCTAACTCAGGTTCCGGATCTAGTTCTGTTCTAGACCTCACTGTGTGTGATCCTTCTCTCATGCTGGACTTTGACTGGAAGTGACCACTTCCCAGTAGTCCTGTCATCGGTCAGCTGTGAGGAGGATTCGCCGGTGGGGCGCTGGAATCTCAAGAAAGCTAACTGGTCTCTGTTTGCCTCTCTCTGTCAGTCTCGTCTTACAGAGGAGGTGGTCATGTCAGCTGAAGAACCTGTTTCTTGTTTTACTTCTATTTTGTTGGAGGTTGCAGGTGAAACCATCCCTAGAACTTCCACATCACTCCCTCGGAAGCCGAGAGTACCATGGTTCAATGAAGAGTGCCGCAAGGCCCAAACAATGCGCAAATCTGCTCAGCGACGTGCATTTCGTAATCCGTCGCAAGCAAATATTTTAACCTTTAAAAGACAGCGGGCGAAAGCCCGTTATATTTTTAAACGTGAACGCCGTGCTTCCTGGAGACGCTTCGTCTCATCTTTATCTTCTAGGACTCCGTCCCAAAAAGTCTGGAAGGCTGTTCGAAGAATTAGGGGCAGGGGTGGCTCGGCTTCTGTTGGCCATCTTAGAGATGGTGCCAGTTTGGTCACAGATAAAAAGGCTGTGGCCAATTTGCTTGACTCCACCATTGCCCATAATTCTTCAACAGAGCATTATTCACCTTTCTTCCAGAGAGAGAAGGAGAAGCGAGAATCTTGTGCTTGTGATTTTATATCGGATAACTTGGAAGACTATAATGCCCCTTTTACGTTTTCAGAATTGCAGCAAGCCATGCAGAAATGTACTGACTCTGCTGCTGGATTAGATACCATCCATTATCAGCTCATAACACATCTGCCTGAGGATTCACTCCTTGTACTTCTCAAGGCCTTTAACCATATCTGGATAACCGGTCATTTTCCGCCATCTTGGCGCCAGGCTGTGGTTGTGCCAATTCCCAAGCCGGGTAAGGATCCTTCCGACCCGGGCAACTACCGGCCAATAGCTTTGACATCATGTTTATGTAAAACTATGGAACGCTTGGTCAACGCCCGACTGGTGTGGCATCTTGAGTCACAGGGTCTCATCACAGACCTCCAGTGCGGTTTCCGGCGCTTCCGTAGTACAACTGACCATCTAGTCCGCTTTGAGTCTTTTATCCGAGATGCTTTTGTCAACAAGCAGCATGTCTATGCAATTTTCTTTGATCTTGAAAAGGCATATGACACTACCTGGAAGCATGGTATAATGTCTGATTTGTCGGACATGGGTTTTAAAGGGCATCTGCCCGTTTTTATTCACAATTTTTTGTCCAACAGGTCGTTCCATGTCCGTGTGGGCTCCACCCTCTCCGACTCCTTTGAACAGGAGATGGGTGTCCCGCAGGGCAGTATTCTATCTCCTGTTTTATTTAGCATTAAAATAAATAACATTGTAAAGGCCGTCAAGGATGATTCTGAATGCTCTTTGTTTGTGGACGACTTTGCTTTGTGTGCACGAGGTCGAGGACTTGCGTCCCTTGAGAGGCGCTTGCAGCTGTGCGTTGATCGCATCCAGGGGTGGGTGTCTCTCAATGGATTCAGGTTCTCGCCCTCCAAGACAGTCTGTGTGCATTTTACTAACCAGACGAAATTTTTTCCAGAACCTAGCCTGAGCATTGCTGGAGTGCCAATTAAGGTGGCTGAAGAGGCTAAGTTTTTGGGGGTCATCTTTGACAAAAGATTGACCTTCTGCAATATGTTAACTACCTTAGAACCTCTTGTCGGAAGGCCCTCGACATTCTTCGTGTCGTTGGTCGTACTGACTGGGGTGCAGACCGCATCGTCTTACTTCGACTGTACCGGGCCCTTGTTCGGTCCAAACTGGATTACGGCTCTGTGGTATATGGCTCGGCTTCCAAGTCTGTTCTGCAGCGTCTGAACACAATTCACCATCAAGGTCTGCGCATATGTCTGGGAGCCTTTAGGACATCTCCAGTTCCTAGTCTGTATGCAGAGGCAGGGGAGCCTTCTCTCAGGCTCCGCCGCATCCGCCTCATGCTCAGCTACGTTCTGAAGCTGAAGGCCCATCCAGAAAATCCTGCCTATGATTGTGTTTTTAACCCGTCGTTTGCAGAGATTTACGATGCCCATCCGGGAGCTGTCCGTCCACTTTCCTTCCGTGTCCGACCTCATCTGCAGGCGGCCGGAGTGGACCTGGACAAAGTTTCGGAATCTCTGCAACACGTCACTCCACCCTGGCTACTACCAGTTCCTGACATCTTGCTGGACTTGACTGCCCACAAGAAGGATTGTACTCCACCAGCCATATACCAACAGAGCCTCAATGAACTCCTTTCAATTTTTCCTGGCTATTGTCGTCTTTATACGGATGGGTCCAAGTCTGAGGATGGAAGAGTGGCTGCGGCTGCAGTGTCCTCTCGCCATCCTAGACGCCCATTTAAGCTCCGTCTCCCTGACCATTCCTCTGTATTTAGTGCAGAACTGCAGGCCATTCTGCTAGCACTCAAGCATGCCTATCAGTCTCGGGAAAGGAACTTCCTGATTCTGTCTGACTCTCTTTCTGCCCTGCAGGCCCTTCAGGGCGCGGGAACAGACCATCCACTGCTGGTGCAGATTAGAGAGCTCTACGCGGACTTGATGAAGGAATATTATGACATCATTTTTATTTGGGTCCCAGGCCATGTGGGCATCGAAGGCAACAGAATCGCAGATTCTGCTGCCAACAGTGCCCGCAGTGACCCTGTCCCTGACACACAGACTGTCTATAGTGATTTTAAACCTGTTATTAGTGCGTACATAGCCCGCGAGTGGCAGTCCGAGTGGGACAAAGAGGAAGGGAACAAGCTTCATGAAGCTCTTCCTAAGTTGTCTGACAGTCTACCTTTCCGCTGCGGCAGCCGCCGTGAGGAGACTGTCCTTGCTCGGCTCCACATCGGGCACACATATGTTACGCACTCTTACTTACTTAAACAGGATGAGCGTCCATGGTGTTTTGCCTGTGATGAGCAGTTTTCTGTTCGACACTTTTTGCTGTATTGTGCTGACCTAATTGACACCAGATATAAACACTTCACAGCAGACTCCTTGAAGGTTTTGTTCCGGGATGTTCCCCCGGACAAAATCTTCAATTTTTTGAGAGAATGCAATATTTTTAACAAGATCTGAGCATTCATAGACTATGTGAATTTTTTTATTTGCCCTTTTTGAGAGTCTGTAGACGTTTCTTTTCCAGACATGTGCGACATTTTAGCCTGAGATTTTTAATCTATATTTACATCTTGTCTTAAGACCTTGCTTTTAGTCTGGCTGACCAGATTTTTACCCATCCCGCCGTGAGATGGCCTTAGTCGCCTGCTCGGCGTTAAACCCAAATAACCAAACCAAACCAAACCAAAGAAGTGATACAAAGATGGTCTCAAGAAGTCACTTAGTGCCTGTCAATCGACCACCGCCAGTGGTCTTCGCTTGCTGCGGACCGTGACACCTGGCACTCCACCATTTACAAGGCAGCCGTCTCCTTTGAGGACTCACGCAGAGCTAACCTTAAGGACAAGCGCCTCAGGAGAAAAAAGCAGAATTGTAACTCAGAACCCTGACCAGACCTTCCCCTGCAGCCACTGCGGTCGAACCTGCCTGTCCCGGATTGGCCTCCGCAGCCACGAAAATGCCTGCAGAAGACGTGGGCAAGCCCTATAGAATCTTCGTTCGCGAAGCCAAGCCAAGAGTGAGAACCTTGTTCAATACTGAAATTGAACAAAAGGCTCTGGCGTGGTCTAACAACCCGTAACCTTATTTGTACTGTCTTGATCAAAGGCACGTCCGAACGGATCATAACTATGTTTTTTATGTTTGTATTATTCTATATGTTGTGGACCAAGTGTGAGGTGTTTTTGCCGCGGCTCATGAAGTAGCTTGCTTTTGCAAGTGAAACAGACATTACATAGGTTTTATCAACGGGACTGACGGTGGGGTATACCTGTAGCACCCTGGCAAAGAAAGATGATTTTGGCTTTGTATCTGAATAATTGATTGATTGATAACTCAGCACCCTGGACAAGCACTCAAATCGTGGTATCCAATGTAAACAAATGACGTATGTCCTTAGCAAATTGTTCGACGCCGTAGGTAAACAACAGAGACTGTTTGTAGCAACCACGCTGACTGAGCGCCAGGGCGTAAACATAAGATAGTCCCGTCTCAAGAGAGCCATTTACTACCACTTTTGTGTCACAAACAACTAAGAAAAGAGAGGCAGGGAGACAGAATGCAGAGTTAAAAAGACTCGTAACATAAAGTCTTCAGACTTCTGTTAGCACCAAGCGGTTATGCCGGCACCGCAGTTTCTAAGGTAAACAAATGACATATGTCCTTAGCAAATTGTTCGACGGCGTCGAACGATTTGCTAAGGTAAACAAATGACGTAGGGTCTTAGTAACGAGACTACACAGTGATGTACACAGCTGTGTATCATATACGATACAAAACTCAACATACTTGTGTCATACAACGGTGTGGCGAAGTGTTCTTCGGACAGGGGTCTACACTATTTATACATGCTGAATAAAGATTGTGTCTGTATGCGTGTGTTTGTGTGTGTGCATGTGTCTGTATGCGTGCGTATGTACGTGTGTGTGTATGTGTATGTACGTGTATGCGTGTGTATGTGTGCATGTGTGTGTATGTATGTGTGTACATGTGTCTGTATGCGTGTGTATGTGCATATGTATGTGTATGTAGTGTGCATGTGTATGTGCGTGCATGTGTCTGTATGTGTGTGCATGTGTCTGTATGCGTATGTATGTGTATGTACGTATGCATGTGCGTATGTATGTGTATGTGCGTGCAAGTGTCTGTATGCGTGTGCATGTGTCTGTATGCGTGTGCATGTGTCTGTATGTGTGTGTGTGCGTGTGCATGTGTTTGTATGTGTGTGTGCATGTGTATGTGTCTGTATGTGTGTGTGTGCGTGCGTATATGTTTGTGTGTGTGTGCGTGCATGCGTGTATGTGTGTATGTTTATGTGTGCGTGCATGTATGTATGTTAGAGATATAAGAAAAGACAATTCAATACCATTTTTACCATTTTCTTTGAGTCAATACCCAGAAACACATTTTTTTAAAAATAATAACCACACACACGTACACACACGCACAAAATAATAAAACAAAAATTGTTATATGCACTTGAAAACAAATTTTTTAAGTTACCTACAGATACTTGATAACAAGTTTCCAAAGTCACCTAGAACTGTCAACTAATTTTACAAGTAACTTTTTAAGTTCTTATTAATTAGTTAACATAACAATTTATAAGTTAGTTGACATAAGAAGTTATAAGTGTCTTAAAATAAGAACTTACAATTTCTTATAATAGCTTAAACATAACAAATTGTAAGTTCTTGACTGAAGTACCAAAATACTCTGACTTTTTTTTCAAAACAGGCCTCAACTGTGTAAGTGGCGTGTCATCTCTATGTAAAGTGTATGACATTATTAAACGATTTCCAAATCTGATGTTTATTTGCTTAAAAGAAGTCCTTGAAGTTTTTCCGTGGTTTCCTTTACACCAATCTGTTTTCCTTTCTCTAAGAATCTGGCCTTCAGTTCTTCAACTTTTACGGGAGATTGACTACGCATCTTATTCTGGATTTCTGACTTCTGTTTTTTGTAATTATTCAAATCATCCTGCACCCTCTTAAATTCTTTGTCGCTAATAAAATTATCTTCCAATGCCTTACTTATAATAAGTTTCATACTGCTCAGTTTTGCACCAGCCAACATACTCAATGATTCATGTTTCTGTAATTTCGTATGAAATCTTTTGTTTATGGCTTCCAAACCAAAGCAAGCCAGGCATGTAGCAACGCCTACACCCTCAATTGCAATTCCAATTAAACTGCCAATTCCAGTAGCAATCAGTGTTATACCCCCTACAGAACATCCAGCTGAAACTGCACCAATAGCCATAGATGTGTTTTGAACAGAATTGAAAACTGACTTATACCTCCTTTTGCACTGTGAGTATTTTGCTTCCTCACTTTCGAACGCCCACTCGGGTCTGCCCTGGGGGACTTGGGTGGGGTTAGGTATTTTTTAGTTCTCAGGGTCACCCTGGTCAGCCCCACAGGGTGGGTTTTTCTCTCTATTCTGGGGCATGTGTTTCTGTCTACCCTTTGTCCATTCACCTGTATTTGCCTTTTTAAAACACTCTCTACTGTCTGCACTGCCTGTAGCTCTTGATATTGGATGTGTGTTGCTAAATGGTCTTAGCTTTATTTAGGCTCCATGTGTTGGGTTTATTTAATGTATTTGACCGGCTGGCGACATACATTCAATGTTCTGTTTATTTATTTATTTTTTTCACAAGCAGTGCAGGCACGTCCTGAGAAAGCCTTGTTGCTGTCGGGACGTTAAGCAATGTACAATCAAGCAATCAATCAATTCCTCACTTTCGAAATATTTAATTGCTTCTGTAATATTTATTAATCGGAATGCGTCTGCCTGTAATGTTTTATCTGATGCAATTGGCATAGACATCACAAACATCTCAGACGACACAGTCTCAGTCGTCAGTAGTTGTGGATACAAGTTTACCATTTTTTTATTCACAAATATTTTTTATTTAATCGGTGATTACATTTTGCGACTCGTCAAAAGTATACAATTTGCTGGCATAATAAAACAAAACAAGATCAATGTGTTCTAGTTTTATGAAATTTAGAAAAAAAAAAGTTAGTTTATCGACTAATATCTTGACAGCTGGAACACTGCTCAAAACCTCAAAATTATCTTAAAAAAAATTCTAATAGTAATAAAAACCTTTGTTGACTCTGTCAATGTGTCATCCCATGTAAGTTTGATTCCCTGTGCGATATTTGCCTCTTTTGCATAAGCTATAGATCTCATGATAATTTCAAATACTATTGTCGCGTCTCTTGCAATGGCAAAGTTTGCTGGTACAAACACAATTGTTGCATCTGTTCTATTTTTTCTATGTGTAAGAAGATACTGTCGTCTCTCATACTCTTGCACCTTCAGTTTATCTCTGCTATTGTTGTCTGGGGCAAAGCTTGGAACAAGGCTTACAATCAGTGGCCCAGAGTTAACAACTTTCCTAAACACTAAGGTGCCTTCATCATCAGTGTATACATAAGGACTAATAAATTCAAACTTTATGTCCCAGGCAATTGTTGGTGGTGTGCAGGTACAGGAAAAACTACCCACTTATTACCTACATGTATTAAGTTGTAGGGCACATCATTTACAGGTGGAGTAGGAACAGTGACATCACGCAGCTGACCAAGTTTAGGAATTTGTCTGTCTGTTCTGTCCTTCATGTCATCTATTACTTTTCGCTTGTACATGCCAAAAGAATCAAGTTCAAAACCATACACTTCCCCCACCTCCCCTTCCTTTTCAAAATCTTGGACGTCAGCCAAATCTTTCAACTCGGTTACAGGACACTCAACTGGAATAATTCTCGGCTTTGGACCAGCACTCATTTTTATAAACAAAAATAAAATTATTTAACTTCCAACACAACACTAAAATCATGCATCACAACTGGTTTGTCATCTTGATTAGTTACAGATATACACAGTGACTCAAAGAAACTAGAACCTAATTTCTTAAACTGCAAATTAGGAAATCTAACAACTACACTTTCACAATAGGGTGCAGTTCCAGTCGATAAGCATCTTAACAAAGTTGATGGCTTTCCATTGTGAACATTTTCAGTTGTGTTTAGTTCTTTCAAATAAACATTCAGTACTGTGTGTACTGACAAATGAACAGGATATCTTCCAATTATTTTTTCTTTTTGGGCTTTAATTTTAATCCTGTTTCATAAGTCCAATCTTCATCACCACTAACAGCTAAAATACCAATATCCCATATGGTTAAAAAACCAAGTAGTATTAAAAGTTTGTCTGATAATATAAGCTGACTATTTTTTGGAAATTCTAAGGTAACAAGCAGTTAGCCGGATTTAAAGTTGCTTTAATTTTATACATATCTTATAAAAATTCAGCTATAGTACAAAAGTCGTAATACCCAGGCTGTAAGTGATTAGCCTCAAAACGTGCACTCCCTATAGTTCCATGTACAGAATATTCCCCATCATCTGTTACATTAAACCACTTTACTGTGTAGAACATTTCATGGATAGCTACAGACTTGCTACCATTGCGATTATCGATCCCATTAGTTAACCACACTGGTTTGCTTGTGTCAAGATTTGTTAAAGTTATAAACATATTTATTATCTTATAAAAAAGAAAGATGGAATTTAAATCGTAAACCATTACCACTACAAACGCATTTCAATTTAATGAGGATGCCAAATACAATGTCGCCCCAACTTATGAACAGAAAATAATTCAACTAAATCAGCTCGATATAGCTGTGTCAGAACAAGATTTATTTCAAGTAAAAGTACCAAATCCCTTTGATGATTACCTAAACCCTCCAATAACAGACGATGCTACTGCAAGAAAGTGGTCCTCTAGCCCACTACAAATGTTTCAAAACCAACTTAACTTTGCTATACTGTGTTCAACTACAGGCTGCGGTGTTTCATTTACAGACCACTTGAATCACTCAAACAAACTGATTAGATCTATGTATCGTTTTCACACGTATTACCAGCTTAGAAGAATACTGTCAGAACTCCATACACCACTGCCCATTGAATCCAGTTTCCACAGGTATAACAACCCCATGGATATGAAAGCATTTGAATGCATCTGTAATGAATTTAACATCAGCCCCAGGTATGACTTCACACAAAAACTAGATGATCACAATGGTATGGGTACATTGTATTATGCTATGAGTCACAGACAATACCCTCAAGATTACTACCCTGGTTACACTTCATTATCATCAAAATCACGAGTCTGGTTAGGATCAATAGAACAGAAACAGTCTAATGCCTGGACCACATTTATTTTAGACAGGAGTGACAGGTTTAATCAAGCAGGAGTCGAGCGCGTAAATGAGTCAATCAGAACATATGTGTGGTGTTTACTAGGAGCACAATCACTAACAAAATCAAATATATTAAACGGGAGTGGCAAATTTGAAGCACAAAAACAGTTTCTTGCAAACCTAGAAGATTCAATTAATTCAGTAGTTGATCTCCCATCAAGCATACAATGCTATCAAGACGTTCTCAGATATGCCAGATCAAAAGCTGACTTTGTAGCTGGCATCGGGCTATACATGTTGCCGTCTGACCTTCAACTCCAAATGGGCACAATAACAAATTATAATAATGAAATAATAGTTGCTGGTGTTGGTCAGAAATTAGGACTCAATCAGACTGTGAACGTTGGAGCAACAACCACGCATGTACAGAAAGTAAAACCATTACAGACGGTTACTTCCCCTGCCCCAGCCCTGACAGTAGTGCAAACGTTAGCACCATTGCCAACCCCTGACACACATGAGTCAGAAAGAACAGCATTGGTAATAGGCCTAACTGGATTAGGGGTATTACTTCTTTACCTGTTTCATTAAATACCCAGTTATTAATCCTCCTACTGTCACCAAAAAGACCCACACATGCTCTGCCATAAACCCAACTACCTTCGCTGCTGTACTAATAAGCCAACTAACAACTGTGCCTATTATACCAGGCAAAGCATCCATTGCTTTCAGAGCCAATTTCTTTAACAAGTCTGATATGTGTGACAACTGTTTCTTTACCCATGACTGTAAATCTTTTGGGTCAGTGGGGGCTGGTGAACCTGGGGGTGCTGGACTGCTACCACCACCACCACCACCAGAGACAGCCAACACGACAGTACTGATAATAAACCCCAGAGCAGTAATTAAACTCGCAATTGTAATACCTTGTTCTCTGAAAAGTGTTTTAAGTCTCTCAGCCAATGTTGTGTCTTCGTTAAGGATTTTCTGAATAGTTTCCCTAATCCTGTTGACCTGTGTACTAATCACTTCTAACCTTCCTGATCTTTCTATCTGCAAATCATTTAATCTGTGTTGTATTCTTTCTTTCATTTCTGTGTCAAGATTCCCATTGTCTGTGGAGCCAGTTTTTCTTTTTCATGTTCTATGTGTTTATCAAGCTCACCCAGTTTGGCTACGTTATTTTACCATCTCACTTCTTATTGTCTGCAGTGATTTATCCAACCCTATAATCTCTCGCATTGACAAAGGCAGATCATCTATTGTTTTCATAGCATCATTTATTTGTCCTTCAGTAAATGAGGTTTCTTGTATTACTGTGTTTGCTATTTCGGGCAGTCTTGTTACCGCTGCCATTTCAATTTCTTGTCCTGTTGGAAATCTTGTTTGCATGTCGTGAAGGGCACTAGCAAGATGCAGTGTTAACTTCTTACTAGTACCAACACCAAGGTAACGCTGCAGTGCTGCCTCACCACCAACATCAGTTTTGATTGTACTTAAAGCTCTAAACTTAGCAAGACTATTTTTATGTGTTAGATACACTTTACCTTTGTCTGTATTTACAAATAAGTGACCTTTATCGTATTCAAACTGATTAGGATCTATTACATCTGAACGCGCACCAACACTGTCATAAAATGAGTTTACTTTGTCTTTTAACAGTTCGTGATACATACTAGAAGTAGTTACCATTCCAGTCATATCTGACATATCTGTGATACTAGTATCTGAGACATCCATTTCAAAATCTTCATGATTAAATCCTCCCGCTGCCATTGTTTTTATTAATTTAATATTTTTGATTTTGCATAATAAAATGACATCATCTTACAGATCAAAGTTAGACCCATATAGAAAACTATGTGAGCCTCTTGGTGTTAAGGGCATTAGGCAATCAATCATCATAACAAACAATCCAAGTACCATAGATCAAAACCAAACACTTACAGTCAAGTTTCCGAACCTAGGTCCCAGTGACGTTATTGTTCCTGGCACTGCACGCCTAGCTTTTAATATCGAACTATCATCAGACGCAGATGTAAACAGAACACTAGTTAACAACCTTGGCAGAGCAATTATTGAACTATTAAAGTAAAACTTGAAGGTCAGGAAGTGTTTAGTCTTGACGATGCTGATGTGTTCTACTGTTACAAAGATCTTTGGCTTACAAGAGAAGAACGAGAGGATCGTATTTATCAAGGCATACAATCGGATAACATTGGTAAACTTTGAATCGATGCCGGAGACAAAACAACCACAGCAGCCAAAGACGTTATATTAGCCGAAACATATGGAACCAGGTTTTACATTCCACTTGAATTTGAAATCCTGACAGCGCATTTACCTTATTACCAAGGAGCACTGAATGACCGTCTGAGTTTTGAACTAACCTTTAATGACTACTCCAAAATTATTAAATCATCTGATCTCAATGCAACATACAAGATTCTAACATTTCTTTAGAATACGAAATTGTCACACACACTGAACTAGCCAGACTCATACAAAATCAGTACCAGTCAAGACTTCCAATTTATTATGACCGGGTGATTAGACACAGTTTAATGCATAAAGACAAGAGCGACTCGATGTGGAATATAAACTTGAACACACCAGCCAAGTCACTGAAAGGTATACTTATGTTGTTTGTTGAACCAGCGAGTCCATACAAAAGGGATTCAGAAAAATTCTACAATCCAAAAATCACACATTTATCCTGTACAATCGAAGGCCGACCAAATCAAGTGTACGCATCTGGAATGCTACCTTATCAGCACTATGATGAGATCACAAAGTATTTTGCGGGTGGAAGACTTAGAGAAAAACCAGCAAACATAGCGTGTAAAGATCTACATCTGTATGACGTTAGGATCGGACAATACCTTACAAACAAGTATGCTCTTTGGCTAGACCTTCGTAGTACAGATGATGACTACTTACATGGGTCAGGTCGAACTGTCGAAAATGGTAGTGATGGGATTTCAATTCAGATACAAAAAAAGACTAAAAAAGCCGAAGCAATCAATATATATTTATATCTGATTTATGACGCACAACTCAATATTGCTGAAAGCAGACTAAGAGGACACATATATTAAAATTATAATTAGTATTAAAATGAACTTGATGACACTCGACCCACACTGTGGTTTGCTTTGTGGAGCGACAGGGTGTGGTAAAACTTAATTTGTACTTAATTTATTACAAACAAGATACATACATCATTTCGAAAACATAGTGATATTTTGTCCTACTATCAAACACAACAAAGCTTATCACAACCGTTTATTCATTTGGACTGACAGCAACATCTATTTAGTCAACCCTGAGAAAAAACTGAATGATTACCTACAATATTTTTACAAACAATTTGAAGGACAGCCAACTTTGCTTATTGTTGATGACTGCTCAGCAGAGAAAGACATTGTCAAAAAGAAAAACACTTTAGCGGAACTTGCCTTCAGTGGCAGACACGCAAACGTCAGTGTATGGATTCTCACTCAAAAATATAATGCTGTACTAAAAGATTTTCGTGAACAGTTAAAGTTTATCTGTTTGTTTTACTGTAAAGATCGTGACAGCTTTGAAGACTGTCTCAGAGAGAACGATGTCATACCAAATAAACATGAACAAGACATTGTGAAAAATAACTGACATCAACTAACAATCTAAAGCTTATTTTAAAGATAGATCAGCCCACAGGGTATGGGTTAGTAAATTAATTTATGCTTTTGTTTGTCCAATAAAAATGACAGACGGACAAACCCAAATGATTGATATCACACACTGTTTCAAAGATGTTGAGTGCATTTATGACTTAAAAACACATGTTAAACAACCATTTGAACCTGTGATAAAACTCTCAACGTCAACAAAGATATACATGACATATAATGTGACTTTAGGATATTCTGATGATCTACCATGTTATAAGTACGAGACTGTTGATCTTAGGACACATACCTTTAGAGTTAATGATACTAACTGCGACCGCTTGCGCTGGTTTGAGACATTGTGTGAACACATATTCAGACAACTAAGTAAACTACATGATAATATTGAAGAGGTTACAGTCAATAAAGTGATATTATACCTACAGTGTAAGCAGTAATATTTTTCTATTATTATTTTGTCGGACAAATAAAAATGACGGACAATACACAAAGCCCATCAGCCTTGACAAGACAATCAGGCTTAAGAAACGTGTTTCACACAACAGACTTGCTTATATCTAATAGTAACAATGTCTATGAATCGATAGAAAACTCTTTTTCTGCCATACAAGATAATCTTCTTACAGGTAGTGTAAAGATTCAGATTGTTGCCAACATAGAATTTAATAGAGTAGACGGTGAAGTGATTGTATCGTATATATCAACAAGACAACACACAGTTAACACAAGAAGGGAATTAGAGAACGTGTTTAGAGACAGACTGTTGCCTGACTTTCTCGAAGCAATTGACAAAGCAAAAATGAAGGGGTCTGGTTGGCATGAAGGCCATGTACATGAACTACAATTAAAATAGTCAAGGTATCATCCTATATTAGGTAAATCATGGTTGCCACTGCCAACAGAGGTTGCAAACAAAAAGGCTGTCGTCAATATATAGAACAATGACCACCATTGTTTCATGTGGTGCGTGCTTGCTAAACTACACTTTATAAAATCAAAACCCGAACGTGTATCTAACTACACCAAATTTGTAAGCAAACTCAACTTCAGTGGTATAGATTTCCCTGTTAAAATAGAGGACATAGATTTTTTTTGTTTGAAAAACTAAATCCTGGTATATCTGTAAATGTGTATGTGTGGGATAATGAGTCTGTTGACAAGTTACAACCCATTAGAGTATCACCACTTGCTCCAACCTACAGACAGTCAGAAAATAAGCATGTTGACATGTTATTAATCGGTGATAATGATAACTTTCACTACACAATTATCAGGAGTATGTCATGACTAATTCATGGCCATACAACAAAACACAATGGCAAAGAAGAAGTGTGTAAAAGATGTTTACAAAGGTTCTCTTCTATTTCAGTAGCACACAAACATGTCCTGCATTGTAGGTCAGCTGATGACATACAAACTGTACTTAAGTATCCAGATCCTGGTAGTCAAGTATATTTTAAGAACTATGGGAATCAGCAAAAGCTGCCGTTTGTAGTGTATGCTGATTTTGAATCACTAGTTGTTCCATATGACGGACCTGTTCCAGAATCATTACCAAAGACTATAAAGTTGAGTGATCAAGTGGTGTGTTCTTTTGGATACATTATTGTTAGGTCAGACGGACAGCATTCAGAACCTGTTATCTACAGAGGTGAAAATGCAGCATGTGTTTTTTAACAGAAATGAGACATCTGTATAGTCAGGTAGTACAGTATCTCACAACATGCCAGATGCCGTTGGTGATGACAGAAGAAGACAAACTGAAATTTGATACAGCTGTGACGTGTTGGATTTGTGAACAACCTCTGGGTGGTGATAAAGTTCGTGACCATGATCACATAACTGGACGCTACAGAGGTGCTGCACATAACAATTGTAACTTGTTATTAAAAATAAATCCAAAGACATATAAGTTACCAATCTTTTTTCACAATCTAAAGGGGTATGATTCACACATTATCATGCGTCCTGTGGATGAGTCTTACAGAAACATAAGTTGTATAGCGCAGACAACTGAGAAATACTTGACCTTTAGATTGGACAACAAATTAGCATTTTATGACTCTATGCAACATTTGTCTTTAGGGTTGGCTAGTCTGGCAGAAGGACTGACTGAGTATCCAATAACAAGTAAATATTTTGAGCCAGACTTGATAAAGAAAGGTGTGTATCCGTACGAGTACATTGATCACTGGGTTGTGTTTGAGGAAAGGAGACTACCTCCAAAAGATAAATTTTATTCTACACTTAATGGTAAAGGTATTTCTGACTCTGATTATCAACATGCACTTGATGCGTGGGGTAAACTAGAGTGTCAGACAATTGGTGACTACCATGACCAGTACTTGAAAGCTGACATTTGTTTGCTAGCAGACGTATTTGAAAGTTACCATGAAAAGGGTTTGTTGCACTACAGTCTTGACCCTGCTTGTTACATAACTAGTCCTGGCATGAAATGGGATGCATTTTTGAAATCCAGTAAGATATTTATAGACCTGTTGTCTGATCGTACGATGGGTGAAATGGTGGAACGTGGATTGAGGGGTGGCATTAGTATAGCAGCAATTATGCCAGAGCCAACAACAAATATCTTGACGACCTTGGGTTTGACCCCTCAAGGTCAAGGTCATTCATTACCTATGTGGACGCGAACAATTTGTACGGATACGCGATGTGTGAGTTATTGCCCTTGAAAAACTTTTGTCTGCATGATTTGTCACAGTATGACATAACAAAATTAACAAACTATATTATGACTCTTGACCAAAATGATGCTAAGGGTTGGATCTTTGAAGTCGACCTAGAGTACCCACACCATCTACATGATTACCACAATGATTATCCCTTAGCTGTTGAGAAAATGAGTATGACGGGGAAAAAAGAAGACACTAAACTTGTACCAAATTTGAATGATAAATTCAATTACGTATGTCACTATCGCTTACTGCAGTTTTACATCAGACATGGGTTAGTACTAAAGAAAGTTCACCGAGGCATTCAATTTGAACAGAGTGCTTTCATGAAAGATTACATAATGAAGAACACAACATTGCGTGCCAGAGACGGCAACAATGCATTTGACAAAGACTTCTTTAAGCTTATGAAATATGCCTGTTTTGGTAAGACGATGGAAAATCCTCATCACCGCAAAGATGTCAGACTAGTAACAACTGAATTGGGTGCAATTAAACTTACAGGTAAGCCACAGTACACAGGGTATAAAGAGTTTCATTCCTCATTGTATGCAGTGTCACTCAAAAAAAAGATTGTCAAACTGGACAAGCCAGTATTCAATGGTATGGCAATTCTTGAATTGTCAAAACTGTTCATGTTTGAATTTTATTATGATTACTTTAAACCAAAGTATCCTGAGTGTCGTCTGCTATACACTGACACTGACTCTATGATCATAGATGTGCCTACTGAAGACTTTTATGAAGACATGAAAACAGAGTTACACATGTATGACACATCTGACTACCCTAAAGATCACCCGCTGTACAGCACACAAAACAAGAAAGTGCCTGGAAAGTTTAAGGATGAACTGAATGGTGTGCCGATAGTTGAGTACATTGGACTGAGATCAAAAATGTATTCTATACTGCACCAAAAGGGAAGTCAGTCAAAAGCCAAAGGTATAAAAAAAAAAAAAAACAGCGATTAAAAATAAAGACATCCATCATGAACATTATAAGGAAGTATTAGATGGGGCATTAATGCCTGATTATCCAAACAAGTCACTTAGATCAAACAAACATAATCTTGAAATGATCCAAACACATAAAAAGTCACTTGCAGTTGGGGACACGAAACGTGTGTTTTATAGTAAGGAGAAGGCTTATGCACCTGGGCATTACAGACTCAAGTTATCTGAAGAAATAGCCAATGAACTAGTTGAAGAATTAATCGACGAGTTAGTTGTTGAAATGACTAACAGTGTCTGGGGGAATAATTCTTCTCTGACAAATGCCCTCTGTGGGTAATATACAGGTATTGACGCGCCAGTGCTGGGAATTATTTTTTTTATATTATGAAATTATGAATGGTCGTAGACCAAATGGGGTCAGTTGCTCTGCGTTTCACGTCGTTCTCGGCCTCACCTGGTTGATATAAATATCTTACCTGTTTAGTAAATAAACTTGTGTCTGGTAGTGGTGTTTTTATTTCTGACCCTGACACTGACGGTATTGTTTTCAATTTAATAGCATCAGTGGGTTTTACGTGGCCTTTGTTACTCATTGCTTTTATCACAGATGGTAATCTCTTAACCCACTCACTGTTACACGTGTCATGCATGAGTTCCTTAGAATACTGGTAGCTGAAAAATCTTTCTGATAACTGTTTGTTGAAATTTTCGACAATTGCCTGTGATCTGTGTACACCTGGAATGCCACGTCTAACCAGTACGCCGTGCTTCGCAAATAACTGATTAGCGGCACCCTTGAATTCAGATCCGTCATCAACTTGCACAAGCCTGGGGTATTTTAAAGGGCCTCGACTATATATTGTTGTTAATGCTGTAGCAACAGTGGTAGCATTCTTGTCAGTTATGGGTTCGGCGTCCTTATACCTTGAAGCTATGTCAACTGCTATGTATGGTCCAACGGTGGCTGACCTCTGCAGGAGGAACTTTTGCTTACTGGTTTGTTTGTTTGTGCAGGAAACATTATATGATGAAGTTGCCAGTATGTACCAGCATCTGTTTCACCAGTACGTCACCTTGCGCTCCATGTATGAAGTACCACAACAGTAAGTGCCACCGGATTCATATTGCTGATGGTGGTGATTTCATGTGCCACAGGATTCATGTTGCTGATTGTGGTGATTTCAAGATATTTTTCGTCTTAATTCCCTTGTGCATGCAGCCAGTGGCACTTTGTAGTACCGATGGCTCACAACCACCGGCACCGTACATAGTGCCACTAACAGGGTTTATTTTTCTAAAAATAGGCTGTGCGACAATTGGCCCACACAGTCAAAATTCAATGGACCAATTCAATGAACAGTGGGTCAATCATTTATCGGCGTAGATCTAACAGGGAGACAATCCTTCTTTCAAAGTGAAAAGTTTTCTGAGAATTAGGTCGGCTTATAAAACGATGGTTCTCACTGGTCGAATAGTTAATAAGTGATCCAATTGCAGCCTAGAATCTGTGTTAAGCAGCGTGATTACCCCCGACGCAATCCTACAGCGATCACAGCAAACGGCACCGATCGAATTGTCAAGGTACCTTTTTCAGTTTCAGTCTAAGCCAGTTGTGGTTAGCTGGTTTCTTTCAAGCATCGATTGTAGAGTTGTGCAAGAAATAACAGGGCCGGATCCGGGGGGGGGGGGGGGGGCGGGGTGCTTTGTTACTACAGCACCCCCTCCCCCCCGCACCCTCTCGGCTTTAAAAAAAAAATCATATACTACCAGGCCACAACATGGTCCGAGAAGAAGGGGGTGGTTTAATGTTATTGCAGCACCACCCCCACCCCCTCCCCCTCCCCCCCTCCCCCCTCGTTTTTCGATTTTGTTCGGACCCTTGAAGCATGCGCCTGTTCTCTGTCCCCCCCCCCCCCCACCCTTCCCCCGCTTTTCGATTTCTTCGGACCCTGGAAGAGCACGCGCCTGTTCTCTCTCTCTCCACCCCCCCCCCCCTCCTCCCCCTCGCTATTCGATTTTTTTCGGACCCTGGAAGCACGCGCCATTCGCTCCTGAACAGTATACATTTTTTTTAAATTGTCGTCCAGCACCCCCCCCCCCCTAAAAAACTGATCGATCCGGGGCTGATTAAACACACGGCTGGCGCGCGTGCACGTAAAAACGATGCTCCCGATATCGCGCAGCCCCGGAAAAGCAATGGGCAACAGGAGACTCAATGCGTCAATGGTCAACTTAGCTGAAATTGTCTTCTCCTTCTGCGAGCGGTGTCGCTGCTTTCATAAGGGGAAAAGTCACTATTCTCTGTGTCTTAGATCATAGCTGTTCGTGCGCATAGGTTTCAGTACTCGCGCTACACTACAGGCCGCAGGTATATCGCTCCTAAACTCGGTGCCCGATTGGATGACATAGAAAACAATTGGATCCGGACACGCTAAGCGCAGTAAACCACATTAACAAATCCTACTGTGCGATATACCAGATGAAAACGAAAGCCTGTGAACAGACCACGACATACCCTTGGCATGCAGTATATCGCGAGGACCCAAGATAATGTGCACGGACAGGGATCAACTAAAACACTGAGAATGGCGAGTTTAGTCCCTACTGAGTTTACGCCACCTTGCGGCAGCAGCAGTGAGCTAAGTCGCTCATTGGCGCGGGGCGCGTTCCAAAAATGAACCGTGCACTAGCTGCAAATATATAAGGTGGTTGATAATGTCCTTGCACACATACCGACATTCATACCCATACACTCTCAGATGCACACATGTACGCACACACGCACACACATACACACACTGTCACACGCATGCCTCAACCCCATCTATAGACCTAAGAATGCGGGTGAAAGTTGGCAGTCCAAAACTCGGAAATTTGAAGTGCCAACTTCAGGAACTTTAAATATCGAAAGAAAATGTCCATTTGTTCTGCTGGTCCATGTCTGTGTTGTCACTTTAGGCTACCCGAGGTTAATGTACAGTCATTTAGTGAGGCTTTAGAACTGAGGCCTCGAATCTGTTTGTTGAATATCATTGGCGCATAAACTTAGGTGATGAGATGGTGTTGGCACATAACATATTCTTTGAATCACAGTCACTTCATTGCTTCAGTTATTGGCGATGGCTCTCCAAAAGGAGTCAGATTCTCCCAAAATGTGGAATAAAGTGTCAAAAACATGTGAAGGCAGCTGTAGCAGCTCAGTGAATGATTTCCTGGTGCTCGTTGGAAAGAATTGAGTGCTACTTTTGCAGAGCCATGGCTGAAACTGACATATCACAGTCAGCGGCTGTCTCATCGTGACTTCATTCATATAAAAGTAAAGAACTCAGTTGTTGTGTATGATCTTCATTTTATACATACAATATACAGTAAAGTCCAGATATAACAAATTTGCAGGGGACCAATATTTGTTTGTTTTATAAACAAAATTTGTTATAAGTGAAATGTCAGACTTTTTCAGGGGATCTAACTGTTGTCTGTCCAGCGCTGTGATTCCCCTTGGTTTGCATACAATTCTGTCAGCGCTAGCCTCACCTGTCTGGTTTGTGAGAGACTTTTTAATGTAGTAATCCAGGCATATCGACGAAGGCGTGTTTTCAGCCTGAGTTCATTCATTTACAGGGTGTTTTAATGTAGACTCAATTAATTAGAGTAGTTTGCAGTTACCATACATAAACGACAGTTTATTCTTATTTTTGGCTTACGTGCGAAGCAAACGCGCTTCTATGTGTTGGGCCAGTGGTCGTCCGTCCATCCGCCATCGGCCGTCGTCCGTGGTAAACTTTAACTTTGGCATTTTCTCAGAGAATATTCAAGCCAAAGTCTTCAAACTTGGCCCAGGATACTTTGTGGCAGGACCTTTCTAAACATACCAATTTGAATGACCTTTCTCAAAGGTCAAGGTCACAAGGGCACAGGAAATAGGTAAAAAATAGCCATATTTTGACAAAATTTATGTTTTCTAAAATACTATTCACAACTTCAAACCCAAACTTGGTACAAAGATACCTGTTGGTAAGACCTTTCCGCGCATACTAATTTTGTAGACCCCTCGGAAAGGTCAAGAGTCACAAGAGATTGGGAAATAGGTAAAAAAAATAGCCATATTTTGACAAAAGATGTTTTATTCTCAAATACTATTGACAACTTTAAACCCGAACTTTGTAGAGAGATACCTGATGGTAAGACCTTCCTATGCATATTAATGTGTGGGTGCGAGTCATCTCAGCTTCGATAATGAAATATTTCTTTTTCATTGGCTTGGATAAGTTTTTTTTTTCCCCCACAATTACAGCAAACACCGCGCCGGATACAACAAATTGTCAGGGTACCCCGTTTTTGTCTACCGTATTGAAAATACGGTAGACTTTGAAATGGGGGCTGGTCGGAGCGCATTCCGGAGCATGCACATGACGTTTTTGGCGTGTGGGGCAGAAATTGTGGCAAAGAAGTAACAAGATAAAAATGACGTCACGTTTAGCTGCGCAAACCTTGCTAGAGAACGTCTTTTTGGCGCCAAAGCGCTGTATATGTGTGTGTGTGCGTGTGTGTGAACCGGTGTGTGTGTGTGTGTGTGTGTGTGTGTGTGTGTGTGTGTGTGTGTGTGTGTGTGTGTATGTGTGTGTGTGTTGTGTGTGTGACAGCGACTTGAGCCCGCGTTTGAGGACCGACAAGCTTGAAATTTTAGGATATTGTCCATAAAAGAATTATCTCGAGTCTTTATTTTCGATGTTTTGATAAAGGTGCTTATTGGCGAGAAAATGGTTGTTTCACAAAAACCGGTTGATCCACACTGGAGTCCGCATTTTTTCTTATTTGTACTAGATATTTTTGCAAAAAGCTAGATAAAAAAAGAGATATTTAGGGTGTTCGTTAACCAGCATTGTACCTCTAGAACCTTTTAGTAATAATTAAATATTTAAAAATATATATTTTCACGTTTGTGGGATTAATTTCACGAATTATATGGGTTAATCTTAAAACAATTGAATTTTTTTACGAAAGAAACAATCTTCTCATTAATAATCGCATGCTCAAGTTCTTCGTATACGGTATTTACATAAGCTTACAGTTTATCTCGGCTGTCGGGTACGATTAGGTCAGTTGTGTCCTGTGTGCTCTAGCTGTAAAAATCAGACCATTTTCAGCACCACTTTTTCGGAGTCATTTGTAAAACAGCTAACATAACTTTAAGTTCTCTTTTACAAAAAAAGCTATATTCTCATTAATACCCGCATGATTTTTCATAAACAATGTTTGCATAAGCCGGCCCTGATTAGGTCAAATTGTGACCTGTAAGCTCCAGGCGTGAAAATCAGCAAGAAAAATGCGAAGTTTATCCTCTGATACGTTAAAATGTTAGTACTGCGATGATGACGTATAACATCGAGTCGTCACTATGAACACGGCGTCGTGGGGCTAATGATGCCATGACGTGAAGCTTGAAGAGACGTCATTTCGCTGCTTGTGCTATTATTCTTCTTCAGAATAGCTATGCCACGCCAGACCACAGAGCTTACGAATGGCGGAAATTGCCGTGTGTCCGTTTTTATTTCTGTGTGTCAGTGTGTGTGGATAAGAGGGTGGGTTAGCTAGAGTAGAAGGAGATGGATTCCTGTTGCTACACGAGCCTACAGAGCGTACTAATGGCGGGAATCGCCCTGTGTCCGTCTGTATGTGTGTGCGCCGATGTGTGTGTTGATCAGAGGTTGGCTTAGAGAGGAGGGAAATGGATCAGCATTATAAGCCTAAAAATATGAACAACTCTGAATGTTCCTAAAAGATAAACGCATCTGAGCTCCAAAGAAAACGGTAGACTGTGGGATAAAATCTTCATCTTGTATCCTTCTGCTGAATTCCTGTCGCTACTCCAGCCCACAGAGAGTACTAATGGCGGGAAGCGCCGTGTGTCCGTCTTTATTTGAGTGCACCGACGTGTGTGTTGATCAGATGTTGGCTTAGAGAGGAGGGAAATCGATCAGTAGGATAAGCTTAAAAATATGAACAAATCTGAGTTTTCCTAAAAGATAAACGCACGTGAGCTCCAAACAATACGGTAGACTTTGGGATGAAATTCTCATCTTAATTATGTTATAATCAAAGTTTCATATTCTTAAAATAAAGTTCTACAAATGTCAAACATCGTTAATGTAGATACAGTTAACACGTTTCCACTTTATTTAGAAACAAAAAATAATACTAAGTGTTGTTTAGGGGTGGATTAGGCATTCACTCTCGAACCAACCGGAGACTCCTTCTTGGCGATGTGGATGCGACTTACCTTTAGCGTGAAGAACAATTTTACTTTTCTTCCACGTGTATTCTCGTTATTGACCGCTCCAGTAAATAAGCACTCTTCTGTAAGTTCGAACAAACATTAAAGCGACCTGTTCTAGGGCGTTCCTTTGCCGATACAAAAGATCGGGATCTCTGTGTTGTTTTGCTTTAAGTAACACCTTTCTACCCTTCTTTTCACAAGCCATCTGAGTATGCAGACGTAACGGTGGCTTTTTACTGCTTCTGGTACTCAGAGGATAGGGGTGGGGGAACTCTCCTGCGTAGCAAAGGAAAAAATAGCAGACAGATCTTCATTGTACCACATTTGTTAGAAGAGTCCTTCTTCGCAACATTATTGCAAGACCTATTAAGAACAGTTATAAAGACATTGTAAACTAAAAAATGTTATTGTCGGAAGCAGGTAACTTTAATACAACCTAGTTATCGCTGATACATCATACTGATTCTGGGAGGCACTATTGTTTGGCCCAGGAAATTGAAGTTGTCTGGCTTCTGTGCAATGGTTTCGCGCCTTCCATCAGACGAAACAAATGATATAAACTCTTTTCGGCTGACGTGCGAAGCAAAAGTGAACCTCTAGGTTCTGGACCAGTGGTCGTCAGTCTTTCGTTTGTCGTCTGCCGTAAACTTTAACGTTGGCATTTTCTCGGAGGCTATTCAAGCCACAGTCTTCAAACAAAAACACGCAAATTATGTGAAAATGGGGCATTCTCAGGTTTCATTTGCTGCTTATGATGTAAAGGTTTGTTATAAGCGGACTTAGCAGTGCCGCGGGGACTGAAAAAACAAACTTTGTTATATCCGAAATTGGTTATATCCGACTTTGTTATATGCGGATTGATTTTACAAAGACAAAGAACGGATTTGGTCGGGACCTCCCCAAAAGCTTTGTTATATCCAATTTTTGTTATATCCAACCTTGTTATAAGCGGACTTGACTATATATGATATATTTATATCTGATATTTTATATGACATATAACATATGTACTGGCTGACAATCTAAACATATTTCCATTCAGCTGCTGCAGGTATCTATATGAAAAATAGGATGTCTTGTTTCATGTGCGCGTGTTTTGAACAGTAACTGTAATTCTGTTTGTATTATTTTCAGTTTTCAGCTTCGAATCCCCTGTAAATTGAAAAGAATTAAATGAAAGGAAATATAAAATGAACTTTGTCCGAAAATTATTAAAATGAGCAAAATTATCCTGAAATCCACAATTTCCAGCTTTCAACCATCATAGCCTCTGTAGCATGTCTGGGTTAACAATCTGCATTTCAGATGACTTCAAGTGCCAAGTTGCAGAAACGTTTACCTTTTCAAGTCTCTTCTATTTATAGAAGAGACTTTGTAGGATGGGACTGGTCGGAGCCCGTTCAATAGAATGCAAATGACATTTTTTGCGGGCAGGCCTCAGACTCTTGACAGTGAAGTAACACGATAAAAATTACATCATGTCTAGCCACGCTAACCACTCTGTTGAAATACAGTTGGCGGGAAGTGGTGTGTGTGTGTGTGTGTGTGTGTGTGTATGTGTGTGTGTGTGTGTGTGTGTGTGTGTGTGTGTGTGTGTGTGTGTGTGTGTGTGTGTGTGTGTGTGTGTGTGTGTGTGTGTGTGTGTGTGTAGACGTGAGTATCTCCGCTGTTTGTGTTCGTACAGGTCTGAAACTTTAGGAAATGCTTCCTTTAAGATGTATTTCGTAGAGCCTCTGAGGATATTTTAATTGAATGACTCATTTAAAGGGACAAATGACGTTAATAGAAAGTCAATTGATCCGCATTTGAGTCTGTAATGTGTGTTATATTCAATATTAAAATTTTGGAAATACATGTAGCTAACTTAGAGAAAGACATTGGATGAGTTCGTTAACCAGCTCTGTAACTCTTCAACATTTTCGTAAAAATAATTCATCGCAGAAAAAAAGTCAAAACGAAGAATTCTTCACTTCAGACAGTGACGGTGATGTAATAACACTAGACACTGCAGTGTTAATACATTGTTGCTGAACTGAAGCAAAGCACCAGACGCCTGATTGTTATACATGAATTGACACAATTAATGCTCTCTCTCTCTCTCTCTCTCTCTCTCTCTCTCTCTCTCTCTCTCTCTCTCTCTCTCTCTCTCTCTCTCTCTCTCTCTCTCTCTCTCTCTCTCTCTCTCTCTCTCTCTGACAGTTTGATTTAGGAAGTGATATCTGCAAATGTTTTCTGCATAAAGTGGAAATGCATGCAAGCTTATATACTGATATAGAAGAGACTTTGTGGGCTGGTTCATCCAATTTTGTCACGTGTCACATTGCATTCTTGATGTCAGTCTGTGGATGTCTGAAAACAAGCTGAAACTGAACGAAGGAAAAACGCAAGCCATGCTCATTGCATCACCCAGAATATCTTCTTCTACCGCTTTGCCTGATTGAGAACACCACCATCAGCATCTCTAAGTCCATGAAGAACCTGGGTGTTGCAATTGAACATGATTTGTCCATGGATAAACAGGTGATAAACATGTGCAGGGCAGCCTATCTGGAGATGTGTAGTATTAGCACTATTACGATAAAATACAATACAATACAATAACAATACAATACAATACAGTACAGTACAATACAATGATACTTTATTAATCCCTCATGGGGAAATTCACTGTCTGCCCATACAACACATGGCATCATCATTCACTTATTCAATTAATTAAATAACCTATAACTCTCAGTTAAAGAGATGAACTGTAACAGACGTTCTGTTACCTTTGTAACACTCTTGGCATCAGAAACACTTATGGTTTATGCCCCCTGTGCTTCTGGTGTCGGCAATGTTGCAGTGAACTACTGAATGGGCTAGTACTAAGCAACTAAAGAATGTTGACAGACACTATCTACTGATATTACTGTTGAAAAGGGTAACAGCCTGAGGGACAAAAAGTTGGCATAACATGATGTACTACTTGGGGTTCTCTAAGTCTGCCACTTCGTTCGATACGTCTGCGGACAAGTTCATATCTAAGTGGATGTGTTTTGTCATCAAGAATGTCGGCCAGTTTGTTCGTAATCCGTCTGTCGTACAGTGTGTCCAAAGTATCTTGTGCTCTATCAATCACCCCGCCCGCTTTCCTGATTACTTTGTTAAGACGATCTTGATCTCTTTTACATAAAATACCCCAGCACGTCAGTCCAAAAGTTAGAACGCTAACAATACTGGAGCAGGAAAACATATGTAAAACCTGAGTGCTGATCTGAGTTTTCTCAAACAGTAAAGACGGGTATGCGCTTTTTTTCACAATAGCCTATGTGTTTTGTTTCCAGTTGAGCACGTTGTCAAAAAGAACACTTACATACTTGTAGGACTCTACACGCTCAACTTCTGTTCCTTACCTCCGAGGCTACATAAACTCTGGTTTGTTCATTTGTTCTGTCTCGCACTGACTATGCCAACTCACTCTTATCTGGATGCCCGCAGTATTTATTTGATCGGCTCCAGAGAGTCCAAAATTCAGCCGCGCGTCTGGTCATGAAAGCGAAATGGTCAGACCGTGTCTCCCCCATCCTGCACGCTCTCCACTGGTTGCCAGTAAAGGAGAGAGTTAAACACAAAGTCTTGTCCATTTGTCATGTTTCTCTTTCTGGCACAGGACCTACTTTTATCTCTCAGAGCTCCTTCACACCTTCCAGGCAGTTGCGCAGTTTGTCTGACAATAAAATGCTTCGGATTTCTATAGTGAGGACTAAATGATTTGGGCAGATATATTTTTCTTACCAGGGTCCATCAGTCTGGAATGATCTTCCTAAATCATTGAGACACAGAGAGTCCAGTGCCAGTTTTAAACATAGTCTTAAAACCCATCTTTTCCCATCTTGATTATCAGCGTTCATGTATTTAGTCATTTTCTGTTCTTTTGTGTAATTGTACATGTGGTTTTGGTTTTGTCACTTTTTGTGTAATATTTTTCTTGTTCATATGTACGGCGCCTAGAGCATCTTACCGTGTATAGGCGCCTTATAAATTATTATTATTATTTTTTTAATGTTATTTTAGAACATTTTTCAAGATTATTGACATGAACACATAAGGGCCGCATACAAGTACAACACAAATACAAAAGAAATAAAAATCATACATACAGGAACTGATAATATATTATGTTTAAAAAAATTCATTTAATTAAATTGATGCGTGTTTGTGGGGAGAGAGAGAGAGAGAGAGAGAGAGAGAGAGAGAGAGAGAGAGAGAGAGAGAGAGAGAGAGAGAGAGACTGTTCTTGGAATTTGTTTTATGAGTGGGTGTGCATGCATGTATTGGTAACGGATAGTTGTCAGATTTAAGCAAGAAGTAACTGTGAATCGTAGCAGGCAAAAGCGAATCCAACTGCAGTCTACAAAAATTAACAAAATAGGTAACAAAAGTTAATTATTTACACAAAGTCCAAATAAGGCAGCCACAGACGTGTAAAAAGGCTAGTTTGTTTCTGACAGTAAATATATATTTCTCTGTACATTATCTGTTTTGAACTCTGCCAGAAAAACAGGAAGGTTTATCTGCTTATTCAAACAACGGCACCGGTAAATAAAATACTTCGCCAATAATACTTTGCCATTGCCAATTCTAGGATGACAGAATCAAATGATTTTTGTGACCCATCCAAAAACAATGACATGTCATCAGCAAACAGTGAGACTAATAATTTCTGTTCCTTGCATTTTATACCTGAAATATTCTTATTATTCCTCAGGCTTTATAGCCAACAGTTCAACACATTAAAAAGATATAAGATGAGAGGGGATCCCCATGTCTACAACCACGACCAACAGAGAAGCGACCAGACACCTGGCCATTCACAATCAGACAATATTCACTGTTTTTATAAAACATTTTCACCCTTTTTGTGATACCACAGCCAAAAGTTTAAACATTTGTAAAGCTTTCTGAATAAATGAGTGAGAAACAGAGTCAAACGCTTTATCGAAATTGATGAGCAACAACAATCCAGGTTTCTTAAATGTCTCTGTATAATGAAGCACATCATACAGAAGTCTAATATTGTCGGAGATTGATCTACGGGAGATGAAACTACTCTGGTCCTCATAAATTATACAAGGGAAAACCTGTTTCATTCTATTGGCGAAACATGCGGATGCAATTTTATAAATGACATTAAGCAGAGATATTGGACGCCAATAATTTTAATATTGTTTAGGTTTTCCGCTTTTAGGAATAAGGGTTATCATTCCATGTCTTTGTGTGACTGACATAAAACCACGGTCGTACCCCTCGTTGATAGACCTCACTAAGAATGACCATAGGTCCATCAAAAAAAAATTGAAAATTTCTGCTGGGAAGCCGTCGCTTCCTGGGCTTTTCCTATTTTCCATATTCATTAAAACTCGAAAAGCCTCCTCCGTTATGTAGCCTTCTAAGTTTTCTCTCTGTTCTTCTGACAACGTTCGAAAAAGAGGGCTGTCGAAATGTGAGGAGTCAATCTCATGTAAATCTGAATCTCTGTTTTTATATAATTCCCCACAGTACTCCTCCACTCCCTCACGATGTCTACCTGATCTGTTTCTTTTTACCCTTGTTGTTTTCTATAACCTTCATAAATTTACTCGTGTAATGTCTTTTTTCTAGCCTACAAAAGTAGTTTGAATTTTTTTCTACATCTCCTATCCATCTTGCTTTCGATCTAATTCTAACCTCGTCCATTCTCCGTTCCCTAATGCTATACAACTCCAGCTGTAAAGTATCTAAAACTCCCTGATTATGTTGGCTCAGACTATTTTCCATTGCTTAAAATTTTGTTAAGCAACCATTTTTATCGTTCGTTTTCTACCTTCTTCTTGTGTGTGTGTGTGTGTGTGCGCGCGCGCGCGCGTGCGTGCATGCTGTGTGTGTGTGTATGTGTGTGTGTGTCGGCGTGAGAGAGAGAGAGAGAGGGGGGAGAGAGATAGCACCTGCATACATATTTGCCCTTGCTGTATGAACTTTAATGTACTTAATGATTTTTTGTTTATTGCTTTACTTTGCATTTTTACTCATTTTATATTTTTGTGCGTACGCGTATGCGGGTAGGTATGTCTGGAGTGCGTGTCCGAGAGCGTGTGTTTGTTTTTGTGCGTATGTGCCTGAGTGCGTGCGTGTGTAAGTGTGTGTGTGTGTGTGTGTGTGTGTGTGTGTGTGTGTGTGTGTGTGTGAGTGTTCGTGCGTGTGTGCATGCGTACTGAATTGCGGTGTACATGAGTGTGTGTGTCAGTGTGTGTGTGTGTGTGTGTGTGTGTGTGTGTGTGTGTGCGTGCATGCGCGAGTTGTGATGTGCATGCGTGCGTACCTGAGTGCGTGTGTGGGTATGTGTGTGTGTATGTGCGTGGTGCGTGCGTGCGTGAGCGAATGCATGCATGCAGCAGTGTGTGGTATGTGTATGTTTACATGTCTATGTCACTTATGTAGTAGATGTAGCAACGGCAAGTTTGAAAACTGGTCCTGTTACCAATAACTTCTACCGTTGGAAAATAAAGGTTCATTGTTCATTGTGAGAAGCATAAGCTATTGTAGTTTCTCAAATCTTAACAAGAAGAGTTACAAAAAAATAACTGATCATTAATTACAAGCTGCAGTGCGGGAGAAGGGATGCAGGGGCGGATCCAGGGGTGTCTCGACGGGGGGGGCCGACAGCCCTCCCTTCACCCCCTCCCCCCCCCCCACCCCCTTCCCCGTCTTCCAAACTGTCATACAAAAGAAATCCAGACCAAAACAGTGACTATCAGGCGAGCATAAATTCATAACAAAGAAAGAAACGCACTTAAAAAGAACAAATACAAATAAGTTGTGTTGAAATTATTCTTTCTTTGTGCTTTTCTTTTTGGATTGTACAATAGTGTTGTAAGCGTTCTCTCTACGCGTGTCTCTTTCTTTCTTTTTTTTTTTTTTTTTTTTTTTTTTTTTTTTTTTTTTTTTTTTTGGGGGGGGGGAGGGGGCGAGGTTTTCAGAGACATATTTAGAGTTTGCAGAGGCTGTGACTTTTATTTGTTAAAACATTTCTTCTTTCATCTCGGGACACAGCACCGCTTTTGGGAAAAATTTAAAAGGAAGGGCTGATCATATCTACATGCACTTGACCTCCTCCCCGCCTCCACGCCACCTTCCTAATAAAACACGATTAATCTGGCACTTCTGATTCTTATATGGTGTTAATTTTCTTATTGAAAAGAATGTTCTATCTGGAGTTTCTGCAGGAGCAATCACCTTGTGTTTGACAATAACACTACACTACCATGTATTCCTCCGTCTGAGGAACAACACCGCCATTTGTGAAAATTGTGCTACTGCTCTATACACCCACAAACCTCCTTCATATGAGGAACATAGGATCAGATCACAGAAATAGTCATTATCACTCATGATGTATACCTCTTACACTGACAGATGATTACTTAAGGGTTAGTTCAAGGTTGATCAAAATCACGACATTTCACACCTCCCCTCTGGTGACACGCATCAATGACCACGTCATGGCCACTCTGATGGGCACTCGTGCATGTCCACGGAAAACAAAGCTATGCAATCTGTGTGAGGCTGGAGACCTACTGTGCTCAGAGAGTGCTGTGTGACAGGATTAAGGGATTAGCAATTAGCTGTGAGACCCGGGCGAGTCGGCTGCTCACCCCGGGGGAGACACTCACAGCGCAGTTGATTTCTCGCTTTCTGATCACAGTTGGTGTGTACACAGGCGTTGACTTAAACCTAGATGACTGCCAAGTATGAGGATGCAATACCATTCGTATGGCACAGAAAGAGGTAATGCTTTTCATGAGCCCCTGTGACTAAAGGGGCCTATGAAACTCTGTGCCTGGCTGAGGGACTGAGTTCAGTAATGATCGGACAATTTTCCACCGCTGGGGTTGACCAGCAGTCAGCGTCTTATTGCCAGATGGCTGCCTCAGTCTGAGGATGAAGTGAGGATTGTATCGCACAGCAAGAGGCACTGATTTACATGAGCCCCTGTGAGTGCGGGGCTTATGGCACTCTATGTCTGCGTGAAGTACTGTAACAGGTGCAGGTAAGGAGTGCCAGGTGAGGATATTTGACTATAAGCCCATGAACACACTAGCTCACCCACCGATCCCGTGAGATAATTGTAAAATACACGGTACAAGAAAAGAAGAACCATCGAATAGTAAAACACAAACTTCCACAAATAACCATCAAAAAATTGTTTTGTTAGGGCTGCCCCCCCCCTCTCCCCCTGGATCCGCCACTGGGATGTGATCGATAGCTTCATGCAGGTACAACAGATGAGCGTACTGACATTTTGTTTCATGAATACACTTTTTCACTCACGTTACATAATCTGCATCCTTTAACAAGGAGGTATTAAACTTCCAAAAAGTACGGCCATATCTACAATATGAATCTGAACTGCCATTTCCCCACAGGATAGCAAAAGAGATAACAGAGTGATTGGATATGCATGATGCATTAATCCCTGATGCCACTACCGTTTGCGCAGCTGCGTCCGATATAAGAAAAAAATCCAGGCGTGCCTGCTGAAGGGGGTTTCTTCTCCTCCACGTAAAAATCGTATCATTAGGATTGTCAGTACTCAAACCAAGGGGAATCACAGCGCTGGACAGACAACAGTTAGATCCCCTGCCCCCGCCTATCAGGCACCCAATCGCCAGCCCACAGAGAAATACGCAGGTATAGAATAAGACAATCATTTCCATTCAAAGAATGGATCAGGTCTCTTATATAACCCATGTCTTTCTCCGGAACTTAGGAAGTAGGCAGGAGAAACATACATACACAAACATGAAGGTGCGCTACTATATGTGGTCGGGTAAATACCCTGATTTCCCACAGTAGATGCACAGAACATTACACAACAATGTAACGATACAAATTTTGCCTCGAGTTATACATGATACTCACAAACCAGATAGGTGAGGCTAGCGCTGGCAGAATTGTCAGTACTCAAACCAAGAGGAATCACAGCGCTGGACAGACAACAGTTAGATCCCCTGCTCCCGCCTATCAGGCACCCAATCGCCAGCCCACAGAGAAATACGCAGGTATAGAATAAGACAATCATTTCCATTCCTAAATAAGAATGGATCAGGTCTCTTATATAACCCATGTCTTTCTCCGGAACTTAGGAAGTAGGCAGGAGAAACATACATACACAAACATGAAGGTGCGCTACTATATGTGGTCGGGTAAATACCCTGATTTCCCACAGTAGATGCACAGAACATTACACAACAATGTAACGATACAAATTTTGCCTCGAGTTATACATGATACTCACAAACCAGATAGGTGAGGCTAGCGCTGGCAGAATTGTCAGTACTCAAACCAAGGGGAATCACAGCGCTGGACAGACAACAGTTAGATCCGGAGAAAGACATGGGTTATATAAGAGACCTGATCCATTCTTTGAATGGAAATGATTGTCTTATTCTATACCTGCGTATTTCTCTGTGGGCTGGCGATTGGGTGCCTGATAGGCGGGGGCAGGGGATCTAACTGTTGTCTGTCCAGCGCTGTGATTCCCCTTGGTTTGAGTACTGACAATTCTGCCAGCGCTAGCCTCACCTATCTGGTTTGTGAGTATCATGTATAACTCGAGGCAAAATTTGTATCGTTACATTGTTGTGTAATGTTCTGTGCATCTACTGTGGGAAATCAGGGTATTTACCCGACCACATATAGTAGCGCACCTTCATGTTTGTGTATGTATGTTTCTCCTGCCTACTTCCTAAGTTCCGGAGAAAGACATGGGTTATATAAGAGACCTGATCCATTCTTTGAATGGAAATGATTGTCTTATTCTATACCTGCGTATTTCTCTGTGGGCTGGCGATTGGGTGCCTGATAGGCGGGGGCAGGGGATCTAACTGTTGTCTGTCCAGCGCTGTGATTCCCCTTGGTTTGAGTACTGACAATTCTGCCAGCGCTAGCCTCACCTATCTGGTTTGTGAGTATCATGTATAACTCGAGGCAAAATTTGTATCGTTACATTGTTGTGTAATGTTCTGTGCATCTACTGTGGGAAATCAGGGTATTTACCCGACCACATATAGTAGCGCACCTTCATGTTTGTGTATGTATGTTTCTCCTGCCTACTTCCTAAGTTCCGGAGAAAGACATGGGTTATATAAGAGACCTGATCCATTCTTTGAATGGAAATGATTGTCTTATTCTATACCTGCGTATTTCTCTGTGGGCTGGCGATTGGGTGCCTGATAGGCGGGGGCAGGGGATCTAACTGTTGTCTGTCCAGCGCTGTGATTCCCCTTGGTTTGAGTACTGACAATTCTGCCAGCGCTAGCCTCACCTATCTGGTTTGTGAGTATCATGTATAACTCGAGGCAAAATTTGTATCGTTACATTGTTGTGTAATGTTCTGTGCATCTACTGTGGGAAATCAGGGTATTTACCCGACCACATATAGTAGCGCACCTTCATGTTTGTGTATGTATGTTTCTCCTGCCTACTTCCTAAGTTCCGGAGAAAGACATGGGTTATATAAGAGACCTGATCCATTTTTTGAATGGAAATGATTGTCTTATTCTATACCTGCGTATTTCTCTGTGGGCTGGCGATTGGGTGCCTGATAGGCGGGGGCAGGGGATCTAACTGTTGTCTGTCCAGCGCTGTGATTCCCCTTGGTTTGAGTACTGACAATTCTGCCAGCGCTAGCCTCACCTATCTGGTTTGTGAGTATCATGTATAACTCGAGGTAAAATTTGTATCGTTACATTGTTGTGTAATGTTCTGTGCATCTACTGTGGGAAATCAGGGTATTTACCCGACCACATATAGTAGCGCACCTTCATGTTTGTGTATGTATGTTTCTCCTGCCTACTTCCTAAGTTCCGGAGAAAGACATGGGTTATATAAGAGACCTGATCCATTCTTTGAATGGAAATGATTGTCTTATTCTATACCTGCGTATTTCTCTGTGGGCTGGCGATTGGGTGCCTGATAGGCGGGGGCAGGGGATCTAACTGTTGTCTGTCCAGCGCTGTGATTCCCCTTGGTTTGAGTACTGACAATTCTGCCAGCGCTAGCCTCACCTATCTGGTTTGTGAGTATCATTAGGATGCATTTCTCTCCAAATATCTATCAAGTTAAATTCTTCAATTATCTCGTGTAGTTTTGCTCTGGCAAGTGGATTATTTGTGCGCTTGTATGGTTTATCCCATTTTGTTTTTCTTGGCACTTCAGGTATTGAGAAATGCAGCAGTTAACCCTTCTCTACCTTGAAGAATTGACCCCCACCCGGGTCTGCCTTGGGGGACTTGGGTGGGGTTAACTACTTTTTAGTTCCCAGGGTCACCCTGGTCAGCCCCACAGGGTGGGTTTTTTCCTCTATTCTGGGGCATGTGTTTCTGTCTACCCTTGGTCCAGTCACCTGCATTTTCCTTTGTTAAACTCTCCCTACTGTCTGCGCTGCCTGTAGCTCTTGATATTGGATGTGTGTTGCTAAATGGTCTTAGCTTTATTTAGGCCCCGTGTCATAGGTTTATTTAACGTATTGGACCGGCTGGCGACATACATTCAATATTCTGTTTATTTTTTTTCACAAGCAGTGCAGGCACGTCCTGAGAAAGCCTTGTTGCTCTCGGGACGTTAAGCAATGTACAATCAATCAATCAATTGAAGAATTGAACACCACCCAACTGCAGGATGTATAAAGCCTCATCTACTCCCTCAGTTGCGGGGGCTCATAAGAATCTATTCCTCATCCTGAAACCACGTTGTACCCTTGTTCCTCGGAAGGCTGATGATCCTTGAGTTTGACATTTAATTTACAATGATTTCGAACATGATCTGCGTCCACAGGCAGTTAATGCCACAGAATTATACTTTTAGAATTCTTTATTGTTGGTTTTTTTTTTTTTTTTTTTTTTTTTTTTTTTTTTGTCTACCACATTATACATTGTCTGTCGTTTTGAACATATGGAGACTTTGATATGGGGCTGGTCGGAACACGTTCCGTAGCATGCAAATGACGAACATAGGCCGGCACACATCAGACTGACAGTGAAGTAACGATAAAAAATACGCCGAACCGCGCTGTTGAACGTACATCTGGCGAGAAACGTCGTGTGTGTGTGTGTGTGTGTGTGTGTGTGTGTGTGTGTGTACACACACACGAGTTTCTCCTGGGTCTGTGTTCGTACAGGTCTCAAAATTTAGGAAATGCTTCCTTCAAGCTCTATCTCGGAGTACTTTTTAGCAGTTTTAGATTGGATTACTCATTAAAAATTGCTGTTTATACAAAGTCGGTTGACCCGCATTTGAGTCCGTAATTTGTGTTATATTCATTTGAAATTTTGAATACAGCTAGCTTCCAGAAAGATATTGTATGAGTTCGTTAACCAGCTTTGTATCTGTTCAGTGTTTTTGCAAAAAAATAATTTATTGTAGAAAAAAAAAGTCGACTCGAAGAATTGACGGTGACGTAAAAGCGCTGGCTACATTATACATTGTTGCTGTTGTTATACATTGTTGCTGAACTGACCCAAAGTACCAGGCATGGCATTGCTATTCATAAATTGACACAAAGAAACTCTCTCTCTCTCTCTCTCTCTCTCTCTCTCTCTCTCTCTCTCTCTCTCTCTCTCTCTCTCTCTCTCTCTCTTGAATAAAAGTACTAATAACCTAAACAAGCCGACTATTTCTGTAAAACAATAATTTTTGCGACGAGAGACTAGCGCCAAACGACTTTTTTAGTATTCCGTACTTAACTGTTTTCGACGTAGGCAACCCCCACCCGGGTCTGCCCTGGGGGACTTGGGTGGGGTTAGGTACTTTTTAGTTCTCAGGGTCACCCTGGTCAGCCCCACAGGGTGAGTTTTTCTCTCTATTCTGGGGCATGTGTTTCTGTCTACCCGAGGTCCATTCACCTGTATTTGCCTTTTTAAAACTCTCCCTACTGTCTGCACTGCCTGTAGCTCTTGATATTGGATGTGTGTTGCTAACTGGTCTTAGCTTTATTTAGGCCTCATGTGTTAGGTTTATTTAATGTATTTGACCGGCTGGTGACATACATTCAGTGTTCTGTTTAGTTTTTTTTTTTTTCACAAGCAGTGCAGGCACGTCCTGAGAAAGCCTTGTTGCTGTCGGGACGTTAAGCAATGTACAATCAATCAATCAATCGACGTAGGCAAGTCTATTAGTCAGCTGAAAAATAAACGCTCCCTTGGTCATGACGGCATTAATAGTTTATTTTTAAAACTGTCAGGCCCCTATGTGGTTGAATCTTTAACATTTATCTACAATCTTATAATCCAGCAAGGTACTTTCCCAAGAAGCTGGAAAATAGCTAAAGTCATTCCGCTGCCCAAAACTAAAGACCTCACTAACCCCAACAAATTCAGGCCAATTTCACTTTTATCAGCTTTGTCAAAGCCGATAGAAAAACATGTCCACAGGCACCTGAGTCACTTCCTGGAGACACATAACTTGATAACTTCAGACCCCGCCACTCTTGACTCTGTCTCATCTGACCAATACCTGGCTAACTTCAATAAACAATGATGAAATGACTGGTGCGGTATTTTTAGATTTTTCTAAAGCTTTTGACTTAGTCAACCATGAACTGTTGCTACAGAAGCTGTTGGCATACCACATAGACACAGATTCCGCTGCCTTCTTTAAATCTTATCTAAGCAATAGATCTCAGTATGTTTTGGTCCACGGTAAGAGTTCCTCAGAAGGTGTAATTAAGCATGGAGTGCCCCAGGGGTCTATTTTAGGCCTTCTCTTGTTTTTAATCTTTATTAATGACTTTCCTTTGTGTATCTCACAATCAAATGTGCGATGCAATTTGTTTGCAGACGACGCTACTCTCAACATGTCGTCGGCAAAAATATCTACAATTAATTCTTCTTTGCAACATAGTCTTTTAGACGTCTCAAATTGGTGCCGAGACAACTACATGATACCTAACCCATCTAAAACAGAGTGCATGTTAATCACTACACGTCAAAAGCACCAGCTAAACCCACCGCCACTTAGCCTTTCCCTTAACTGTGAGCCGATTAAACAAGTTAAGGAGCGTCGGCTGTTAGGCGTCATTATAGACGATCAATTGACATAGCATGCGCATGTAAACAGTGTGTGCAAAATTTTGTCCAGAAATCTATTTCTCCTTCAAAACTTACTTATTTACTTTACGAATTCATCAAATAGAAAACTCTACTCCAGCGCTCATATCCAGTCCCACATTGACTACGCATCTACAGTCTGGGACGGGTGTAGTGATGCGTGCTTAAAGAGGCTTAATTCCCTCCACCGGAGGGCAGCCAAACTAATCCTTCCTAATAGCAGAGACAGCGCTGACGAGCGACTCAGGGCCCTTGACATGCTTCCGTTACGTAACCTCTTTCTGTTCAATAAGAGCGTGTTAATGTTTAAAGTAGACGGGGAAATGGCGCAGTGGTTAAGGCGTCTGCCTCCAATGCCAAGGGTGCGAGGTTCGATACCGGGTTCCGGCGTTGGATTTTTCTCCTCTGGTAAGTGTCACCGTCTGGGCAGTGGGCAGATGTTCACATCTGCACGGGACATAGACGACCCCGGCCCCCACGAGTCCCCTGCTGCCTTGCAGGCTTGGCCGCTTGGCTGCGGAAAGGCTAAGGGAGGAAACCCCTGACATCAAAGCCCTCGTGTCTCCGGGGAAGGCTTTTGAGCCAGAGACTAAGACAAGGACAGTCTGATATAAAACCTACGACCCGAGGACCTCGATGTCACCGTCCCAGCTTGCTAGGCCGTGGCAAACGAACCAAGGGTTTAAAGGGTGGGGCCAGTACTGCGCACACTGCACTCCACCAAAAAGCTCCACCGCGCAGGCTTTAGGAAACGCCCACGGACTATGACACTGAACTTTCCAAGTCCTGTAGCGATGGGCAAGGAGCAAAACGGCAGGTGAAAGATGTCACTGGAAGCCGCAGTCTCAAACCTGCATGCAGGCGGTTCAGGATATTGGTCGCCTGATGTTGACATGGGGATGACAACGTCACTCGGCACACCCTGAACGACCAAGCAGCCTTCTCTAGGGACAGCACTGCTTGCTCCACACGGAGAGGGGCCTAGAAAAGGTGGCCTAACCAAAGCTCATCCCCTCGTAACCCAGTTGGCTAGCCGCGGTCAACGGGCATCTTCTCATGCGGTCAGAAAACAAGAAAAAACAATGGATCCACTCTCATGACGACCACGACCGGACTCAACGTAGCATGCTGGAACATCCGAACCATGCTCGACATAGCAGACAGCGGACGCCCTGAACGTCGCTCCGCCCTCATTGCCCATGAATTGCGGAGGTTAAACATCGACATCGCCGCGCTCAGCGAAGTACGCCTCCCGGAGGAAGGCAGCCTCCAAGAACTTGGCGCTGGCTACACCCTTTACTGGTCAGGCAGGCCTGCATCAGAAAGACGGCTCTCAGGCGTGGGCTTCATGGTGAAGACCCACATTGCGACTAAGTTGGAAAACCTACCAACGGGTCACTCCGACCGCATCATGTCCATGCGCCTCCCACTGAGACACCAGCAATACGTCACCCTTCTCAGTGTGTACTCCCCAACCCTCCTGGCAGAGCCTGCAGAAAAAGACAAGTTCTACTCTGACCTGCGCAGCCTCCTGCAGAGCACCCATGCAGACGACAAAGTCATCATCCTTGGCGACTTCAACGCCAGAGTGGGCCAAGACTCTGAAGCCTGGAAAGGAGTCCTCGGCAAGCATGGCGTTGGGAACTGCAATGACAATGGTCGCTTACTGTTGGAGCTCTGTGCAGAGCAGCAACTTGTCATCACCAACACTACTTTCCAGCAAAAGGACAGTCGAAAGACCACCTGGATGCATCCTCGCTCCAAGCACTGGCACCTTATCGACTATGTCCTAGTGCGTCAGAGGGACCGCAGTGACGTCCTTCTCACCAGAGTGATGCCCAGCGCAGAGTGCCACACTGACCACCGCCTTGTTCGCTGCAAACTCAGGCTCCGCCTCAAGCTGAAACCCAAGAAAGGGGGCCCCCCCAAGAAAAAGCTTGATGTTGCCAGCCTTCAGCGTGACGACAAGAAAGCTGCCCTTCAGGCCGATTTACAACGCATGCTCAAAGACACAGTTGATCCAGCAGACTCCTCCCCTGAAACACTCTGGGAACAACTGAAAACTGCTATTGTAAAATCTTCTGTGGAAGTCTTGGGCTTTGCTAGAAAGAGGAACAAAGACTGGTTTGACGAAAACGACGTAGCGATCCAGGAACTTCTAGCAAAAAAAAGAGCCGCCCACCAGGCCCACCTAGCCCAGCCTTCCTGCCCTGTGAAGAAGTCTGCCTTCCGCCTCATCTGCAGCAGTCTCCAGCTCAAGCTTAGAGAGCTCCAGAACGAGTGGTGGTCCAGACTCGCACAGAGGACCCAGCTCTGCGCTGACAACGGTGACTACAGGGGCTTCTACGAAGCACTGAAAGCAGTGTATGGCCCTAGGCACCTGGTACAAAGTCCCCTGCGAAGCGCTGATGGACAGGCACTCCTCACAGATAATACCTCCATCTTGAACCGCTGGTCGGAATACTTTCAGGACCTCTTCGGCGCTGAGCGCACTGTTCAAGAAAAAGTCATCCTCCAAATCCCACACCTTCCACTAAAGGTTGAATTGGACGAACCGCCCACCGCCGAAGAGACCCTCACAGCCATCCACCAGCTCAAGAGTGGCAAAGCAGCAGGCATTGACGGAATCCCGCCAGAGATCTGGAAACATGGAGGCCCAGCACTGCACAACAAGCTCCACGACCTCTTTCTCTGCTGCTGGGAAAAAGGAACACTACCAAAGGATCTCCGTGATGCAGTCATCATCACCCTGTACAAGAACAAAGGAGAGAAGTCTGCCTGCTCTAATTATCGTGGAATTACCCTGCTGTCCATTGCCGGGAAAATTCTCGCAAGGTTGCTCCTGAATCGGCTGGTACCTGCCATCGCTGAAGACCACCTCCCAGAGGGCCAGTGTGGCTTCAGAGCCAACAGGAGTACCACCGACATGGTCTTTGTGCTGAGACAGCTTCAGGAGAAGTGCCGCGAGCAGAACAAAGGGCTGTACGTAACGTTTGTCGACCTAACAAAAGCGTTTGACACTGTGAGCAGGCAAGGTATGTGGCAGATCCTGGAGCGACTAGGCTGTCCCCCAAAGTTCCTCAACATGATCGTCCAGCTCCACGAGGACCAGCAAGGCCAGGTCAGACTAAACAGTGACCTCTCAGAACCATTCCCCATTCGCAACGGCGTGAAGCAAGGCTGCGTGCTGGCACCGACCCTCTTCACCATCTTCTTCAGCATGATGTTGAAGCAGGCCACAGTGGACCTCGACGACGACGACGCAGTGTACATCAGGTATCGTCTCGATGGCAGCCTGTTCAACCTCAGACGACTGCAGGCCCACACGAAAACCCTAGACCAACTGATTCGTGAGCTGCTCTTTGCTGATGACGCTGCCCTCGTTGCACACACAGAGAGAGCCTTGCAGCGCATTACGTCCTGCTTCGCAGATGCCGCCCAGCTCTTTGGACTTGAGGTCAGTCTGAAAAAGACAGAGGTCCTTCATCAGCCGGCACCCAAGGAAGAGCATCGCCCTCCCCACATCACCATCGGCGAGTCCGAACTGAAGTCTGTACACCAGTTTACCTACCTTGGCTGCATCATCACGTCAGACGCCAAGCTGGACAAGGAGCTGGACAACAGGCTGGCAAAAGCGAACAGTGCTTTCGGGCGACTATTCAAGCGGGTGTGGCACAATCAACAGCTGAAAAAAGGCACCAAGATCAGCGTGTACAGAGCTGTCGTCCTCACCACCCTGCTGTACGGTTCCGAGTCCTGGGCCCTCTACCGCAGCCAACTACGACTCCTCGAACGCTTTCACCAGCGCTGCCTGCGTACCATCCTCAGCATTCACTGGAGTGACTATGTCACCAACGTCGAGGTCCTTGAACAGGCGGAAACTGTGAGCATCGAGGCTTTGCTGCTGCGGACACAGCTTCGCTGGGCGGGGCACGTCTCCAGGATGGAGGATCATCGCCTACCCAAGATCACTCTGTTCGGCGAGCTCGCCACTGGACACCGAGACAGAGGGGCACCAAAGAAGAGATACAAAGACGGTCTCAAGAAGTCACTTAGTGCCTGCCAAATCGACCACCGCCAGTGGTCTTCGCTTGCTGCGGACCGTGACACCTGGCGCTCCACCATTCACAAGGCAGCCGTCTCCTTTGAGGACTCTCGCAGAGCTAACCTTAAGGACAAGCGGCTCAGAAGAAAAAACAGAGCTGTCGTAACTCAGAACCCTGAACAGACCTTCCCCTGCAGCCACTGCGGTCGTACCTGCCTGTCCCGGATTGGCCTCCGCAGCCACGAAAATGCCTGCAGACGACGTGGGCAAGCCCTATAGAATCTTCGTTCGCGAAGTCAAGCCAAGATAATGTTTAAAGTCCGCATATCCAAAATCCCGCTGTACGTCTCGGATTTGTTTAAGTATGCTAACACACCATACAAGACATCAAGGAACAAACTGTCAGTACCTAGGCCACGACTTGATATATTCAAAACTAGTCTGTCTTACTCAGGGGCCAAACTTTGGAACTCGTTTCCGGCCAATATTACCGAGGCATCTTCATTGTCCACCTTCAAGGCAAGACTATTCCGGTACTTAATTGAGCCGCCGAACAATGCGCACGCGACTACTGCGTTCTGATTAATGTTACACTACCGCAGCCACACGCAAGGTGTTGTAGATGGAAGGCGCAGCCAGACAAGAGTGTTTCCAGAAGAGTCTTTTATTTCTTGGTCATCGTGGGTCTAATAGGTTGGGCACAACCAACCTACTAGCATGGCATACTAAAATGGCGAAAATACCGGAGCTCGGTCTCTCGCTTCTCAGCTCCCTCTATCTATCTCTCTCTCTCTCTTCGTTGTGTACTCTCTATCTATCTCTTCATTGTGCGAGCTCCCTCTCTATCTCGTTCCCTTCGTTGTGAGCTCTCCTCTATCTAGTTCCCTTCGTTGTGAGCTCTCCTCCCGTGCTGGTGTTTCCCCCCACTATATATACCCGTTTTGGCCGAGGGCATCGCCCCTTTGTCTCAACCAGTCAAAAGGGGCTATTACTGTCACCCATATTATTCCACATCTATCAGGGTGGTCAGCGTCCCCTGACCCTATCTGTCAAAGGAGCTATTACTGTCGCCCATAATCTATCCCCCATCTGCTCTGGTGGATAGCGCCCTCTGATCCTAGCTGACCAGGGACCCATTACTGTCTCTCATAATTATTCCACATCTATTATGCTGGTCAGCGTCCTCTGATCCTAGCTATCAAAGGAACCCATTACTGTTTCTCATAATTATTCCACATCTATTATGGTGGTCAGCGTCCTCTGATCTTAGCTGACCAGGAACTCATTACTGTCTCTCCTAATTATTCCACATCTATTATGGTGGTCGGCGTCCTCTGATCCTAGCTATCAAAGGAACCCATTACTGTCTCTCATAATTATTCCACATCTATTATGGTGGCCAGCGTCCTCTGATCTTAGCTGACCAGGGACCCATTACTATCTCTCCTAATTATCCCACATCTATTATGGTGGTCAGCGTCCTCTGATCCTAGCTATCAAAGGAACCCATCACTGTCTCTCATAATTATTCCACATCTATTATGGTGGCCAGCGTCCTCTGATCTTAGCTGACCAGTAACCTATTATTTATTCATTAGTCCCAGCTTAGTAGGGCCGGCCACTTGTCAACTCCACGTGAGCCCGTGGTACTAATTATACCCTCGTTATTTTCATATCAAGGGAAATTATAACATTACCCGACCGTGATATTGGTCGTATACACTTATAGTGTAACATCTATGGCTGTTATCAAACATGTAAGTGTGTGGGCGCCTGTGTATGTGTGTGCGTGTATGTGTGCGGAACAGTGTGTTTTGTGCATGTTTGTTATGCTGGTGTGTGCGTGTGTGTGTGTGCGTATGTATGTGTGTGTGTGTGTGTGCGTGTGTGTGTGTGTGTGTTATTGCGTGCATGTATGTGTGGTTTTGGTCAGTCAAAAGGAAGTAAAACGTCTAGATAATCTTTACGTTTATGCTTACAGTTTTGAGTTCAATGTACCAGATGTAGTCTTAACAGTGTGCAATGTGTTTATTATGCAGTTGTATTTCATGTACCGTGTGTAATGCATATTAGCCAGACGTTGGTCGGGACTGTGCTTCGTCTGATTTGGGCATTGGTTGAAGGCCCCGGACATACATCACGATACCACGTTTGCCCGGGCCTTTAATCCAATGTTTGAACCTAACTCTGATTTACGTACTTCCATGTGTGTGCGTGCGCGCGCGTGTGTGTGTGTGTGCAAGCGCGTGTGCGTGCGTGCGTGCGTGCGTGCGTGTGTGTGTGTGTGTGTGTGTGTGTGTGTGTGTGTGTGTGTGTGTGTGTGTGTGTGTGTGTGTGTGTGTGTGTGTGTTTTCATGTAGTTTGTAGCAAGGACAAGAATGAAAAAAGGTCTGCGCACCTATTCTTTTATCCTTGGAAAATAAAGTTTCATTTCATTTCATCTCTCTCTCTCTCTCTCTCTCTCTCTCTCTCTCTCTCTCTCTCTCTCTCTCTCTCTCTCTCTCTCTCTCTCTCTCTCTCTGTGACAGTTTGATCTAGGAAGACCGCTTATAGAGTCGGTTGATCCACATTTGAGTCCGTAATTTTCGTTCTATTCACTTGGAAGATTGGATAGTTAGCTTTGAAATAGACATTGGATGAGTTCGTAATCCAGCGTTGCCAGTACCTCTTCAACTTTTTGAATAATAATTCATTCCTTTTTGCAAGTTTTGGATGCAGTATATACTCCCATCAAACCGTCAGCCCTGGCAGAGGCTGTTTGAAAGAAACAGTCAGCCCTGTAAGAGGCTGCGTGCCTTTCGGATGAGTGACGTGAAAATCAAATGCGTCACTGTGTACACAGCGTTGTGAGACTAGCGATGCCATGACGTCACGCTTATAGTGACGTCATTTTGCTGCTCGCGTTATTCTTCAGAATTCTGTCCACCCACGAACCCACAGAGCGTACTAATGGCGGGAAGCGCCGCGTGTCTGTCTTTATTTGTGTGCGCAGGCATGTCTGTTGATCATAGAGTCTCTTAGAGAGGAGTGAAATGGATCAGAAGGATAAGCCTAAAAATATGAACAACTCTGATCGTTCCTAAAGGAAAAACGCATGTGGGCTCCAAACAATACGGTAGACTTTGGTATGAAATCCTCATCTTGTTTTCTTTTTATTGGTTTGAGTTCCCCCCCCCCCCCCCCCACACACACACACACCACCTCTCCGTTCTCTCAGAAGTGTCGACGGTGAGCACCTAAGAAGCTACATTTTGAGACATCGATGATCCTAAAAATATTTCCCGCCTCTTTGCTTGAGGTCACCAGAAGGGAAGACCTTTAATTCTCTTGTGCGCTAATAGCTTGGTTATATATACAATTTCAGTCGGGTGTTGCTGGGACTCTAAATCGACAGGTTGATACATTTTCATACTCCCCTTTCAAACTGTGCTTTTGGCGTTTTAACCCATTCAATGCCGAGAAACCTTGAATACCTCCCAACTGCTAGAGGTATAGATCTTCATGAGCTCCTGCAGTTGCGGGGGCTTATGAGGATCTATACCTCTTGCTGACTTTGACTTCCTGGAACAGATAGGATTTCCTGGTGTTGAATCAACGAAGATTGCAGAAACACAGTCTACGTCAGCTGGCGCTGAACGGCTTAAAAGAAATGCAGCCGCACACTATTCCGAGAAAAAGTGGAAAAATGCATGGGCCACAGGAAAAGCACATGCATCAACAACTGCTGTGTGCACATGAAAAACATTTTTGCTAACGCTAGCCATCAGTCACTTCAAGCACGTATGCACGATTATTACAAACATTGCGTATGCATAGTTTTATGCTGTGCAGTATATGTCATACTAAAATCTGTGTCAGAATCTAAATTTATACTTAATATTAGGAGTAAACTCAGATTTCTTCTTTTTTGTTGTGGGGGCTCACATTTTAATTTTTAATGTTTTTATGCCTTTCAGATCCCCCCTCAGTTACAGCTACCTACATGTTGTCTGTTTCAGGAAGGAGTTTGAGGGGACAAAGAAAGAGACACGAAAACCTAAAAGGTCCCCTGTTCCCTTAGACTACAGCAAACCATCAGATGTGGACACTGATCCTTTGATATCAGATTCTTTGACGACGGTGGACTCTGCGACTCTTGAGAGTCATGTTCAGGTACACACCCGAGTTTAGTGTCGGACCACACAGTAGCTGACATTTTCAATGACCTTTTGCGTACTGTGATAAAGCATTGAGTGATTCCCCTTGGCATGTATCCCTAGGTAATTACACATTATTTAGTTAACCCCTTTTATTCCAAATGACAGAGGTAATGTTTTTCAAATCTTTGTTAATTCTACGTCAAAGAGCCCCAGCCGTCCCAGGAACATGGATCAGTGGTGTCAGCAAGAGGCATAAATCCTCATGTGCCCCCGCAATGGCGGGGGCTCATGAGGATCTATGTCTCTTGCAGATGACTCTTGTTCGCCATTTCTTGTCAGTGAAGGGGTTACAGTTACAACGCAATTATGGCTTTTGGAGACTGTTGCTTTAGTATACGAGAGGTGTCATTTTGAGTTTATTCACAGCAGTCAAGTATTGACCAGAGGCCATAATTTTGTCACTGCTCCTAAACAACAACAGTACATCTTGACTGCAAGCATACTCATAAAAACATGATTGTGAGGTCAGCCGTTACATGCTTGCCTTCTGTGACATTTTCCTCAACGATGTTTTGTTCATTGGACAATGTTTCATGTAGTGTAGAGCCAGAGAAACTGTTCAGTGAATTGAATAGTTTTTATTGCAGAACTATTTTCACTGGCCAATAAACACACATAATTTATATTTGGCTCACGTGCGATAGCAAAAGTGAGTATGTGAGTAAGGCCGCCCGTCGTCTTTCCGGTGTCCTGCGTCCGTGGTAAACTTTAATGTTGGCATTATCCCTGGAGGCTATGTTCAAGCCTCAAACTTCAAACTTGGTCCAAGGATACTTTGTGGCATGGCAAAACCTTTCAAAACATACTAATTTCAGTGACCTCTCTTAAAGGTCAAGGTAACAAGGGGTCCAGAAAGTGGTCTAAAATATTCATATTTTCAGACAAATCGTTTCTCCTTAAATACTATTTTCAACTTCAAACCCAAACTTTATACAGAGATGCTAATTTGAATGACCCCTCGTAAAGTTGTAAGGTTCACAAGAGGTAGGCAAATGTGTGAAAACTGCCAGTTTTTGATTGAATTGTATTTTTTAATGAAAGATTTGCCAACTCTTCAGTCAGATTTAGCGCAAAGGTAGCTAATGATAAGACCTTTCTATGCGTACTAATTTTGGTGGTCTCCTCGCAAAGGTCTAAGGTCATGGGGGGGGGGGGGGGGGGTGTCGCGAAATAAGTAACAAATAGCCATATTTTGACAAAAACAGTTTTTTTCTCAAATACTATTTTCAACTTTAAGTTTTTGCAAACTTATCAATCAATTTTGGTTTTAAGTTAGCTGATGATAACACCTTTCTTTGCATACTATTTTTTTCGACCCCTCACAAATGTCAAGGGTCACAGAGGTTTGACAAATTTGTGAAAAATGCATACATTTTTAGAAAACTTGGATTCCACTGGTACAGAATCCAACCCTTATGTTTAGACACTTGAGCACTTGCTTATTTCAGTGACATGTTGGAATGGTCAACGTCACACTTATTACGTGGATTGGTCACACACGTGAGCTATAAGGACTTTCCCTATCTTGTTTTTTTTTTTTTTAATATTGGCAGAAGCAACAGAACCGTTCAGTGATTCACTTTGCTAAAAGCTATGGAATAGTATAGCATGGAGCCAGCTGACTATTGACACATGAAATCTACACTGCGCTTACAAAATCTAAAGTGTAAAATAAAAAGTAACGGTAATATTCCAGTTTGTTCAGGACAATTAGTAACCCTACTAACCCTATTGACAGTATGACAGCCCATACGAAAAAACCTTCAATTGTAAATAAGTGTACATGTACTGAAAACAATACTAGACATTCATCTTCAGAAACTTCAGATTCCTCTTTGTCTTGTCATCTTTCTTCTTGTTCATCATCTTGGCTTTTTTTTACAAATGATTCCAATTTTTGCACCGTAATTTATAGTAATATCGATTATCTGTTAAATAAAAAGAGTGAACTTTTAGAAAGATTGATGATATAAAGCCTGACATCATTGGTCTTACCGAAGTAAAAGCTAAAAACCAGATCTATACTCCATTGGATTCAGAATACACATTACCAAATTATGATATGTTTCTTAACACAAACCCTAAGAGAGGAGTTGCCCTTTATTTTAACAAAAAGTTAAATGCTCAAGAATGTGAAACATTGAACAATAGTATGTTTGAAGAGAGCTTGTGGTGCTATATTGTGAGTGCTTCTGGTGAAATAATTCTTGTTGGTTGTGTGTATAGAAGCCCCAGCTCCACAACTGAAGACACAGATTTACTATTACAACTTTTACGATCCGAGGAGATAAAAACATATGACAAAATTTGCATTTTCGGAGATTTTAATTTCCCTTATGCAGGATGGGATGGCTCCTGGACAGGTGAGAAAAATAATCAAATTGTTGAGTGCATAAGAGACGCCTTCCTGGTTGAGATGGTGAAAAATCCAACAAGACATAGGCAAGGTCAGAGGTCAACATTAGATGACCTAATCTAGTAAATGACGAGTTGCTAACGTCAGATATTCAACACTTGGATCCCATTGGCAAGAGTGACTACGATGTATTACTCTTCCAGCTGTATGTACCTAACGTTAAGGTAGCGCAGAGTAACAACATCCCCTTAACCTTGGGAAGGGAGACTATGAAAGTCTGAGAGCATATATGGCAAATATAGAATTTACAACTACTAAACCTGAAAATTGCGGAGTGGAAAAATTCTGGGCATTAATTAAGTCTTCGATTCTGAAAGGTATGAAGTTGCACATCCCAAAAGTGAAGAGGAAATCACATAAAAGAACCAAACCATCTTGGATGAATAAGGGTACTTTAAGAATGATTAAAAAGAAATACAAGTTATACAAAAGATATATTCAAACTCAAGAAGGTAGAGATTATCAAAGATATATTACCTTAAGAAATGACTGTAATAAATTAATAAAGCGTAATAAAAAATTACATGTAAGAAATATTGCAGATAAATGTAAAATGAACCCCAAAATGTTTTGGAAGTATGTACAGGAACAAACTAAATATAATTCTGGAATAAATGCACTTAAAAAAGAAGATGGCGCACTTGCTGTAGCAGATCATGAAAAGGCAGCAACATTGAATAAATTTTTCTCAAGTGTATTTGTGGAAGAAAAATTGAGTAATGTTCCGTTGCTTGGTAGAGGTTCAAAATCGAATGGGTGCACCATAACAGATATCGTAATAACTCCTGATATTGTTAAGAAAAAAACTAAAAGAATTAAATCCTCCCAAAGCTCAAGGTCCAGACTGCATCCCTCCCAGACTTTTACAAGAGTTGTGTAATGAGTTGGCAGAACCACTTTGCACATATTTACATTTTCCCTTAAATCAGGTATTGTACCGCAAGACTGGCGAACCGCAGAGCTAGAGGTAAGTGCTATTTAAAAAAAAAGATTCTAGGTCAGATGCAGGAAACTACAGACCAGTAAGTTTAACGTGTATAGTATGTAAAGTTTTAGAGTCTATAGTCCGAGATGAGATCATTAATCATTTTACTGTGAATAATATGTACACTGAATGCCAACATGGTTTTAGAAAGAAACGATCATGTGTTACTCAATTACTACAGGTTATGGATGATATAACTTCCTTACTTGACAACAAAAAACAGTTGACATCATATACTTGACTTTAGAAAGGCTTTTGACACTGTTCCTCATGAAAGGCTTCTTCAAAAGCTAGAGGCCTATGGTGTATGTGGAAATATTTCCAACTGGATAAGAAGTTTCTTACATGAAAGAGAACAAGTGGTAAAGGTTGGAGATGCAAAATCAGGCAAAATAAAGGTGCTGAGCGGTATACCTGAAGGAAGCATCTTAAGACCTATATTATTTACGATATTTATAAATGACTTGCCAAACTGTGTTAGTAGCATGTGAAAAATATTCGCAGATGATACTAAAATCAATAACGAATCGAGCAATAAAGACGTGTTGCAGCATGATTTGGATCACTTGCAAGAGTGGTCCGACACATGGGACTTGCACTTTAATGTAGAGAAATGCAAGGTCTTGCATGCTGGAAGGAACAATCCTAAACATGATTACTTGATGAAAGTTAACAGCGACATTAAAAAGGTGGTATCTTGTGAGGAGGAAAGAGGCTTAGGTGTTGTTTTCGACAAAGTTCTATCTTTTGACCCCCATATTCAGAACTGTATCAATAAGGCCAACAAAATGGTTGGAGTAGTTAAGAGAGCTTTTAATTATTTGGACAAGGACATTTTTAGTAAACTGTATAAATCACTAGACAAACCACATTTAGAATATGCAAACACTGTATGGTACCCAGGTTTAAAGAGACAATCAGTTGCACTTGAAAGGGTACAGAGACGAGCAACAAAGCTGGTCAAAGAATGTAGAAATATGACTCATTTAGACAGTCTCAAATACTTTGGATTACACTCCTTACGTGGACGTAGAATACGTGGAGACTTAATCCAAGTTTTTAAAATTTATAATGACATCGACGACCTAAAATGGAACGACTTTTTGCAGCACCATTTTGTGACAGAACCCGAAAATCTGAAGGGAAAATCTTTGTGCAGCACTGCAACATTAACCTGCGGAAGTTTTGTTTTACTAACAGAGTTGCCATTGTTTGGAATGACTTACCAGTTTCATTAAAAAAAGAACCTAATATAATTCTTTTAAAAACCAGTTGGACGATTTACCAAAATTTAAAGAGATTTTCTATTCCTATGGTGATTTATAGGAAAATTGCATGCATAGCAGACCCATAAAGTAACTAAAGAAAGAAAGAACATTTGCAAAGGCCTTACGGCCTATTGTGTCCTCACAATACTACTACTACTACTACTACTACTACGATTAAACTCCTGGAAAATAAAATTTTCTAAAGATATGACTTGTGGATGTTCCAAACCTTTCTCTAGTCATCATATAATACTCGAATGCCCAGTTATAACACATTTGATCAGACAAAATTATGTGTGTGTGTGTGTGTGTGTGTGTGTGTGTGTGTGTGTGTGTGTGTGTGTGTGTGTGTGTGTGTGTTTGCGTGAGAGAGAGAGAGAGAGAGAGAGAGAGAGAGAGAGAGAGAGAGAGAGAGAGAGAGAGAGATTTTATTGATTGTTATTGCCCAAGTTTATTACCAGATTATCTTTGTTTACCTCGCCAGAATAGCTCGTTTATATTGTGATGATTGCTGTGTTTTATATGTCATGTTTTCATCCTTGTGTATGCTGTGAATATTAGCTGTGTTTGATATTGGTGTGATATTATTTTAGTCTTTAGTAACTGTCATCAAGAGACATTTCAACGTTTTATTGGTTGTTTTTTTTTACATGAAAACATATGGCAATACACTATCTTATTTATGTATCTAAATATTGATAATCTAGCAGGAAACATCAATGATATTTTCCATACCACTATTGCAACAACTATTGTTAAATTAATGTCAGACTCCTATGGGTGAACTGTCGTTGTGCATGTATAGTTTAGATTATTAAGTTTCAAGATAGTTTAAAGAGAGTTTTTTTGTTGTTGTTGTTTGTTTAAGGGGGGGAGGGGGTGGGTGGGCTTTGTTTTGGTCTAAAATCACTAAGATGTAAAGAGACATTAAATTAAATTCATTTATTCAGCCAGCTGAACGCAACCCAGGCTTGTCTTCAGAAAACATATCGGGGCGCAAACGGCCTTTTGCACATTGGGATATGCTGCATGCATATTCTGTGCTCCGTCACTCAGTGTGTTGATCATTCTGATCAAACTCTGTGCATGATTTATTTATTTCGACTTGCCTTCCTTCTTTGCACTCATGTGATGTCACATCTGTATTGAGAAAATGTCTTTGTAATTTTGGCTTGTATATTTTGTCTAATTTTCCACTAAATTTTCCCTGTTTGGATATCAGGAATATTCAGTGTTGCTGGCTGATCTGCCGGAGAGCTGGGCCTTAGACCTTCAGCAAGTACGAGAGGCTTATGAGCAGGGCATAATTAGCGAGGACGAATTTATGGTGAGGTCGTTGGGTGTGTTTGTCCCACAAAACAAAAAGCTATTGGTTGATTGTAAGCAGCAGTTGGCCCATGCACAGCTATATACAGGGTAACTGCAGCTGACATTGGCTCAATTGCCTTTCCTTATTGGAATATTTGTTGTTATAGTCTTTGTTTCCTTTGGCTCTTTGTCGTTTTCTTTCTTTGTGTGTGCCACAGCCATGGTGTTGGCCTGATGTTTTCTTTATTGGGATGTGTTTGTTGTGCTGCTGTTTGTTTTATCTGTCTCTGTCTCTCTCTCTTGTGTGTGTGTGTGTGTGTGTGTGTGTGTGTGTGTGTGTGTGTGTGTGTGTGTGTGTGGTGTGTGTGTGTGTGTGTGTGTGTGTGTGTGTGAGAGAGAGAGAGAGAGAGAGACCACACAAATCTCTGGTATTTTTGCACTGAAAAAGACTTGAAACTCTGTAAAGATATTAAGATTGACATTGGAGTGCTTACGAAAGAGAAATGGCCACTTTGCATCAAGTAGTTGCATGACCCACATTTGAGTTCTTATTTTTGGCTCATATGTGATAGCAAAGGTGAGTCAGTGTAATGGGCCAGTGGTCATTCATCGGTCGACCATCGTCCGTCGTAAACTTTAACGTTAGCTTTTTCTCAGACTGGCCACAGTCTTCAAACTGGGCCCAATGATACTTTGTAGCGAGATCTTTCTAAATATACCTAATTTCAATGACATCTCCCATAGGTCAGGGTCACAGGACATCAGGAAATCATCCAAAATAGCTATATTATGACAAAATTTAAGTTTTCTCAAATACATGTACTAGTCACAACTTAAGACCCAGACTTGGGGTTGGGGCTCCAACGTTTTGTTTGGGACCTCCAACCTCACAAAAGCCTCCCGACATGAAACCATGTACTTCCAACTTCCAGTGACCGAAAAATCAACCGGGGGGGGGGGGGGGGGGGGGGGGGGGGGAGGGGAGGGTGAGAGAAGAAAAGGCACGTGTGCATATAAGTCAAGCGTGTGTCAAGACTCACCACTTGCTGAAATATCAAACATCGGATGGAGGGGGGGGGGGGGGGGGGGGCATTTTTATCTGCTAAACGAACCCAACAAAAGTCTTCTTTCTTTTGCTTTGTCCAAACTAGGCTATTGTAATGCTAGACTGTTGTAATATGCTCTTCTGGCTGGCTGTCCACACTATGGCATTGATGAACTACCGAATGTTAGCTATAAAAAAAAGTGTCTTTTGACACATACATTGGATTAAAAGCCCGGACAAACATGCGATATGGCATGTTTGTCCGGGTCTTTAATCCATTGTTTATGTCAAAAGATGTGCATTTTTGTGTGTGTGTGTGTGTGTGTGTGTTTTGTTGTTGTTTTTTTTTTTTTTTTTTTTTTGGGGGGGGGGGGCTTATGTGCGAAGCAAAAGTGAGTCTATGTTCTGGGCTAGTGGTCATCCGTCCGTCGTCCGTCCGCCGTTGTCCGTGGTATACTTTAACGTTGGCATTTTCTCTGAGACTATTTAAGCCACAGTCTTCAAACTTGGCCCAAGGATACATTGTGGCAAGACCTTCCTAAACATACCAATTTGAGTGACCTCTCTCAAAGGTCACAGGGGATGAGGAAATAGATCAAACATTGCCATATTTTGACAAAATTGATTTTTTTTCTCAAATACTAGTCACAACTTCAAACCCACACTTGGTACAAAGATACCTGATGGTAAGACCTTCATATGCATACTAGTTTGATTGATCCCTCAGAAAGGTCAAGAGTCACAAGAGATTAGAAAATAGAAGAATATAGCCATATTCTGTCAAAAGACTTTTTTATTCAAATGCTAATTCACATCTTCAAAGCCAAAATTAGTACAAAGATACCTGATGGTAATACCTATCTATGCATACTCTTTGGATAACCCCTGGGAAAGGTCAAGGATCACAAGAGGTCGGCAAATGTGTGTAAAATGCCAATTTTTGATCAAATTGTTGTTTTTATCGACATTTTTGTAAAGTATTCAATTCATTTTGGCTCAAAGGTAGCTAATGACAAGACCTTCATATGCATACTAAGTTAGTTGACCCATCACAAAGGTCAAGGGTCATGAGACGATCCAAAATTAGGTTTAAAAGAGCCATGTTTTGACAAAGAAATATTTTTTCTTAAATACTATTTTCAACTTTGAACCGAAACTGTGCACAGAGATACCTGATGGTAAGTTAGTTAGTTATTGGGGTTTAAAGCCGAGCAGGCGACTAGACCTATCTATGCATTCTAATTTGGATAACCCCTCGGAAAGGTCAAGGGTCACAAGAGGTTGTAAATGTGTGATAAATGCCGTTTTTTTTTTGTTAGAATTGTAGTTTTTATCTTTGCTGATAGCAAGACATTTCTATGTATACTAATTCAGTCAACTCACCGGAAAGGTCAAGGGTCACAGGGATTGACAGATGTGTGAAAATGGTTAAATATTGGATAAAAAATGATCTTGCTGGTGCTGAAGCCAGCTTTTTACTTCTATCTAGCTATCTATATCCCGTAGTCTTGCCGACCGTTGGGGCAACACTGATGACTTGGCAACCAGCTCTCTCTATTCCTCTCTGTTCTCTGCCATCCTTAGCGTATCACCCAGCCTCAGTCCTGTCCACTCTGAGATATTGTCCTCCCATCTTTTCCTCTGTCTTCCTCTCCTTCGTCCTCCTTGCACAGTGTTTTGCAGGATTGTTTTGGCAAGCCCTGCTGAACGCGTGACATGCCCATACCACTTCAGTTTGCGTTTTTTTCACAATTGCTAATAGGTCTTCATAGGGCCCGATGACTTGCCTGATTCTTCCTCCCACTTTCTCGTTCGTGATGTGATCTTTGTATGAAATGCCAAGCAGCCTTCGAAAACATCTCATTTCAGTGGCTTGTATCCTCCTTTCAAGGTCTGCTGTGAGGGTCCATGACTCGCAGGCATACAAGAACACTGAGATGACTAAGGAGCGCATCAGTCTGATCTTGGAGCAGAGCGTGATGTTTCTGTCCTTCCATATGGTCTTCAATCTTGTCAGTGCTGTTGTTGTCTGCGCAATCCTGGACAGTATTTCTGGTTTTGATCCCTCATCTGTCACAATGGCTCCTAAGTATTTGAATTTATTAACTGTTTCTAGTTTTTGGCTTCCAATCATGACGTCAGTGCCAATGCCACTGGTGTTATTTGTCATCATTTTTACTGTTGTCACAAATTTACATATGTGAATCGGTCATACATGTGAGCCATAAGGGCGTTGCTTTTTTGTGTTAACCTATATCGGATTTCTGGAAATCATCTTTTCAGTACAACATTTCATGCTTCATGCACAGTAACCTGTTCCTGTCCGCCCTAGCTCAAATCTCTTATCCATCTATATACGCTCTCGAGACAGAAGGTGCGCTCTGCTGCTTACATATAATTATATGCTTACAGCCCTACATATCCCTCTTGTCCAAACTAAGTAGTTTGGTGCGAAGTCATTTATGTCACTCAGAGCCCTTTTATTGGCTTACGTATAATAGTAAAAGTGAGTCTGTGTAATGAGTCATCCATCGTCTGTCCGGCGTATGTCATCCGCATAGGAGCCCGACGAGTAATGCAAATCCGCTGCGCCACCGCGTAAATAGCTCAAGTCAGAATACAAGGGAGGAAACGAAGCACACCCGCGAAATTCTAGCCGTGCCCGGAAGTATCCCGGACCTCTTTCTCAACATCTAGAGTTGAACGTTAAACCCTTTAGTACTGAGAGTGCCGTGAAAGAGGCCACTATGAACTGCAGTGCATCCATTGTTTTTTGCCGTGTTTACTCTAAAGTTGAAGTGAATTACTCGAAAAGATATTGACAACTGAGCAGTGTTTAAACCAGACTCCATTAAAGTAGACCTTTTGGGGCTGGGGGAAATTCGTACCTAAAGGGACTGCTGCGCGCAGGACACAAGTTCATGTCGACAGTGAGACACTCTTGTTTTAATTTCGTTGGATATGCTAATTCACATAAACCAATGAAATATGAGCATGGGGCGTATTTCCGGCCACATCGAAAACCCTACAACTTGACGTCTGCTATGAATGATGCTTGACTGTGCAAAAAGCCTGGATACTAACTATCAGGAAGTTTTGATCGGAGGACAAGGTTGGTATAGATTTGTTGCAAAATATCTACAGAGTTTATTCAGTTCGAAGTTTTAGGCGGATGGTTGCTTTGAGGGTTGAAAACTGCTCTGGAATCACAGTGCTTCGCTGCCTGGTTTGTGTGCCTTTCGTTTCCTCCCTTGTATTTCGAATGCTGCCAGTAGGGACTAAACTCGGCATTCTCAGTGTTTTAGTTGATCCCTGTCCGTGCACATTATCTTGGGTCCTCGCGATATACTGCATGCCACGGGCCGTATGTCGTGGTCTGTTCAGTTCACAGGCTTTCGTTTTCATGTGGTATATCGCACAGAAGGATTAGTTACTGTGGTTTACTGCGCTTAGCGTGTCCGGATCCAATTGTTTTCTATATCATCCAATCGGGCACCGAGTTTAGCAGCGATATACCTGCGGCCTGCAGTGTACAGTCTAGCGACAAAGTACTGAAACTGAATGAGTGGGGAAACGCACCCCCTCCTGCCCAACACATGTCCCCGCCACACTTGGCAGCTAACATAAACAAACACCAGCCGTCTCACTGAAGCAAATCCGTCGAGTTTAATGAAACTAATGCGTGCCTGCCGGACAGACAGGCATTTAAACAGCATAGATTCTCATAAGCAGTTATAGAGGGGGCGTTTGTTATATTTGTGCCAGAATTTACAGCTGTGCTCGCTATAGTGAGAGAATCATTGCAGTTTACTCTGCGTCTGCCTTGTAGGAAGCAGCAAAGCTTTCTGAAATGAACGAGACACATGAGTAATTCTCATGAGGGTTCATTTCAATTCACAGTTATTGCACATAGAAATATGCAGCTTGTTACGTGGTTGAGTCGTAGTCGTAGTATGATAAACAAACCAGACGCACGCACGTAAGGTTCTTTTAAATAAACTTCATTCAGCTGCAACCCGTCACACGTGGATTAAGGATGTAGACAATACTGGAGTAACAGTTCCAACAATATTTTAATTCAGCGATGCGATCTCCACACAATGCATTTCCAAATGCACAAACACTGATACAAAGTCTCTTCTGCAAATGTCAACACTGGCGACACAAAGTTCCTCATACAACGTACACCACACCGTTACGCTGCGTCTCTCACAATGTACACCCTATACGGGCCACGTACCTACGATAAACTGTGTGTCTCTACAACTGACAATGCAAGACAATGTACATTCGTGCTTCCTAGCACCCTCTTTATAATAGTGGAACAACTTTCTAGAATAATCCCAAGAATTTACTTTTAACGCAACCAATCAGAGGGGAACAGGTAACTGAAATCATAAATATTAATAAAAGAAGAACTTTCTGGAATAAACTAAAATATTATACAAAAATTCGGCTGTCACATAATAGTATGGCAGACCGTTTCGCGACCTTGCCTACACTTTCTGGAAGATTCACGATCTTTCACAAAACACAAAGAACGGCTGCTAAATTCACACGCACAGTAAACAACTATGACTAAAATTACTACAGTGTAGCAAACTGTTGCTTACACTTAATACGAGAATTTGTAAACTTTGCAGAGTTTAGATAGTTCAAGGGCTGATGGTCCGTTTGGAGAACAAATGGCACACCCAGAAGGTACAGTTCGAATCTCCTTACTCCCCAAATGATGGCTTCTTCTTGATGGTCGAGTAGTTTCTCTCAGCTCTGGTCAACGTTTTGCTGGCGTAGCTCACTGGGTGGAGTTTTCCATTATCTTCTTGCATTAAGACTGCACCTACTCCTTCGTTGGAGGCGTCTGTTCTCAGGAAGAAAGTTTTCAACGGGTCGGGGAGGTGCAGAACAGGCTTCTCGGTTAGGATGTCTCAAACTGCCTGGAATGCTCGCTCTTGGGCCTCCTCCCACTTCACTACGTTAGGTTGTCCTTTCCTCAGCAAGTCAGTCGAAGGACCTGTGACTGCCGCAAAGTTTGGTATGAACTCCCGGTAGTAGTTCGCCAAGCCCATAAATGAGCGAACTTGTGTCTTGGTCGTAGGTCGCGGGGCATCCCTGATCTTCTGCACGTTATCGTCGTGTAGCCCCTTTAAACCTTCGCTCAATTTGTGTCCGATGAAGTCTATGTTGTCAGCCCCAAGAATACACTTGCTTAGACGGATGGTGAAATTTGCATCTGACAGTCTTTGGAACAGTTCTCGGAGGGTTTTAAGGTGATCCCTCCAAGTTTTGGTATGGATCAAAATGTCATCCCAGTAAAAGACCACATTCTGCATGTCTTCTAGGATCTTTTTCAGTCCTCTCTTCAATGTGGCACCACTGTTCACCATACCAAAAGGCATCTTCAAGAACTCCCAATGACCGTCGGGTGTGACAAATGCTGTCTTGGGGATATCTTTTTCTGCAACCTTGATTTGCCAATACCCTTTGCGTAGGTCAATTTGGGAGAAAAATCGGTCTCCACTGACCTTCTGGAACATTTCTTCCGCTGTGGGGATCAGAACGGAATAGGTAACTGAAATCATAAATATTAATAAAAGAAGAACTTTCTGGAATAAACTAAAATAGTCTACAAAAATTCGGATGCTCATTTCAGCCCCAAATCCTAATATATAAAGATGTCACATAATAGTATGGTAGATCGTTTCGCGACCTTGCCTACATTTTCTGGAAGATTCAAGATCTTTCACAAAACACAAAGAACGGCTGCTAAATTCACACGCACAGTAAACAACTATGACTAAAGTTACTACAGTGTAGCAAACTGTTGCTTACACTTCGACGTCACATGTAAGGTCACTCGACAGTGCGATTTTGCTCGAACGTTCTGGTTCATTCTCAGCTAATCTACCCAAAACAAAAATCGACCGCTCTTCTCCGTGCGACTTTTCTAGAAGCTTTTGGACTAAAATTAGCGCATCATAACAAAGCCAAAACGGCTATCTTCGCGAACAATAGAGAATCTTACTGAAAAGGTACGTGATACGTAACCATGATAGCTCAAATAAAATATCAGATCGTTTCCTATGATTAACACATGCATGCTCTCACAGGACAACACAACCACAATCGTAACACAGCTGTGTTCCTCAGACTGAGCTGATTTTCAGTTCAGTACTTATGAAGACAGCATGAGAGGTGAAGAGAGATACCAACCAATCGGGCGATCGGTCCTCTCGAGCTAAAAATCTCGCCGCGCACACTTTTCTCTCCAATAACTATTGATACAATCTTTAATTTACTGGGAGACCTTGGAATTTATTGTAATATTTTAGACTGAGCTACGCAAGCTGATTAAAAAGTGTAAAACAAAGAGAAGATGGCCAGAGAAAAGGGCAAAATAAATAAATAAATAAATAAATAAATAAATGTGTCTCAACTTAAGCCTCTTCGGAAAGAAAATGCAAAGACTTAGCTCACAAGTACGCTTTTTATATTAAAGAGTTGTGCAGTTGTGAAACATAACGGTACCTCGGTCTTGAGATTTAACAAACAAGTGTATTTGAAACTGCCGTCGGCATATTTCAGCCTCAGGAATACAGACCAGTACATTTACTGCTGAATATTTCCTTAAGCCCTTGAATCCTGCTTATACATTTCGTTATTTACGTCGATAACCAGGAAGAGGGTCGCTCTTCTATAGACTGTGATTACGAACTGTCAGTATCACTCACATCACACATCAATGGCGAACTCTACTTCTCTGTTACATTAACATGCATAGATAACGCCATGAGTGCATGGCCCTTCCTACGTTTGCTGTATGCCCTTTGGGAAATGGGAGGGGGCTGTTCTCAGTCTGTCTACTCCGACAGTGTCAGGATATATGGCATGGTTAGGTTTCAGTTGCGTGCCTCACTCCCACGATATTTACCAGCTGTGCCTTTAACTTGCGGCAAGTTGCTGGCTCGGACTTTGTCGCAAGACTGTGTAGCGCGAGTACTGAAGCCAATGCACACGAACAGCTATCACCTAAGACACCTAGTGTAGTGACTTTTCCCCTTATGGCTAAGAAACACAGTGCCCGTCCCGTACTGTCCAGTCTCTTAGCCTTAGTCAGTCCCAGTCATCCCCTAATTTTTCAATCCCCTAAAAAAAACACTACCGCCTACCAGCTGCACATTCGCCATGCACAAAATACAAGAAAAAACAGCACATTGATAGTCTCATTAATTTCTTGGCTATGAACCTGATTACTTACCAACCCCACACCCAAACACAGCTGAAATCAGCCTACCCCTCAAATCACCATGGCAGCTGCAACTCAACATAGGCCCAAAATTGTCCACTGGAGAAAAGCTCAGGATGGTATGAATCAAAGCACCAAACATGTCTCCTCTTATCAAACCAGAAATTTCCTTCTACATATCTTAAACGACCTGCTTCTCTCGACCGACTCGGGCAACATCTCCCTTCTTACGCTACTCGACCTCTCTGCCGCCTTCGACACTATAGACCACTCTATCCTCCTCCACCGCCTTCACCACTCCTTTGGCATCACTGACTCTGCTCACTCCTGGTTTCTCTCCTACCTCTCCGACAGACAGCAGTCCGTCACCATCGACGGTGTCTCCTCCAACCCAGTCACGCTCTCCTGCGGAGTTCCACAGGGGTCCGTCCTGGGCCCGGTCCTTTTCACGCTCTGCACCTCTCCCCTGTCCAACATCATCCAGTCTCATCACATACACTACCACCTCTACGCTGACGACTCACAACTACTAGACAAAGACAAACTCGACAACACTCACTACTGACTCGCACGGCTGACTGCTACGAAGACGTGAAAAACTGGATGACAGCAAACAAGCTTAAACTGAATGACGACAAAACGGAAGCGATGTTGGTAGGCACTCGCCAGAAACTTTCCCAGCTCCCTCCCTCTCTCCACCTTCAACTCGACAGCACTCCCATCTCCCCCTCTGATTCGGCCAAAAACCTCGGCGTTATCCTCGATTCCTCTCTTTCCATGACCAGCTTCGTCTCCGCCACGGCCCAGGCATGCTACTTCCACCTTCGCCGCATCAGTCAGATCAGAAAATACCTCACTACCGAAGCTGCCACCAAACTTGCTGTCTCTCGCATCCTATCTCGCATCGACTACTGCAATTGTCTCCTTTCCGGCCTCCCTTACTCCACCACTTTCACTCTCCAGCGCGTCCAGAACAATGCTGCCCGCCCCATCCTCAAAAAGAAAAAATCCGACCACATCACTCCCCTGCTCAAACTCCTTCACTGGCTTCCCATCCCCCAACGCATCCAATACAAGATACAAATCCCAGAACAACTGCGCTCCTGCCTATCTCTCAAACTTACTTCACCCCTACACTCCTCCCCGCTCCCTCCGCTCCGCCTCCGACCCTCTCCGCCTCCTCATCCCCCGCATCAAACTCAGCACTTTCGGCCCCCGCTCCTTCTCAGTATACGGTCCATCCACCTGGAACACTCTCCCACTCTCTCTCCGTCAGAAACACTCTCTATCCTCCTTCCAGTCCGCCCTCAAAACTCACCTCTTTCAACAGTTCTAGCACCATACCACCACACTCAGCACCGCAAGCTGACTGTCGTAATGTATTTCACTATTTGTGGTACGTGAGTCGTTGTCTAAAGCGTGCGCATGCGTGCGCGAGTTGTGAGTGCGTGCTTAGAGTTATAATTATTATAAGATAAGCGCATTATAAATACCGTAATTATTATTATTATTATTTGCAAATTCCAACATTCAGCCCTACTACAAATTTTCAAACAAGGCAAAAAGTTATTTTTAAAAACACCGGTCCTTGCACTGCCTCACCTACCTCATTTGAATATGTAACATGACCTGTCAGAGAAACTGTCCCACCTGAACACCATTCAATCTGCCATCGGTGCAATCCTTAGACACTAGCTAAGTCAAACCCAAAGTGACACCATTGAATGCTGCTGCATCTTTATGTTATGGCCCATTATGTGTAGCGGCGTCGTTGTGGCGTTCACTATGCTGTTTATGTTTTGGATCATACATATCTGATGCCATAAAAACCCCAGACTAGATATGGTCGGAATGCCTCCAAAATTGGCATGTACATCAAGTAATATATCTGATTCTCATAAATGTTGCATTTGAGGCACAGGCACATGAAAGTTTTCTTTTCATATTTTTCATTACCCATCCCCCTTACTTTTTCTGTTTTTTCAAGTTTACATACACAATCATGCAATTCAGTCAAACTGACTCCCAGTGGCTGAACAACTGAAAAAGGTTACCATAACACTGACATTGATGAAAAATGAGCTTTCAGACTCAAGGCCATTTCCTTGTGTATCTCAGGGCAGCCAAAAAGACAACACCCAGGCATCCTCATTGACCCTGTTGTTTGGTGACAGCAAGCAGGAATAGACCGGTAAACAGCTGCCATGCCCTATATGCTGTTTGCAATCTTTTCCTAGGGCAAAAGGAGTCATGAAACAGCTGTGCAATTTAAACATTAAGTTTACTGAGCTATCCCACAGGCAAAAGACTACACAAAACAGCCAAAACTATGCTACGCGGGACACACCCCATACCCAAACAAGTGTCTAGAGTGCTTATTTAGGAGTTAGCAGAAAAAAAATGGTTATGTACAGTTTATTTTTATATAAAACACACTTGTCAGAGTCTCAAAACACCTCAACTCATGTTGCAAATGCAGCGGGCATGTGTGTGTCAAACCTGTGAACACTCCTGTAAAAGCCTGTACCAGTGGCCGCAGCTGCTGCTGCCATAACAACGCACTCAAATGAGCTTTACACAGTGTAAAAGTGATTGTGTTCAGCTCAGAATAGACACCAGAGACATCCCTCATGACAATTACAGCAGAATGACACCTATGTTCTATACAAATGTAGCTGGATCATGCAAAATAACTTCTGCATGTCACATTATTTTAGCAGCTGATTTCACTCTGAGGTCAGTTGTCTAATGAAATGAACCTGCTGACACTGTTTCATTGTAGTTTTGATCTTAACCTTTGACCTTAACCCCCTCCCCACTTCCACCCCAACCCCCACCCCACAACTTCAATAACTGAATGAGTGCATTTTTTCCATGCATTTAGCAAACTGAACGCCCCAAACCCCACCCATTTAAAGGTCAAGGTCAAAGGTCACAGCTCAATATCGAAGGTCAGACTCATGACTACCTGTAAGACAACAAAATAAATGAACACACTAAACATGGCCCACAGTGCAGGTAAACAGGGTGTTGCGACGCAAAACACGCAAAAACGCCTATAGAACTGTAAGCAAAGCCATTTTTGGCAAACTTTCAAATTTTTCATGATTTTCTCAGTTTTCCAACTGAAAAAGTCCAAACTCAATGATATAGTTACATTAAACCAGCTTCTGGTCTATGTCACATACGGCATTTGGTGCCTCTGACAGGCCAAGGAACACGGTGCCGTTTCCGTACTGTCCAGTCTCATAGCCTTAGTCAGTCCCAGTCATCCCCTCATTTTTTTCAATCCCCTAAAAAACACTACCGCCTACCAGCAGCACATTCGCCATGCACAAAATACCAACAACAACAAAACAACAACAGCACATTGACAGTCTCATTTCTTGGCTATGAACCTGATTCCTTACCAACCCCACACCCAAGCACAGCTGAAATCAGCCTGCCCTTCACCATAGCAGCGGCAACTCAACATAGGCCCACAATTGTCCACTGGATAAGCTCAGTATGGTATGAATCAAAGCACCAAACATGTTTCCTCTTATGTAACCAGAAATTTCAAGCAAATTCCAACATTCAATCCTACTACAAATTTTCAAACAAGGCAGAAAGTTATTTTTAAAAACATCGGTCCATGCACTGCTTCCCCTAGCTCATTTCAAGATGTAACATGACCTTATGAGAGCAGCGACACTGCACGGCAGCAGGAGAAGACAATTTCAGCTAAGTCGACCAATGACGCGGTGGCGCATCCGGTGGCGCAGCGGATCTGCATTACTCGTGAGGTCCTTATGGTCATCCGTGGTAAACTTTAACGTTGGCGTTTTTTCGGAGACTATTCACCCCTCAGACTTAAAGCTTGGCCCAAGAGTACGTTGTTGCAAAACCTTTTTAAGCATACCAATTTCAGTGACCTCTCTCAAAGGTCAAGGTCAGAGGGGGTCCAGAAAGGGGTAAAAAATAGCTATTTTTTTTACACAAATCGTTTTTGCTCAAATACTAATTTCAACTTCAAACACAAACTTGGTTCAGAGATACCTGATGGTAAGACCTTTCTATGCATACTATACATTTCTATACTAATTTTGGGTGACCCTTCAGAAAGTTCAAGAGTCACAGAAGGTCAGCAGATGTGTGAACAGTTTTTTGCCAACTTTTCAGTCAGATTTTCCACAAAGTTAGCTGATGATAGGACCTTTCTGTGCATACTAATTTGGTGGTTCCCTCGCCAAGGTCATTGCGTAAGGGTGGGGTGGGGGGTGTACAAATAGGTAAAAAATAGTCATATTTTGACACAAAAACGTTTTTCTCAAATACTATTGTCAACTCCAAACCCAAACTTGGTATAGAGATACCTGATGATACGGCCTTTCTGTACATACTAATTTCAATGACCCCTTGAAAAGTTCAAAAGTGAGTCTATGCTCTGGGCCTGTGGTCGTCTGTCCGTCGTCCGCCGTCGTCCGTGGTAAACTTTAACGTTGGCATTTTCTCGGAGACTATTCAAGCCACATTCTTCAAACGTGGCCCAAGATACTTTGTGGCAAGACCTTTCTAACCATACCAATTTCAGTGACCTCTCACAAAGGTCAAGGTCGCGGGGGATGAGGAAATAGGCCAAAAATAGGTATATTTTGACATATTTTTGGCAAATACTATTCACAACTTCAAACCCAAACTTTGTACAACGATACCTAATGGTAAGACCTTTCTATGCATACTAATTGGTTGATCCCTCGGAAAGGTCAAGGGTCACAAGAGCTCAGAAAATAGGTCCAAAATAGCCATATTATGACAAAAGATGTTTTTCTCAAATACTATTCACAACTTCAAACCCAAATTTGGTACGGAGATACTTGACGGTAATACCTATCTATGCATACAAATTTGAATGACCACTCGGAAAGGTCAGATGTCACAAGAGTTCAGGAAATAGGTCCAAAATAGCCATATTTTGAAAAAACAAATTCTCAAATACTATTCACAACTTCAAACCCAAACTTGCTACAGAGATATCTGATGGGAAGACCTTTCTGTGCATACTAATTAAATTGGTTGATCCCTCTGAAAGGTAAAGGGTCACAAGAGCTTAGGAAATAGGTCCAAAATATTTTGACAAAAAATGTTTGTTCTCAAATACTATTCACAACTTCAAACTCAAATTTGGTACAGAGATACCTGATGGTAAGAGCTATCTATCCATACTAATTTGGATGACCCCTCGGAAAGTCAAGGGTCACAAGAGGCCGGCAAATGTGTGTTAAATGCAAAATGTTTGATAAAATGTAGGTATTATCAACATTTTTGCAAATTTTTCAATCCAATTTTGCACAAAGGTACCTGATGATACGACCTCCCTATGCATACTAATTTAGTCGACTCATCGCAAAGGTCAAGGGTCACTGGGGGGGGGAATGACAGATAAGTGAAAAATGCTTACATGTTCAGAAAACATGGATTTTGCTGGTGCAAAGGCCAGCCCTTTACTTACTGTCACTAAGGTCACACATATGTAAATTGGTCATACACGTGAGCCATAATGGCTTTGGCTTTATTGTTTCAAAAGTTTTTGCAAACTTTTCTATCAATTTTGGCATAAAGGTAGCTGATGATAACACATTTCTATTCATGCTAACTTAATTGACCCCTCACAAAGGTCAAGGGTCATGGAGGGTTAACAGAAGCGAGAGAAATGCATACATTTTGAGACAACTTGGATTCGCTGGTACAAAAGCCATCCCTTTACTTATGTTTAGACATTTGAACACTTGACCTGTCACACTTATTATGTGGATTAGTTATACATGTGAGCCATAAGGCTTTGCCTTTCTTGTTTATGAATTGGTCTCACACCTAAGTTTTGATACATGGCCAGCTTTAAAGACCTATCTATTTTTTGTCTGCCACTACTGACTGATGTCACAGGCCCAGCATTTCATTAGAGCCATAATTGTGTGTGTGTGTGTGTGTGTGTGTGTGTGTGTGTGTGTGTGTGTGTGTGTGTGTGTGTGTGTGTGTGTGTGTGTGAATGCAACAACTCTCTTAGTAGTACATGTATTTTATGAAACGTGGTGAATCTTTTGCTTTGTTTTTGTTTTGTTTTTGGCTCACATGTGATAGCAAAAGTGAGTCTATGTATTGTAATAGCCAATGGTCCTGTTTGTGTTTTCCATCGTCAGTCTGTCGTCCGCCCACGGTCGTCTATGGTAAACTTTGACATTGGCATTTTCTCGGAGACTACTCAAGACGCAGTCTTCAAACTTGGCCCAATTATATGTTGTAGCACGACCTTTCATAACACACCAATTTCAGTAACCTACCTAAAAGGTCAAGGTCACAGGGGATCAGGAAATAGGTCATATCTGATTTTGACCCTCCTATGCATGATAATTTGGATGACCCCTCAGAAAGTGCAAGGATCACGAGATCAGCAGATGATGTGAAAAGTAATTTGGTATAATTTTAGTTTTTATAAACATTTTTGCAAAATTTTTCAACCAAATTTTGCGAAAAGGTAGCGGATGACGAGACCTTTCTGTGCAAACTAATTTGGTTCACTACTGGCAAAGTTCAATGGTCATGGGAGGTTGACAAAAGTATGAAGAATGAAGTACATTCTGAGAAGCCATGGACTTAGCGGGCACAAAAACCAACCCTTGACTTATGTTAGAACATTTGAACACTTGCTCATTTCAGTGACCTTTCCCAAAGGTCAAGGTAAAAAAGGTCAGATTAATTATGTGGATTGGTCATGCACGTAAGCCTCAAGGGCTTTGCAATTCTTGTTTGTTGGTTTGTTGTTGCTGGTTAAACACTTAGAGCTCTAGGTTAGGTTAGGTGCTATATTAGTACTCATACTTATTATTGTTATTATTTGTTATTATTATAATATGCCATCCTGAAGCCAGTTAAGAAAGTTTTACATTAAACATCAAATATGCCACATCATAAAGTCCTAGACACTACCATGCTGCAGTTCCTGATTTTGTGCAATTGCGGTCCTGATCTGAGTGAGAATTCCATGAATGTTGGACCTACTGATAACTTATTGTTACTTATTTTTGCAAGTGTTCTAAAACGTTTGAAAATGCGTATTAACTCATAAGGAGAATATTATGTGTTTTATATGTGAGTTGTTATCCAGAACTGGTTACTACTTGGGGTAGACCACTTTTTTCCTTACTTAATTTTTTAGCAGCCTCTTTGGGATGACTATGTCACAAATCCATCAGATATATGCCAAAGAATCAGCTGAATCCGAGTTGGGCACATGAGTCGACTACAAAATGAGAAAATTACGTTCGAGAAACCCACAACGGCAAGCAAAGGAGTGCTACAGAATAAACCAGACATTGGTACACATCATTTTTGAGCGTTTGTAACAGGACTTCAACATAAGCTGTGATGTCATACTAACAAATTAGTTACATGTCAGACTTTTCAACCATTGTAAGCACGTGATGGCTATTTCATTTTCGCGAACACTTACCTTCTGGAGTTGTAGTTGTAGTATGATAAACACACCAGACGCACGCACGAAAGGTTCTTTTTAAATAACCTTCATTCAGCTGCAATCCGTCACACGTGGCTTAAGGATGTAGACAATACTGGAGAAACAGTTCCAACAATATTTTAATTCAGCGATGCGATCTCCACACAATGCAATTTTAAACTCACAAACACTGATACAATGTCGCTTCTGCAATGTCCACACTCTGACACAAAGTTTCTCATACACAGCGTCTCACAGAATGTACACCCAACACGGGCCACGTACCTACGCTAACTGTGTGTCTCTACAACTGACAAATGCAAGACAATGTACCGATGCTGTTACATTGCAATTCTACAACTGAACAATGTACCAACGGCCTTTCCCAGCGCCCTCCTTATATAGTGAAATGCTTTCCAGAATAAACGAAGAAATTCTTACAACACCACCAATCAAAACAAAATACGTAACTCAAACTCATAAATATTAAACAGGAAAAATCACCCAGAAAAATATACAAAAATCTGGCTGTTATTTACAACCCCTATGTTGTGAAAAATACCGGCGCGCAACGACGTCACACAAAAGTAGGCCAGGCAGGTCACGACCTTGCCCGCTATATTCGGTAAACACGCGATTAGCGCATCAGCACTGAATGCCAAGCTACGTTCGCGCAGTAAACAAATGAACAATCAAGTTGTTTCTAGACTCTTCGTGACTCGACTCCGTGCGGCAACAGATAATCAACACCGCACTATTCGTAAACAAAAGTGAAATTCACTGAAAAGGTACGTGATTCGTAATCATGACAGCTCAAATAAATATCGTATCGTTTCCTACGACTTATGCATGACTGTTCTCACAGAACAACACAACTACAATCGTAACATTACCCCCCCCCCCCCCCCTTTTAGAACGAAATTTCCCAAAATTTCTTCTCAAACCTCAAAAGTACGGTTGTGGTTGTGTAAACCTACAAAAAACCATAAATATCACAAATTCCACATCGAAAATAAAATCAAATCAATTACACGAAAATAATGAACTCACAGTTCCTTTAAACTGTCCCGAATGAAGATATACTCCTTTAAACTCTCATGTACAACTAAACATTTCTTTGAAACTGTTCTGGACACAAAATGTTCATTCAAACTGCTCTGCTCAAGTAATCTGCTCCAAAGTTCTGCGAACCCTTGATAGATTGTAGTTTAATGACAAAATTCTGCAAGAACATCGCCCATATCATAATACGAGAATTTGTAAACTTTGCAGAGTTTAGATAGTTCAAGGGCTGATGGTCTGTTTGGAGGAAGGAAAAATGGCACACCCAAAAGGTACAGTTCGAATCGCCTTACTCCCCAGATGATGGCTAAGCACTCATTCTCGATGGTCGAGTAGTTTCTCTCAGCTCTGGTCAACGTTTTGCTGGCGTAGCTCACTGGGTGGAGTTTTCCATTATCCTCTTGCATCAAGACTGCACCTACTCCTTCGTTGGAGGCGTCTGTTCTCAGGACGAAGGTTTTCAACGGGTCGGGGAGGTGTAGAACAGGCTTCTCGGTTAGGATGTCTCGAACCGCCTGGAATGCTCGCTCTTGGGCCTCCTCCCACTTCACTACGTTAGGTTGTCCTTTCCTCAGCAAATCAGTCAGGGGTGCTGTGACTGCCGCAAAGTTTGGTATGAACTCCCGGTAGTAGTTCGCCAAGCCCATAAATGAACGAACTTGCGTCTTGGTCGTAGGACGCGGGGCATCCCTGATTTTCTGCACGTTGGCGTCGTGTAGCCCCTTTAAACCTTCGCTCAATTTGTGTCCAATGAAGTCTATGTTGTCAGCCCCAAGAATACACTTGCTTAGACGGATGGTGAAATTTGCATCTGACAGTCTTTGGAACAGTTCTCGCAGGGCTTTGAGGTGGTCCCCCCAAGTTTTGGTATGGATCAAAATGTCATCCCAGTAAAAGACCACATTCTGCATGTCTTCCAGGATCTTTTTCAGTCCTCTCTTCAATGTGGCACCACTGTTCACCATACCAAAAGGCATCTTCAGGAACTCCCAATGACCGTCAGGTGTAACGAACGCTGTCTTGGGGATGTCTTTTTCTGCAACCTTGATTTGCCAATACCCTTTGCTTAGGTCAATTTTGCAGAAAAATCGGTCTCCACTGACCTTCTGGAACAGTTCTTCCGCTGTGGGCATAGGCTCTGGATCAAAGATTGTTAGTTTATTGAGTCTGCGGTAGTCCACGCACACTCGGTTGGATCCATCTGATTTCTTCACGATGACAACTGGGGATGCATATGGTGACTTGGACTCGCTGATGACTTTCAGACTCAGCATTTCCTTGATATCCTTTTTCAACTCTTCCCTCGTATTATAAGGAAGACGATAAGGTTTGCTGCGAACTGGCTCCTTTGACGTCAGGTTAACCTCGTGCTGGATGGTGTCTGTTGTTCCCGGGTCAGGTGTAAACCGACGCTTGAACTCTTGAGTCAGGACGCGCAACTCTTCTCGTTGAGTCTGGGTCAGATTCTGTCCGAACTGGATATCTTCCACATCCTCCTTGTGGCGAAGTTCGTTAAGGTCAAACAGGTTTTCGTCGTCTAGTCTTTTGTCATCAGCAAGACGCACCGATGCGGCCAGTTGTGTTTTGTCTTGATGACCTCTCTCAATATACTTCTTCAACAGATTAGCATGGTAAGTCTTCACCTTGTTGTTGACCTTGACTCTGTAGTCATTGATGCCAACCACCGTGTCAACAATGTATGGTCCCTTCCACTGCATCAGGAGTTTGTTGTTGTCGGTAGGAAGAAGAACCAACACTTGGTCACCTGGATGGAATCGTCGAGGTTTCGCCTTACGATCATAGTAATGCTTCCCTTTGTTCTGCGCCTTCCCCAGTTCTTCTCGAGCCATCCTGAGGGTATCTTCCAGCTTCTCTCTCAGGTCGAAAACGTACTGGTAACTGATCTTCACCTCAGGCGCATCGATATCCTTGGTCCACAGCTCTTTCAGGATGTGCATGGGCCCTCTTACAGTTCTACCGTACAGTAATTCAAAAGGGGAACTTCACGGTATGCGAAGAGCAAGGCATTGATATATCTATGCCACAACCTTGGCTGCTCAGCACACAGTTTCTTCAGCATAGCCTTCAACGTTCCATTAAACTGTTCAACCAGCCCATTACACATGGGGTGATAAGGGGTGGTAGTAAGTTGTCGGATGCTCAATAGCCGGTTGACCTCCTCCATGCAGTCGGAGACAAACTGAGTCCCTAGGTCACTCAGGATCTCTTCAGGAATCCCCAAACGGCTAAACATGTCGACGAGGGCTTCTGCCACTGTTGGAGTGTCGATCTTTTTCAATGGTACGGCCTCAGGATAACGTGTAGCATAGTCCACCAGGGTCAAAATGTATCGATGACCATCTTCACTCGGAGGAGATATTGGCCCCAGCAGGTCCACAGCTACGCGCTTGAAAGGCATGTCGATCAGTGGCATTTTCTCTAGAGGAACTTTGGGCACCTTTCCCTTGGAGATTGTCTTCTGGCATATGTCACATGACCTGCAGAATCGAGTGATGTCGCCTCCCATATCAGGCCAGTAGAAGACGGCTCGGATCCTGTCGAGGGTCTTGTTGATTCCCAAATGTCCTCCCAATATGGAATCATGGGCCAATTTCATCACTTGCATTCTCAAAGGTTCAGGAACTACTCCCCCCACCCGGGTCTGCCCTGGGGGACTTGGGTGGGGTTAGGTATTTTTTAGTTCCCAGGGTCACCCTGGTCAGCCCCACAGGGTGGGTTTTTCTCTCTATTCTGGGGCTCGTGTTTCTGTCTACCCTTTGTCCATTCACCTGTATTTGCCTTTTTAAAACTCTCCCTACTGTCTGCACTGCCTGTAGCTCTTGATATTGATGTGTGTTGCTAAATGGTCTTAGCTTTATTTAGGCCCCATGTGTTAGGTTTATTTAATTTATTTGACCGGCTGGCGACATACATTCAATGTTCTGTTTAGTTAGTTTTTTTTTCACAAGCAGTGCAGGCACGTCCTGAGAAAGCCTTGTTGCTGTCGGGACGTTAAGCAATGTACAATCAATCAATCAATCAGGAACTACTACTTGACGCACAGGTTTATCTCCATTGCTGTCGAATATCCGGTACAGGATATCTTTTCTGGTCTCGAAGGTTATCTCTTTTCCCTTTCGCGTCACGGGCTCGGTTTGACCTCGGAACTTGTCAAGCATGGGGTCGGCTCTCTGTAGCTCCACCAGCCTTTCCTTATTCACCACCGCTGCTTCCGTGTTGTCCGCCACTTTTAGAGGGATGGTCTGGTGACTCTTCTTTGCTTGACTTCTCGAGGTAACAGCACATGTTTCCGGTCTCCAGTCTGGATTAGGATCGTCTGCGTTTCTGGCACCATCAATGTTTCCGATAATAAGATCGTAGACAGGGGTCTTTACGCACAACGCCTTCACCTCTCCTTTCAGGTACGGAGTGTCGACACTGACATTGGCAAGGGGAATAATTCTTACAGTTCCATCGGCCACAATGAGGGTGGTCCACTCCTGTAGCTTCTGGTCTTCAGCTACTAGATCCTCTCTCACGATGACACAACTACAACCAGTGTCTCTCAATACTCTCACTGGTGTGTCACCGACGAATCCTGACACCACCGGCATGTTCGGCACTTCATTCTCAGGCAGCGCGATGTTTGAGACTGGTAAAAATGTAGCTCCATTTCCTACTGGGATGCGTCCATTCTTTCTGAACGATTCAATCAGCTCCGGTGTCGCCTGCCTTTCTCTAGACTCAAAGTCACTGGATAAAGTCTCATCATTTGCTAATACAGCAGTGGCTCTGTGTTGAGACGAAGTATTGCTTCTGCCTGCTATTCCGCGATCTGGGTTGGATCTTCTGATGTTGTCGCCTCGGGTGAACGTCTTTAGAAGGACACCGTATCGCTTTGTGTCCTTTCTTTCCACAGAGAAAACATGTCAGGTTCTCCACCGGCTTGTATTTCGGGGTGTCTCTGACATTGTGAATTTCCTCTGCTGGTGCAGACACACGCTGCGGCTTACTGGACCCGAACTTCATGTTGTGGGCGTCAAGGTATCTTTGAGCGAAGTCTGCCAGGGCCTTCCGAGACTGGTCTTTTTGCCCTTTGAGGTGGGCGGCCAGGTCCTTAGAACATGCGTTGAGGACTTGTTCTTTGATGATGAGGTCACACAAGTCCTGGTACTCTCTGTTTAAACCAGCCAGCTCTATCCATTTCTTCAGGTAGTTTCTGATTCTCTCAATGAATAGGCCGGGTGTTTCTCCTTCTTCAGGCTTGCAGTTCCGAAATCGTCGCCTGTAACCCTCTCCAGTGAAGTCGTACTGTCTCAGCAGGGCGGTTTTCAACAGCGTATAATCTTCGGCTTCTTCTCTTGGCAAGCGAGTGTAAAATTCAAGCGCTTTGCCAGTTAGAAGTGCACTCAGTTTGATAGCCCAATTCTGTTGTTTCCAATTGTTGCTACCTGCGAAGCGCTCGAATCGTTCTCAGTAAGCGTCCATCTTATCTGAGTTCTCAACGAAAGGTGGAAGCTTTGGCGCACGGGCTGTTTGCTCTCTGCTGGCTAAGGCTGTTGCTTCAGAAACCCTCTGGCTCTGTGCCTCAATCTCCATCCGCTTCAGATGTATTTCGTGTTGTCGTTGCCTCTCCGCCTCTTCTCGCTGTTTCTATGCCTCTTCTGCTTGGATTTCAAGTTTCCTAACTTCACGCTCTTTCGCTCTTTCTTCTCTATCGAATCTCTCCTTTTCTTTTCTCTCTTGTCTCTTTTCTTCTCTCTCCTCTCTTTCCAGTCTCTCCTTCTCTTCTCTCTCTCGTCTCTTTTCTTCTTCGAGTCTCCTTTCTCTTTCTCTCTCCTTTACAAAGTCCATGAGCTGAACTCCTTCCAGTCCACATTCCTTTCCAATTCTCAGGAATGTCTCCATTTCCGATGTCGCCATCTCTGATTTTCACTGCTGGCTGTTTTCTCCTGCTACCCTTTCCACTGAACCAACTGAAAGAAGTCCCGTCGGAGGTGACAAAATGTTACGTGGTGGAGTTGTAGTCGTAGTATGATAAACACACCAGACGCACGCACGTAAGGTTCTTTTTAAATAACCTTCATTCAGCTTCAATCCGTCACACGTGACTAAAGGTTGTAGACAATACTGGAGAAACAGTTCCAACAATATTTTAATTCAGCGAAAGTGAAATTCACTGAAAAGGTACGTGATTCGTAATCATGACAGCTCAAATAAATATCGTATCGTTTCCTACGACTTATGCATGACTGTTCTCACAGAACAACACAACTACAATCGTAACAAATTAGTTACATGTCAGACTTTTCAACCATTGTAAGCACGTGATGGCTATTTCATTTTCGCGAACACTTACCTTCTAAATCATCGTTATGCGTGACTGTCATTAATCAATGTGAGTAAATAACAATACTACGGTATTTTTTTTCCAATTTATACAATGAAACCTTTATATACGGTCATTTGCTCATAGCGACCATTACCATTTACGCCCGTTCGTTTTTATTGTATAACGACCCTTCATACAACGGGTACCTGTGCATAACGCTTGCAGCCAGCTTTTGTCACTCCCGACCTCCACTTGACCCTCCATATAGCAACCGCTTTGAGTCCGAGCGCCACTTGTGTAAGCTCAGTCACCAATGAAAGGTTGTCCTCTGTTTATCGTCTGAGGTTCCAACGCGCCTTTTACGTCAGTCGCGTATGTTGAGTCAAGCAGGACAGGTGGCTTTGTTCATCATCGCCCGGCTGTTACGTCTCTCAAACTTCGGCTGAAAGGTGCATAGACCTTTTTTATCAGGGTGAATTTGTATGAGCTCTGTTCATCGTAAGGATTCCTGAAGAATACCGTTAGGCTTGTAAATAAATCTTTGAAATATTCAAACTGTTTGTTGGACATTGGTACTGTGTTTCAGTGTCTGGTCGCAGCACATTGCGTATATTATTATGTTCAGTTTGTTATGTGATAGTATAGTCGCATGTCCTAAAAACAGTCCAGAACGAAAATCGCACTCATGTTGAACTAGACAACTGAAGTGATAAAACTAAACGATAAAGGGTATATGTCAGGTGCTAGCAGTTCACTGAGTTTGTTTCTTTATTCTTTATGTCACGCCCACCAGTTTTCCTCCATTCCCTGGGTGGTTGTTATAGACAAGTTTGGTTGTATAGAAAATCTTTTAATGTGTATTAGTTTGATTTGTGTTTTTCATTTAGTCGTAAAGTATTAGTCGACCGGGTTTCAGCTTGGTCGCATTTAGTCGTCGCACGTAACAGTCGGGACCGCCACACTTATCAGCAACTCATTATTAGATCAACTGTGCTCGTTTTCTGGCATGGTACTCATGACACGTTATTTCTAGTTCGATGTTAATCTGTTTTCTTCAGGCCGCTTACAGGCTGAAACTGTAATATGTTGCAAAGACGTCCTGTTTAGTTCAGCGACATCAAGACTTGCTTCCGGCGGTCTGTCATTGTAGTAGACATAATAGTTTGTCTCATTTTTTTGTCTGTTCAGTAACTATTAATATAAACATGTAAATTTCTTCTTTTTAATTTTTAGATATGATCGAAAGATGAGAAGGAGGTGAGTCTGAAGTACGAGGGTTCCTGCTAGAGACCGAGGATAAGACATATCATTTGCCCGAGGTAGAGGACGTCGCATGAGTTGAAGCAACCGACATCACTGGCGCCCCAGACCACAACAGACTTGGAACACGAATCTTAAATTGACATGTCGTTGCCTTGATTACCACTTACATCTACATTTAATACAAATGCGATTACGCGTGTGCTTCACTGCATGTCCAAACGGCTGTTTACGTTCTTTAGGTGTGTCGTCAAGGCATAACAAACACAATTGGTGCTGAAATGCGTCTTCAGATTTATGCGTAATGGTACTTTAAACACCTGCTCATATGAGTGACCTGTCAGAGAGGTCAGGATCACAGGTCAAGGTCGCAGAAGGTCAAGGTCACAGACGGTCAGGGTCACAGGTCAGATAAATTATACAGATCAGTTATGCATGTGAGCCACGAGGGCTTTGTCCTTTGTGTTGTCAAGGCCAGCACAAAAGGCCATCAGGACGATGTCAGCCATTTTTGGCTTGCGCCGTGCGCAGGCCAATGGCAGCCCTATGGCCTTTTGTGCATGTTCGCATTTTAACAATTAGGATGTAAGAACACTTTTTGAGAGGTCCCGACAACATCTTTATTTTTGACATGATACTTGGGATATAACAACAAGACAGTTCAGTTCCCATTAAATGTGTTAATAGTATCTGAAGTTTACTGGTACTGGTCACAATGCAGGGGTGTCATGAAAAAAGACATTACACAATTTGTATTTTATTAGGAAAGCCTTGCACGTGGATGTAAGCTATTAAGAAGAGATCAATCTACAGTAGCACAGATGAAAGTGGACAAAGTGGTGAAATCAGAGCTGCGTGGATAAAGTGGTGAACTCAGGGGAAAATAACCAAAATTGCTTTTAAAAAGGCGTTCGAAAAGAAGAAATCGGTTACCTTACTCTGGAAGGCGTTCTGTGTGTGTTGCTTTTTGTGTTTCCAGTAAATAAAACATGGATGAAACATATGCTCAAAGCTGATAAATCGGTCTGCTTTATATCTCCGTGAATTTTGTGTGTGAATTCTGGGTTTCTAACGTTTCAACCTGTGTCATGTATCCGATGTCAACAAAAAGATCGTCTGCAAGCATTGGCCGGTACATCGTACAGTACATGTCCTCAGTACAAATCAAAATTGCATACCGAAAATGGCGAAACGGGTCTATTTGCAGTCAATCCGTCTATTTCCTTGCTAATCAGATAATGTTTTAGGGTTTAAACGAAGTTCATCTATTTATTTCATATCAATAAGTTGCTTTCATTCTCATATCCCTTTTATCTGCACATCGGTGTCACAGTGAAATGTTTGAAACTTCTTCAGATGGCTGAAGACTAATTTTAATATTATGCCAAGGCAACTTGACCCCATGCGTTTTCGCTAATTAATTCTGAAACTAGATTGATACAACATGCTGCAAATCAAATTTCATGAACTTTGCTTCAGTTTTAATTTTGTACCACAATTCCTCCTTTTTGTGACCAGTAATAATGCCTCTACTGTAAATGCGTGCTGGTCTGTGATTTACACCTGATCGCTTCAGGCGTGTGGTCCAGAATCACAGACCAGCACAGGTTTTACTTTTTCTGTCAGACACCCCTGATTTTGCTGGGCAAGTTTGTTGGGATCATGCAGGAAAAGCTGTCTCTGCTGTGGGATAAACTGCCAAAGGCATTCCTGAGGAAAATAAGAGGTACATATCTATTCATCTTAGAGTGACATTGTACAGGCAGTAAAGGTTAACCCATTTAACCATGTGGGTGCATTTCCAAACTTTGAAGGTGTTACTCAACGACTATGTGCCAGTTGCAGGAGATGAATTGACACATGATAATTCAAGGGTAGTGCCAGATTAGCATGGCGCCTTCTGGCGCCATGCTAATCTGGCACTAACCTTAAATTATCATGGTCAGTCCATCTCCTGCTGCAGGGCGTTGGGGTTACATGGGGTAATAGTCCTACTGTCATCTTTTTACAATCCATGTCAGTGAGACATGTACCAGACATTTTCCCACTGCCTTTTGATGATAATAATGAGAGAACTCTCCTGCGTACAATTGAGAAGAAGAGCAGAAAGGTCTTTCATTTTACAACATTCAGACAGTAATTTGTTAGCCGTCTTTTCCAGCATTATTGTAAGACATACTAAGAACATTCATAAAGAAGATATTACAAACTATTCGCCCTTTACTGCCTAGAGTAGGTCGCTTAACATTTTGTTCTTTGTACAGTGTATATGTCTCATGATAATAATGCATTAAGAGACTAATGAAACTTTTAACCCTTTGGCTGTCAGTAGTGATTTTTGTTGCAACGATTCCAGCAGGAATCGTGACAAAAACCGCTACCAACAGCCAAAGAGTTAATGTCTAAAAATAAAAGACTTCTGCTCATCTCCTTAGCGAAGTGGTATTGCTTCGCTCGGCCCTGATGTGTGAAAGAGCACTAACGGCACCTCTGTTACATGTGCCTTTTCATATGGCTTGTGAAAAGAAGAGTATAAGTTTCTTACTTAATCCTTTTCATCCTGACACACTATTGCTTGAAATAAATTTGGTTAGCTAGTTCAAGAGTATTTTGACACCTCCATTAAACTGAAGTGGTTGATCTCTCATTATAGAGTGTGATGTAGCCTTGCTAGGATAATACACAAATTTGAAAAATGTCAGCCTCTGAATTGAATTGAATTGAAATTGAATTAAAATTGAACTTAAATTAAATGGCATTGAAATGGTATTGAAAAACTTTATTATCCATTAAATGTTATACATAAAATGGAAATTCGCCTTTGGCTCACATCATATATATATATATATATATATATATATATATATATATATATATATATATATAATATATATATATATATATATATATATATATATATATATATATATATATATATATATATATATATATATATATATATATATATATATATATATAAACAGCTAAAACAAATACTAAGACAACACATAATTACACATTGACCACTATACAGAACATTGGCAAAGTGCTCCCATTCTTCCGCTCCCCTGCTGAGCTTTCTTGTGTACGTAATGAACGTTATCAGTAAATGCGAGGTTCTGATCAATAACTGTACCCAAGTATTTAAAACTGGCTACCTGCTCCACCCTCTGTCCACTGATCATCAAGGGCTCAGAGAGGAGAATATTTGTACTGTCTCTCACACGCCCACCTCAAGAAATTATCCTTGAGTCAGGCTATCAAGGCCATATCGTCAGCATATTTCACAAGCTTAAGAAGGGTATTGTTGATCATGATTTCGTTGATCATGATTTCGTTCGTGTACACAGAGAAAAAGGATAGGTGATAATACGCATACTGGTGGGGCTCCCGTGTTCAGGACGAACTCGTCCGACAGAATCATTCGACCATCAGATGACAGAACCATTCTGTCAGACAAGCCAGACCTCGACACGGGAGCCCTCAAAGGAGCTCTCACACCCACCCGCTGAGGCCAATCGCATAGAAACGCTCTGATCCATAGCAGCAAGTTGGTGTTCACCTGCAGGTCCAGCAGTTGCTGGAGAAGTAACAATATGGATGAACCATAACCCACAAAGTCCCTTCTATATGAGAGCTGTCCTCGCTGTCAAGGATCTCTACCTTTTGTCTTCGACCTGATTCTGATGTTGAAATATCTCCTATTGAAAAAGCATCGCAGATCTACCAATGCGTCAGTGAGCTCTATATGCATTTTTAAGTCCCTTCTATTTATAGAAGGGCTTTTTTAGGATGGGTCGCGGTGGGGAGAATTTAATAGCATGTCCATGATGTCAAAGGCGGGCAGGCCTAAATAGTCTAGCAGATTACGCAATTTCTGCAGAGGAAAGTAGTTCGTCAAAAGAGTAACATTGGTTTGCAGGTACGAAACGAAAGTACTAATGCCATATGGTTTATGCATAACAACAATATTTTGTCCTTAGAATGGAGACATGTTTTTAGAAGTGTTTTTCGAGCGCTATTTGTTCCCTGTGGCGGAACCAGTCCTCGTACACAGCCCAGATAAGGTGCAAGGTATTTTTGTGCATAACATTGAAAATTTCAATCATACAAGTTACAAGTTTACTCCAGTGATCAAATTAAAATCATGAGCAAGTAAACATGTATACATATTTACGATAAAATAAAAGTGTTACGTGTTGAGTCGTAGTCGTAGTATGATATCACACCAGACACACGCACGTAAGGTTCTTTTTAAAGAAACTTCATTCAGCTGCAACCCGTCACACGTGGCTTAAGGATGTAGACAATACTGGAGTAACAGTTCCAACAATATTTTAATTCAGTGATGCGATCTCCACACAATGCATTCTCAAATGCTCCAACACTGATACAATGTCTCCTCTGAAAATGTCAACACTGGCGACACAAAGTTCCTCACACAACGTACACCACCGTTACGCTGAGTCTCTCTGCGTTTCCTACGATTAACACATGCATGCTCTCACAGAACAACACAACCACAATCGTAACATTACCCCCTCTTTAGAATGAAATTTCACAAAAAAATTTCTCAAATCTCAAAATACGGTTGTGGCTGTATTAACCTACACAAAACCACAAATAATAAGAATTTCACATCAAAAAGAAATCGAAACAACTACTTTAAAATAATCGTCTCACAGTTCCTTTAAACTGTCCTGAGCGAAGACATGTCCCTTTAAACTCTCATGGACACCGAAATGTTTCTTCAAACTGTTATGGACACAGAAATGTTCATTTAAACTGCTCTGCTCAGGTAATCCGCTCCAAAGTTCTGCGAACCCTTGATTAAACTAAAATCAATGTCAAAGTTTATTTCTGGAACATCACCAAATCATGGGGTACAGTTCACAGTTCACACAGTTAAGGGTTACTTGCCCTGGGTCGAACACTGTCGGCTTACGGAATGTATGGATCTCTCTGGTTTCTTCACGATGACCACTGGCGATCTGGAATCTCTGACGACTCCCACGTCCGGCGTCTCCCCAACATTCTCCCTCAGTCCTTTTCTCGTGTTATGAAGCAGACGACATGGCTCGTCGCGAACTGGCTCGTTCGATGTCAGACCAACCTCGTGCTGGTCGGTGTCTGTTGTCCCTGGGTCAGGTGTAAACCGATGTTTGAACTCTTGAGTCAGGACGCACAGTTCTTCTCGTTGAGTCTGGGTCAGATTCTGACCGAACTGGATGTCTTCTACACCCTCCTTGCGGCGGAGTTCATTAAGATCAAACAGGTTCTCGTCGTCTAGTCTTTCGCCATCAGCAAGACGCACCGATGCCGCCAGTTGTGTTTTGTCTTGACGACCTCTCTCAATATACTTCTTCAGCAGATCAGCATAGTACGTCTTCACCTTGTTGTTGACTTTGACTCTGTAGTCGTTGATGCCAACCACTGTGTCGACAACGTAGGGTCCCTTCCACTGCATCAGGAGTTTGTTGTTGTCGGTAGGAAGAAGAACCAACACCTGGCCACCTGGCTGGAATCGTCGAGGTTTCGCCTTACGATCATAGTAATGCTTCCCTTTGTTCTGCGCCTTCCCCAGTTCTTCTCGATCCATCCTGAGGGTATCTTCCAGCTTCTCTCTCAGGTCGACGACGTACTGGTAACTGATCTTCACCTCAGGCGCGTCGATATCCTTGGTCCACAGCTCCTTCAGGGTGTGCATGGGCCCCCTTACAGTCCTACCGTACAGTAATTCAAAAGGGGAAAACCCTGTCGAATCCTGAGGAACTTCACGGTATGCGAAGAGCAAGGCATTGATATATCTATGCCACAACCTTGGCTGTTCAGCACACAGTTTCTTCAGCATAGCCTTCAATGTTCCATTAAACTTTTCAACCAGCCCATTACACATGGGGTGATAAGGGGTGGTAGTAAGGTGTCGGATGCTCAATAGCCGGTTGACTTCCTCCATGCAGTCGGAGATGAACTGAGTTCCTAGGTCACTCAGGATCTCCTCATGAATCCCCAAACGGCTGAACATGTCGACGAGCGCCTCTGCCACTGTTGGAGTGTCGATTTTCTTCAATGGTATGGCCTCAGGATAACGTGTTGCGTAGTCCACCAGAGTCAAAATGTAGCGATGACCATCTTCACTCGGAGGGGATATTGGCCCCACCAGATCCACAGCTTGAAAGGCATATCGATCAGTGGCATTTTCTCTAGAGGAACCTTGGACACCTTTCTCTTGGAGATTGTCTTTTGGCATATGTTGCATGACCTGCAGAATCGGGTGACGTCGCCTCCCATATCAGGCCAGTAGAAGACGGCTCGGATCCTATCGAGGGTCTTGTTGATTCCCAAATGTCCTCCCAATATGGAATCATGGGCCAATTTGATCACCTGCATCCTCAAAGGTTAAGGAACTACTACCTGACGCTCAGGTTTATCTCCATTGCTGTTGAATATCCGTTACAGGATATTTGTCCTGGTCTCAAAGGTTATCTCATTTCCCTTTCGCGTTATGGGCTCGGTCTGACCTTGGAATTTGTCAAGCGTGGGGTCGGCTTTCTGTAGCTCCACCTGCCTTTCCCTATTCACTACAGCTGCTTCCGTGTTGTCCGCCTCTTTTAGAGGGATGGTCTGGTGACTCTTCTTTGCTTGACTTCTTGTGGTATCAGCACATGTTTCAAGTCTCCACTCTGGATCTGGATCGTCTGCATTTCTGGCACCATTAATGTTTCCGATGATAAGATCGTAGACTGGTGTCTTTACGCATAGCACCTTGACCTCTCCTCTCAGGTACGGGGTGTCGACGCTGACATTGGCAAGAGGGATAATCCTCACAGTTCCGTCGGCCAAAATTAGGGTGGTCTACTCTTGTAGCTTCTGGTCTTCAGCTACTAGATCCTCTCTCACGATGATGCAACTACAACCGGTATCTCTCAGCACTCTCACTGGTGTGTTTCCGACGAATCCTGACACCACGGGCATGTTCGGCACTTCATTCTCAGGCAGCGCAATGTTTGAGACTGGTAAGAATGTAGCCCCATCTCCTACTGGGATGCGTCCATTCTTTCTAAAAGATTCAATCAGCTTCTGTGTCACTCGCGTTTCTCCAGATTCAAAGTCACTGGATGACGTCACATCATTGGTTAATACAGCGGCGGCTCTGTGTTGAGACGTGGTGCTGCTTCTGTCTGCTATCCCGCGATCTTGGTTGGATCTTCTGGTGTTGTCACCTAGGAGAACATCTTTAGAAGGACACCGTATCGCCTTGTGAGCTTTCTTTCCACAGAGAAAACATGTCAGGTTCTCCACCGGCTTGTATTTCGGGGTGTCTCTGACATTGTGGATTTCCTCTGCTGGTGCAGACACACGCTGCGGCTTACTGGGCCCGAACTTCTTGTTGTGGGCGTCAAGATATCTTTGAGCGAAGTCGGCCAGGGCCTTTAGGGACTGGTCTTTTTGCTCCCTGAGGTGGGCGGCCAGGTCCTTAAAACATGCGTTGAGGACTTGTTCTTTGATGATGAGGTCACACAGGTCCTGGTACTCTTTGTTTAAACCAGCCAGTTCTATCCATTTCTCCAGATAGCTCCTGATTCTCTCAATGAATAGGCCGGGTGTTTCTCCTTCTTCAGGCTTGCAGTTCCGAAACCGTCGCATGTAACCCTCTTCAGTAAAGTCGTACTGTCTCAGCAGGGCGGCTCTCAACTGCGTATAATCTTCGGCTTCTTCTCTTGGCAAGCGAGTGTAAAATTCAAGCGCTTTGCCAGTTAGAAGTGCACTCAACTTCATAGCCCAAGTCTCTTGTCTCCAGTTATTGCTGCTTGCGAAGCGCTCGAATCGCTCCAGATAAGCGTCCATCTTATCTGAATTTTCTGCGAAAGGTGGTAGCTTTGGTTCACGGGCTGTTTGCTCTCTGCTGGCTAAGGTTGTTGCTTCAGTAGCCCTCTGGCTCTGTGCTTCTATCTCCATCTGCTTTAGATGAATTTCGTGTTGACGTTGCCTCTCTGCCTCTTCTCACTCCTCTTCTCGTTGTTTCTCTGCCTCTCTTTGCTGTTTCTCTGCCTCTTCTCGCTGTTTCTCTGCCTCTTCTGCTTGAATTTCGAGTTTCCTGATTTCACGCTCTTTGGCTCTTTTTTCTCTCTCCAATCTCTCCTTTTCTTCTCTCTCTCGTCTCTTTTCTTCTTTCTCCTCTCTCTCCAGTCTCTCCTTTTCTTCTCTCTCTCTCTCTCTCTCTCTCTCTCTCTCTCTCTCTCTCTCTCTCTCTCTCTCTCTCTCTCTCTCTCTCTCTCTCGTTTCTTTTCTTCTTTCTCCAGTCCCTCCTTTTCTCTCTCTAATCTCTCCTTATCTGTCTCCTTTACAAACTCGAGGAGTTGAGCTCCTTCCAGTCCACATTCCTTTCCAATTTTCAGGAATGTCTCCATTTCCGATGTCGCCATCTCTGCGTATCACTGCTGGCTGTTTTCTTCTGCTACCCTTTCCACTGAGCCAACTGAAGAAGTCCCGTCGGAGGTGGCAAAATGTTACGTGTTGAGTCGTAGTCGTAGTATTATATCACACCAGACACACGCACGTAAGATTCTTTTTAAAGAAACTTCATTCAGCTGCAACCCGTTATACGTGGCTTAAGGATGTAGACAATATTGGAGTAACAGTTCCAACAATATTTTAATTCAGCGATGCGATCTCCACACAATGCATTCCCAAATGCACCAACACTGATACAATGGCTCCTCTGAAAATGTCAACACTGGCGACACAAAGTTCCTCACACAACGTACACCACCGTTACGCTGCGTCTCTCACAATGTACACCCTAAACGGGCCAAGTACCTACGATAAACTGTGTGTCCCTACAACTGACAATGCATGACAATGTACACACGTGCTTCCTAGCACCATCTTTTATAGTAAAACGACTTTCCAGAATAAAATCTAATGAAATCACACAACGCAACCAATCAAAATAATCTGCGTAACCGGAACTCTAAAATATTAATGAAAAAAGAACTTTCAAGAATACTACAATAGTCCACAAAGATTCGACTGCTCATTTCAGCCCCAAATCCTAGTGTGTAATGACGTCACACAAGAGTATGACAAACCGTTCACGACTTTTCATAATACACACTGACCGGCTGCTAAATTCACGCGCACAGTAAACAACTGTGACTAAAAATAGAGTGGCTTTACTACAGTGTAGCAAACTGTTGCTTACTCTTTAACGTCACAAGTAAGGTCACTCGACAGCGCGACCCTGCTCGAACGTTCTGGTTTATTCTCAGCTAATCTACGCAAAACAAAAATCGACTGCTCTTCTCCGTGCGACTTTGCTAGAAGCTTCCGGACTAAACTTTGCGTATCATAACAAAGCCAAATCCGCTATCATCGCGAACGAAAGAAAATCTTACTGAAAAGGTACGTGATACGTAACCATGATAGCTCAAATAACTATCGGATCGTTTCCTACGATGAACACATGCATGCTCTCACAGAACAACACAACCACAATCGTAACAAAAAGTAATATTATTGGTAATGCCATAAGCATACTCGCGTCGCTAGTTTTAAAATGGCGGTCAGCGAGATGCCTTCGAAAGATGTCAATCAGACGCGCACGTTTGATGCAGGTTTACTTTGCTCCTGAAGTGAGACAGAGATTATTTTGTATTTGAACTTTGAAGTACATCATGCACGTTATTTTTCCTGGTCTTGAAAGCAACCTTTCCCCAAGAACTCGGTCTTTTGTGGGAGAAAAGCATATCGAAAGTAAACTCGCTTTTTTAATACAGTTAGTTGCGACACTTATCATGTGCTACAAAGAACATGCATATCAACAAATAATTTAGGACACTTTATATGCAGCAGATTACAATCGTGGTTGCTTGGGGTTGGATGGTGGGCTTTCAAATTCTAGCTGTCGCTTGCGGCTGCTGCCCTAGCAAAATGACTGGTGTACTTCTCAGTTCCGTTTCTTAGTCACAGCTGTACCGCCCACGCATTTACTTCCCGTACTCTCACTCCTCCCACCCAATCTTTCATCCTCGCCTACGCATTCTCACTCCTTCCAGACTTCCCCACCCTCTATCTCTCTCTCAATCACCATCTCTCAACACAGCATTCCACAGTCGGGAATTTCCCCTCCTAGTCATACACAGTACTTCGGCTACCACCGGACACCGCCCCGCACCCACGCATTCAGTCTTTTCTCCCTCCGTTTATAATATGTTTATCACTCATCCCTCGCCTAAACACCACTTAAACTCCAGTCACTCTCACGCCCCCCCCCACCCCACCCCCCGCCTTCCCCTCCCCCACCCCCCACGCTTCCCCTTTCCCCCACCTCGCTCTCTCCTTCCCACCGGTGCGCCCCTGTTCTGACATCATGGCCCCTCTCGGCCAATTAATGGCTGGCCAGATTTCCAGACCGGAACTTGGGCGAGGATTGGTCACAACAGTGCCCACCGCTCCGGCTCTGCATCCACCCACACGCTCTCACTATCACACCTCAATCTCACGCTCAACTCCACACTACTTCCTCACGCTGATACACTGAACCAACACTTTCCTGTCAGTTGGGCAAAATAACGGAGGCGTTTTATTTCCGTGACTCCCACTTGTCAAACATGTAAGACAACATCTAACCCAACCAGTAGATATACTGGCTGTTTCTTGCCCAAACCTCACGGGAAAAACGCCAGTTTTTCACCCAGCTGTCGGTATTTTCTGAATAGGTACACTTCTGTAGAAATCTTGAATATTTTGAGGTATTTGGTCCAAGTATGATAGGTATGCAGTGCTTTTCCAGTCTCCCAAATACCTCGCCAGGCACTCCACAAGACAGGGCCCAGGTAGCCCCTTCACGCCGCAAGCTATGGCTTGTATAAACCCCTTCAGCCGCAGAGGTCAGTTCTCACAACCGTTTGTTGAATTCCGATCTCCGCATGGGGAAAGGCCTGTGCCTAAGGCGGCGCTGGGCCTAGCGCTCTAAACACTACTGATCACTGCCATCACCGGGCACCTAAGGTGACGCAACATGACCAGCAGCCCGATCACTAGATTTTTTTCGCGTTTCTGAATTGTCTTACTCCACCTAACCAGTATCTTGACACTAATGTTGTCACTCACAACAAAGCAGTCTCTAGTGAGTTGCTTTGCACCATCTTGGAAAAGATTGGATCGCCGAATCTAATCCGAAGAACATAACCGCCACTATCCCTGCCCAAAAGACACAGTCCCTAGAGCTGCACAATCAAGTTTTTGTTTAATTTGAAGAAGAAGTTGCGGGGTCATCGGCGTCTTGCGGTTATGGGGGCAGCTTTTGTTCGCTCAATTCCCCGCAATGTGCTTTTCACCATCCACGAGTCCGTCTTGGTATGGGTGCGGTTCCGGCCCCGCATTCTAAATGCAAAAGCGGCGAACAGTGTTGAGGTATTGTGCCACGTGTCTCAGCCTAGACCCGGCATCTAGACAGCACAAAGCAAGAGTTGGCTATGACATGATTCAGAAGGTAGGTGTCAGGCGGTCGGCCCCGGTGCCAATTCGTTAGCAATTGTCCTAGCAGGCCAGCCGTCCTTCGTGCAGGCGGGAAATAGTATCGGCAAACACATTCACACCGCCAGCCACGTGCATCGCTGACACGCTGCAGTTCATTCTCACACACTCCCGTGCCATCTTCCTCAACAGACTATTGACATAGCGGTCTTTTGAGCGCCCTTTGTTAATGATAGCCTTTGTCACCGTCCTGTCCGTATGAATGACCACCTATTTCCCTCGCCTTGAGGGGGCCCACCGGCTGACTGCTTGCACCACCGCGCACACCTCTTTATAATTAATATGTAAGTCCTTGGCTGCCGGCATATCTGAAGAGTGTATAATTTCAATCTCCTTTCCAGAACGCGCCTGCCGCCAGGTTGCATGCATCAACATGGACATGTTCCTTGCTTTGTGAGTTATAATACACAGTGCCATTAAAAACATGCATGTAAGATAGCCACCGCTGTAAGTCTGCATGAAACTCCCGTGAGAGTCTCGCTTTATGCCTTTTCTGCTGAAGGGGCTTAATCGTATCAAGAATCCGACTCAGAAAAGATTTGCCTCCCTTGACGGCTTGACACGTCCAGTTAAGGGACCCTGATAGTGACTGCAAACTTTGCTTTGTCGCGCGTGTTTTGCCTTGAAACTGCTGCAATCGTTGGTGAAGGGCTGTAGCTTGTCGGCGCCCAATGACAAGGTGCTTGTGCGGGTGCAGATCTGGATCCCGAGAAATGTAATGGACTGTGTAGGCCCCGGCCACCACCTTAGGCCAGCTAATATTGAACCCTAATCTACGTAAAAGTGCAATGAGCGTCATCATCATTCGAGTGCATTCCTCTTTGTACTTAGCTGCTATTATCCCTGTCATGCCGCGCCGTATCATACATCTGCGAACTTCCTGAGAGAGTCTGTGAAAGTGCACTACCAAAGGGTAGCCTTCTATCGAACAGGTATGTAGGATTCTGCTCGCCGGTAAACATCCATTTTAGGCCTGTGATTTGGTAATTATCTGGATGGATACACACAAATCGGTATGCCGCTTTATGGTCCGAACCTTCGCGCACCAGTAGCCGGACTTGGCTAGTCCGCACGTGTCCGCTAGCGTGCGGAATTTTACTGTCTCAGGGACTGAGTAATCGTTCATTGCATGGCCTACAGGCTTGCTGCCGTCATGTATCAGGCGTATGCTATTGTCGTCTTTTGGGATCGCTGCCAGAGCACTAATTACGGTTGGCTTATGAGATGCTACAATATATATATATACCTTTATCTGATCGATGAGCTTCTTTTCTACCGCTACTCTGTTTTTGTAAGGCAGATGTGTGATTTTTCTGCTCTACAGGTCTAACATTCTGATGTTTGTCCGTGATATAAAAATCATGTTCGATACCTTCAAGGAGAAAGTTTTTGTCTTTATCAGAAGCTAGTTCGTCTTGTCACACACTAAAACTTTGAACTAATGGACGCTCCAGAACATAACAGTTGACAGTTGTACGGACGTAGTGCAGGATAAGGGCTATGATAAGAAGTGCTAGAATGGGTGGGGTCTACCTCGCCTTGTGCAACCTGCTGCGCTGTGTCCTAGGCTTCCAGTGTTTGCCACCTGCCGCTGCTGCAGGTTTGTCACGATGTTCCCGCGCCGGGTGATCTCTTTCGCAGGTGGCACACACATGGTCCAGCTGGCAGCGTGCGCCGTAGGTGCAGTAACCTCTGTTGTACTGCAGGCACACTTCCCTGCCAGTGGGGGCGTTGTGGGCGCGGTCCGGCCGTCCCTCCTCCTGTTCTGCGAGCAGGTGAGCCAGCCAGCGGGCATCGCCGATTGCGCAGTACGGTCGCGCAGCACCACCGTGGACAGGTATGGGGCGTTCGTGCCCCACTGGAATCCTTCGGCCGCTTGCCGCTGACAATACTCATCGTCGAACAGCAGGACACTTTGCCAGGTGTATCTCGCCGCCAGCTCCCCCATCATCGCCGAGTACTTGAGGTAGGCGTGCGGCGTGAAACCCGATGTGGGTTTGTCCATAAGGGCCGCCATAATACGGCTGTTTGCCATTATCCAGTGGGCGGGAGAGACTTTGTCCCACTTGGGTTTGCCGTTCACCTTTATAGTGACACCTCCCCCAAGTGCCACTTCTTCCTCTGCCATTGCTGCTGAAGACAGAAAGTCTACTATACGTAACGAAGGCCCACCTTCTGCTGCCGCAATACCCCCACTACTGTTGCCACTGACGCACAGGCTGTCGCGCACAGTTCATCCAGTCCGGCACCGCTGTGGTGTGTACTGTATAGGGCGTCCTGTAGGCTCTGTGGCGCTCTACTGCCGCTGTTGTCCGCTACCACTCCCAGTCCGCCGCACAGTGGGCCACCCCCATTGTCAACCTGAAATTTGGCCACCGCTGCACGCAGCACTGCTCTGTCCCCATGTTTCAGCGCCAGAGCGTCTATGTCTTCGTCAGACATTAGTAGTATTGCCTGCCTGGAGATGGACCTTTCCCTGATCAGCGCACTCTGCATCTCTTCGTTGAGGCCCGAGTCACTGAAAATATGGTCTATCTCACTATTTTTCGGTAAGGCCTTCTTTCTTGCAGATTTGGGAGCCCTTTCAAATTCTGTCATATTCTGTCAAATTCTAGCTGTCGCTTGCGGCTGCTGCCCTAGCAGAATGACTGGTGTACTTCTTAGTTCCGTTTCTTAGTCACCCCTGTACCGCCCACGCATCTACCTCCCCTACTCTCACTCCTCCCATCCAATCTCTCATCCTCACCTACGCATTCTCACTCCTTCCAGACTTTCCTCTCTCTCTTTCTCTCTCTTTCTCAATCTTCATCTCTCAGCATAGCATTCCACAGTCGGGAATTTCCCCTCCTAGTCATACACAGTATTTCGGCTACCTCCGGACACCCCCCCCCCCCTCCCCCACCCACGCATTCAGTCTTCTCTCCCTTCGTTTAAAATATGTTTATCACTCTACTCGCCTAAACACTACTTAGAAAGTAATATTTTTTAATGCCGTAAGCATACTCGCGTCGATAGTTTCAAAATGGCGGTCAGCGAGATGCCTTCGAAAGAAGTCAATCAGACGCGCACGTTTGATCCAGGTTTACTTTGCTCCTGAAGTGAGACAGAGATTATTTTTTATTTGAACTTTGAAGTAAAACATATACGTTATTTTTCCTGGTCTTGAAAACAGCCTTTTCCCATCTTGGCTTGACTTCGCGAACGAAGATACTATAGGAAAAGTCTATGGGGGTTGCCCACGACGTCTGCAGGCATGCTCGTGACTGCGGAGGCCAATCCGGGACAGGCAGGTTCGACCGCAGTGGCTGCAGAGGGAGGTCTGGCCAGGGTTCTGAGTTGCGGCATCTCTGTATTTTCTCCTGAGCCGCTTGTCTTTAAGGCTAGCTCTGCGCGAGTTCTCAAAGGAGACAGCTGCCTTGTAAATGGTGGAGCGCCAGGTGTCACGGTCCGCAACGAGTGAAGACCACTGACGGTGGTCGATTTGGCAGGCACTAAGTGACTTCTTGAGACAGTCTTTGTATCTCTTCTTTGGTGCTCCTCTGTCTCTGTGTCCAGTGGCGAGCTCGCCGAACAGGGTGATCTTGGGTAGGCAATGATCCTCCATCCTGGAGACGTGCCCCGCCCAGCGGAGCTGTGTCCGCAGCAGCAAAGCCTCGATGCTCACAGTTTCTGCCTGTTCAAGGACCTCGACGTTGGTGTCATAGTCAATCCAGTGAATGCCCAGGATTGTACGCAGGCAGCGCTGGTGGAAGCGTTCGAGGAGTCGTAGTTGGCTGCAGTAGAGGGCCCAGGACTCGAAACCATACAGCAGGGTGGTGAGGACGACAGCTCTGTACACGCTGATCTTGGTGCCTGTTTTCAGCTGTTGATTGTGCCACACCCGCTTATATAGACGCCCGAAAGCACTGTTCGCTTTTGCCAGCCTGCTGTCCAGCTCCTTGTCCAGCTTGGCGTCTGATGTGATGATGCAGCCAAGGTAGGTAAACTGGTGCACTGACTTCAGTTTAGAATCGTCGATGGTGATGTGGGGAGGGCGATGCTCTACCTTGGGTGCCGGCTGATGGAGGACCTCTGTCTCTTTCAGACTGACCTCGAGTCCAAAAAGCTGGGCAGCGTCTGCGAAGCAGGATGTGATACGCTGCAGGGCTCTCTCTGTGTGTGCAACGAGGGCAGCGTCATCAGCAAAGAGCAGCTCACGAATCAGCTGGTCTAGGGTTTTGGTGTGGGCCTGCAGTCGTCTGAGGTTGAACAGACTGCCATCGAGACGATACCTGATGTACACTGCATCGTCATCGTCGAGGTCCACTGTGGCCTGCTTCAACATCATGCTAAAAAAGATGGTGAAGAGGGTCGGTGCCAGCACACAGCCCTGCTTCACACCGTAGAGAATGGTGAATGGTTCTGAGAGGTCATTGTTGAGTCTGACCTGGCCTTGCTGGTTCTCGTGCAGCTGGACGATCATGCTGAGGAACTTTGGGAGACAGCCAAGTCGCTCCAGGATCTGCCACATGCCTTGCCTGCTCACAGTGTCGAACGCTTTTGTTAGGTCGACAAACGTTACATACAACCCTTTGTTCTGCTCGCGGCACTTCTCCTGAAGCTGTCTCAGCACAAAGACCATGTCGGTGGTGCTCCTGTTGGCTCTGAAGCCACACTGGCCCTCTAGGAGGTGGTCTTCTCCGATGACAGGTACCAGCCGATTCACGAGCAGCCTTGCAAGAATTTTCCCAGCAATGGACAGCAGGTTAATTCCACGATAGTTGGAGCAGGCGGACTTCTCTCCTTTGATCTTGTACAGGGTGATAACGACTGCATCGCAGTTGAAGTACAACATATACGTTATTTTTCCTGGTCTTGAAAACAGCCTTTTCCCATAGAACTCGGTCTTTTGTGAGAGGAAAGCATATCAAAAGTAAATTCGCTTCGTGCATGTTTTGCATTGTGTCTGCCGACCATCTTCAACATTCTGAAGACTTTTTGTCCAGGTACAACATGCATGTTGTTCGTCTGTTTTCCAGCCTAACGGCTCTATGTGTAGGCCTGCTCTTTTTTTTATTAGTAGAGATGTGATTAATGGGCAAACACGGTCTTATCAGTCTGGTCTTACGCACCAAGCCAGGCAGACTGAAATCCATCTCCGAACCGTTTCCATCTAAATCACCATGTTCAGCTAAACACCTAAATTTAGAAATTTTTTGTTTTTGCAAACCCTTCAACCAATCCGCACTCAAGTACTCACAAGTACTCTTATGACCAATGATCAAACTTTATGAGGACTGCATGAGACACAATACAAATAGTAGCCCTCTCCATTATATTACATGTTTTATTTATTTATTTATTATCAATTCATGTATGTATTCACTTACATATTTATTTATCGTTGTAATTATGGATGGAATTAATTCCTTGATGTACATGATCACTAGAGATATGGTGGTGACCACCAAGGATAGGAAAGGAAGAAATGTTTCAATATGCATACATCTGTGCATGTTTATAATCTATCCTTTACTTAGCATGCATATTCATATGTCCCAGGTATCTCCGACTTATTTTATTTATTTATTTATTATTTAAATTATTTATTTATTTATTTCGGTTTGTTTGTGATGTAGGTTTGCACATTCACATCAGCATACAAGATGAGAACATACATTACACGCAATATGGTAATAGGTGCCATACCACCTGCTCCTTCCCCCCCTACCCCCCCCCCCCCACACACACACACACACACACACACAAAACCACAGAACGCCCATCAAAAGACATGCATATCTGTGCATGTTCATATATATCCTTTACTTGGCATTCATATATCCCAGATATCTTTGACTTACTTATTTTATTTATTTACATTTTTTTTCTTTGTTTGTAATGTAGTTTTTGTACATACACATAAGCATACAACAAGAAAATATACACATACATAGATGGTAAAAGGTGCCATACCGCCCGCTCCCATCCCCACCCCACACACACGCAAAACCGCAGAACACCCACCAAAAGACATGCATATATTATGCGCATCTTCATAATCTATCCTTTACTTAGCATTCATATGTCCCAGGTACCTTGACTTACTTTATCTTATTCATTTAAATTATTTATTTATTTATTTATTTTGTTTGTTTGTAATGTAGGTTTTGTACATACACATCAGCATACAACATGAGAATATGGTAATAGGTGCCATAACACCAGCTCCCAACCCCACTCCACATACAAAACCGCATCATATCGTTATCATATTGTTGCGTGAAAAGTTGATGTTCATTTATTGGCGCACTAGGTGGCTTTGTGATGTTTTATTCTGTGCGTTGTCTACTCTTAGTCTTAATTAGGAGGGATTCTGTATAATATCCCTGGTCTTTAGTACTCAGCCACATATTTAAGTAGTCAGGTAATCGTGTTTTCATTATTGATTTATTGACTTATTAATTATATACTTTTCTTTTTATATACTTTTCTTTTGGACACGCGCGTAGTACTTGGAGGGCGTGTCTCTGCGACTCTGAATCTGCATCGCACTAGCTAGCTTTTGTTACGTTACCTCAAGGGTTATGCGCAAGATGCAGTAGCGCGGTTGTTGTCTCCTTAACTGCAGAAACTGCCCGTAAGTGTGGACATTTCAATTTGCAAGCTTTTTATTCCATTTGCAGGGTTTTGGTCTGTCATATCACATTATAATGGGTCTCTTGCGTCTGAAACTCTTTCAATTTTTGCCGTGTAATGTGAAAATAACAGAAGTATTGACTTTTACACACAAAAAATGGTGAGGAACACAGCACTCCCTTCTGGGAAATCCTCCATGACGGCATGGCGCGAAATTTCAAGAGTGGAATCCACGATAGCTCTTCAAGTCTAAAATCATGGCTTCAGGCGGCAAGTGGCTTCTGCTCGGTTTTTTTCTCACTTCGGCTGCATTTGCCAACATACCCGAAGCACAGGTACATGTATCATTTGCTTGTCTTTGATGGGTGTATGGACGGAAAAACAACATGAAAATAATCATAACGACAAAACTGTGAAAATCAGTATCGCATGGCCCGCTTTTTGAACTGGACGTAATCGCCCAAATCTTTCACGGTCAGTCATACTTTAGCGTGTAACTACATACGGGCTGAGGGTATCTTCAGATCTGGAACTTAGCTTTGGATAAACATGGTGCCTACATGGTGCGGAAAAGTGATTGCGTTCTAATTTTTCTCCTTTTTAAATTATTTTTAGGTGCTGTAAAGCGCTCCGAGCTTGCTGTCTGGGGAAGGGCGCTGTATAAAATCTATATATTATTATTATTATTATTATTATTGTTGTTATTATAAACAACATGTTCTATTTAAAAACAACACAATTTAATAACAACAACAAAATTCCAACTGTGAGATTTTGAACCGGCGTTACCGATCATCTTTAGATTTGGAACTTAGCTTTGGATAAACAACATGTTTGATTTTAAAATAACATGAAAATAATAACAACAAAGTTCCAGATATGTGTATTTGAACCGGCGTAACCGATCATTTTTGTCGGTATGCTTGACCCTATAACTACATACAGGCTGAGGTTATCTGATCTAGGATAGCTTTGGATAAGAAGAAGCTACCAGACGTCTACAGCAGTCATCAAAGAAAGTAGACACTAATAATTATAGCAGCCAGTTAACAGCTCCTTGATGTTCTGGCGTCGCAGGCATCTACTTCTTCAAGTGTGACAGGTATGCAACACTTGCACCGTAATAGCGCGGAGCATGGTTTAGAGATAGATAGTGATAACGCTGGACGCGGAAACTGTTTGTTCATTGCAATGCAGCAACAGTTAGAACGAATCTAGGTATAAAGAAAACACACAAACAAGAAAGGAAATTGTTAAATTCCTTGAAGAGAACCCAATAATTGGAACAACATATCTTCCGGATTGTTTAACTGATTATCCTTTGTGGGAGGCCGTTTTAGCTGATCTAAGTAGTCCATAAGCTAGGAAGGTCTACCGTGCACCCACCCCCCCCCCCCCTTCCAGTACTCAATAAGATGGGTTTCAAAGTGTTCCTTAGTATGTCCTGAGATGTTTAAGCCATATTCCCCGAAAATCCTTAGGAACACACCAGAGACTTTGCCGATGGCGCAAGGGTACCCACATTCACGCTCTTCGCAGATGCTAAAATGAGGTTGAGAAAGGTTTTACTCTAAATAAATCGAAATTCATTCCAGAAGCCCAAATCAGGCATTATTATGTAAAGGCACACGTTCTGCAGCCTCTGCCAAAAAACAGAACGAAAAAATATTGAATCTCTGACTCACAGTGAAGGTATGTGTGCACCCAGCAAACGGCCATTTCCGCGAAATCGCAAGAAATGACAAAAATAATGTGTCAGATGCCTTCAGACATTTTCTATAGCGCTGGCAGTCCATTTTCAGGTTTACATCATTAAAACAGGATATCACAATTGTTATAAACTTGACTAGGTGATGCTGTGATAATAATAATAATAATAATAATAATAATTACGGTATTTATAATGCGCTTATCTTATAATAATTATAACTCTAAGCGCGCACTCACAACTCGCGCACGCATGCGCACGCTTTAGACAACGACTCACGTACCACAAATAGTAAAATACATTACGACAATCAGCTTGGGATGGGGAGTGTGATGATGTTATAGTGCTAGAACTGTTGAAAGAGGTGAGTTTTGAGGGCGGACCGGAAGGTGGAGAGAGAGTGTTTCTGACGGAGAGAGAGTGGGAGAGTGTTCCAGGTGGATGGACCGTATACTGAGAAGGAGCGGGGGCCGAAAGTGCTGAGTTTGGTGCGGGGGATGTGGAGGCGGAGAGGGTCGGATGCGGAGCGGAGGGAGCGGGGAGGAGTGTAGGGGTGAAGTAAGTTTGAGAGATAGGCAGGAGCGCAGTTGTTCAGGGATTTGTAGCAGAAAGACAGAATCTTGTATTGGATGCGTTGGGGGATGGGAAGCCAGTGAAGGAGTTTGAGCAGGGGAGTGATGTGGTCGGATTTTTTCTTTCTGAGGACGAGGCGGGCAGCATTGTTCTAGACGCGCTGGAGAGTGAAAGTGGTGGAGTGAGGGACCCCGGAAAGGAGAGTGTTGCAGTAGTCGATGCGAGATAGGATGAGAGAGACAGCAAGTTTGGTGGCAGCTTCGGTAGTGAGGTATTTTCTGATCTGACTGATGCGGCGGAGGTGGAAGTAGCATGCCTGGGCCGTGACGGAGACGAAGTTGGTCATGGAAAGAGAGGAATCGAGGATAACGCCGAGATTTTTGGCCGAGTCAGAGAGGGAGATGGGGGTGCTGTCTAGTTGAAGGTGGAGGGAGGGAGGGAGCTGGGAAAGTTTCTGGCGAGTGCTTACCAGCATGGCTTCCGGTTTGTTGTCATTCAGTTTAAGCTTGTTTGCTGTCATCCAGTTTTTCACGTCTTCGTAGCAGTCAGCCGTGCGAGTCAGTAGTGACTGAGTGTTGTCGAGTTTGTCTTTGTCTAGTAGTTGTGAGTCGTCAGCGTAGAGGTGGTGGTGTATGTGGTGAGACTGGATGATGTTGGTTTGATTGATTGATTGTACATTGCTTAACGTCCCGACAGCAACAAGGCTTTCTCAGGACGTGCCTGCACTGCTTGTGAAAAAAACAACTAAACAGAACATTGAATGTATGTCGCCAGCCGGTCAAATACATTAAATAAACCTAACACATGGGGCCTAAATAAAGCTAAGACCATTTAGCAACACACATCCAATATCAAGAGCTACAGGCAGCGCAGACAGTAGGGAGAGTTTTAAAAAGGCAAATACAGGTGAATGGACCTCGGGTAGACAGAAACACATGCCCCAGAATAGAGAGAAAAACTCACCCTGTGGGGCTGACCAGGGTGACCCTGGGAACTAAAAAGTACCTAACCCCACCCAAGTCCCCCAGGGCAGACCCGGGTGGGGTCTGGATGATGTTGGACAGGGGAGTGGTGTAGAGTGTGAAAAAGACCGAGCCCAGGACGGACCCCTGTGGAACTCCGCAGGAGAGCGTGCCTGGGTTGGAGGAGACGCCGTCGATGGTGACGGACTGCTGTCTGTCGGAGAGGTTAGGAGAGAAACCAGGAGTGAGCAGAGTCAGTGATGCCAAAGAAGTGGTGAAGGCGGTGGAGGAGGATAGAGTGGTCTATAGTGTCGAAGGCGGCAGAGAGGTCGAATAGCGTAAGAAGGGAGATGTTGCCCGAGGGGGTCGAGAGAAGCAGGTCGTTTAAGATATGTAGAAGGGCTGTTTCAGTGCTGTGATGTTTGCGATAGGCAGACTGGAAGGGACTGAGGAGGTTGTTGTCGGCGAGGTGGAGGTTGAGCTGGTTGAGAACGACCTTCTCAAGAAGCCTGGACAGGAAAGAGAGATTGGAGACTGGGCGATAGTTTTTGAGTTCGTTTGGGTCGAGGTTGTGTTTTTTGAGGAGAGGACGGACGATGGCGGACTTGAAGATATCAGGGACGGAGCCGTTCTCTAGAGATGTGTTGATGATGTCGGTAATGAATGGCAGAAGTTTTGGAAGGCCGTCCCGGTAGAGAGAAGCTGGGAGAGGGTCTAGTTCGCAGGTTTTGAGAGGCATGGACTTTATTGTCTTGAGGACTTCGTCCTGAGAGACGGGCCGGAAGGACGAGAGGGGGGTGCCGGAAAAGGGGGTGTCGGGAGGGCAAGGCGGAGAAGGCAGAGTGTCGAGTGTGTTGCGCAGAGTTTGGATTATGTCGGAAAAATAGGTGGAAAAAGCGGACGCGAGTTCTTCTTTGCTGTGTGTGTTGGGGAGAGGAGAGTCTTTGGAAATGCCTAGGAGTGTGTTCATGGTAGCATAGAGGGTTTTGGAAGAAGTGGATTCTAGGATTTTGTTTTAAAGGTGTTTACGTTTGGAGTCGGAGATCATTCTGCAGACTTTGGATCTAGTTGTTTGGAATATCTGTCTGTGAACGGTGAGGTCAGATGAGCGCCAGCGGCGTTCCGCTTGTTGGCGCTCGCGCTTGGCCTCAGCTATGTCGTCAGTGAGCCAGGGGTCGGGGGGGTCGGTTGGGTATGGAGCAGGTGGTGACAGGTGCATGGGTGTCTAGAAGTTTTCGAAGGGAGGAGTCGAAATGGGATGCAAGATCAGGAGAGGAGGCGGGGTCCAGGAGAAGGTCGACAGCTTCGTCGAAGAAGCTGTCTCGGTTGACAGATTTTAGTTTGCGACGAGAGACAAGGAGCTTTTTTTTTTCGGGGGAAGTAGGTTGAGGGAGACGAGAATAGCGAGGTGGTCAGAGGGAAGCACAGAGGAGGTCTCAGAGTCGAGAAAGAGTTGATCGGAGGTGCGGGTGATGATCCAGTCGAGGGTGTGGCCGAGTCGGTGGATGGGTTTGGTGATGTGCTGTGTAAGATTGTGGTTTGAAAGTGATGTGCAAAGGTGTTTTGTGTCAGGGTGGTCGGGTTTGTCGAAGTGGAAGTTAAAGTCGCCAAGAAGGATGTGTTTTCCGGGTCGTGTGCTGTAGTGGTCGAGGAGGAGGTCAAACTCGGTGAGTAACATGGAGTTTGTGAGTTTGTTTTGAGAGCTTGGAGGGGGGCGATAGATACATGAGAAGATGAGGGACTGGCCAGGGAGTGTTGCTACCTCGACAGATTAAAAGGAGGGATGAGCAAGAGGTAGAGACTGAGAAGGAGAGGTGAGCGGAGAGACAGCCCCTGTAGATGATGGCAATGCCACCCCTTCTGGAAGCGCGCGGGAAGGAGGCCAGGCGGTAGCCACTCGGAGTGACGCTGGCGATGATGGGTTCATCGCCGGCTGAGTGGAGCCACGTTTCCTACGTTTCCACGTTACCTATTAAGTTTCAATAATGTGAGCATAAAGTGCAAGAAAATAAGGAAAGTCGGCATCCTTTACGGTACATTCGTGGTGGATGATAGCTTTTTCCCATTTAAAATTGCCGAATTGGGAAACGTAGGTTGTTTCCGGTGCCCTCAGAAATTTTGTATACAACCGATAGGTTTTATTGCTTAGGATAGAGTACCACAGTTACTCTCAACCTAATTTTGTGATGCTGTGATGCATTTAGGGGCCACAATCTGCTGCCCTACTTTCATTTTACCAGTACTCAAAGTAACGCAAAATAATAATACAAATTGCTTACGTCATACTCCTCTGTTTAATTATTTTTTGTTGCCAGTTTTTTTTTAAAAGTATGCATATTGAGCATAAAAAGTTGTGATCATTTCATTAATTTCAATGTAACCCATCAATTTAATTGTAACTATTTTTAGCTGGCTGGTCTTTTAGGTGATATTTTACCTAGCGTAAGGCGGGTCTAGTAAGGTCTCCCCTTTTTCTTTCATTTATTTTTTATCTAGAAATGTGTAAATACGAATATGCGTAATAAAGTTTCATGGTTCCTAATAGCCAAAACAATGTTATCAAATACTTAGTTTCCACATGTCGACCACGAGATCTCCACTTCCACCTTCTGCAACGTTCAATATTTTTATGGCCGTCTTTAAATCTTATATTGTTCTGGCTGCCAATAAGTGAGCTGTCAAGAGCTCGGCTGCATGTTTTCAAAATTTGGTGTACAGGGGCGTGTCTTCTGGTCAGAACTGCCAGCAGACCGCTTCTCTGTATGGACATGTTGAGAATGTGCTAAGGAGACTGATTTTCGAAACCAAATTCGCATAGGGCTGTTTCCGCATGACCCAGTCTCACGAGGTGAGTCCAGCAGGGTCGTTACGGTCTGTGAACATTTGTGAAAGTTGTTAAAAAATGACAAGGCTTTTTCAGGGCCCTGGAAAGTCTGTCAATTTCAGTCCTTTTCCTTAAAGTCTGTGAAAGTTTGTAAAAAATGACAAGGTGCTGGCAAACTTTTGTCTACTTCTTTTTTCTCAACCCATTTATTTTGTGACTATTCCATTGCGAACGATCATGCTGACGCTTGTTGCAAGTGATCTATATTTAGCTCTGATCATAAAGTGACTGCATGGCCTTTCTGCCGAACATTCTGATTGATTGTTTACGCTTCTACCGAAGTCTGCCATTCGCTAAGCGTTCTTTTATTTTGGTATCTCTTCATGCATTAGACACGGAAGCTTCAAATAATTGCTGATACAGAGTGATCTGATTAAAGTGTGTAAACCTTCAGTCTTCAGTTTGGGTTTGTGAAACGTTTAAGAAAAGTTTGTGAACTTCGTTCCTGCTTTTCTGTATGGTCCCAGTCCAGAGTAATCAGTGCGCAGATGAAAGATGGTGGCCTGGCTCTCCCTGTTCATCTGCCCACGGGCTGCAGCCGCCATTCTGCTGTTGCCAATCACTTTGTTGTTGTAGTGTCTTGTTACAAGAGGTTGTGATCTTGAGGTAGTCTGGCGCCTGCTTTGGCCAAGCTGTCAGCCTCTCCATTCCCAGCTAGTCCAGAATGCACTGAAATCCACTGCAGCACTATTTTGTGGACAGGGCATCCAGTCTATCTTGAAGCTTCCTGGTGGGATCAGTGGATCAAGCTGCTGCCTTTCCCTAGCTAGTGCTCTGCTGCTGTGTTGAGCACCTGCAGATCTGTACGATAGTTGGAGCTGCTGCCGCCAGCTGGTAAGGAGAGGGAGGTAGTGGAGCGGTCTGCACAACAGATGTACACGCCACTTCCTTCATTCCGCACGGCATCTTGTGTGGTATCACAGCTGCTGTGAGGGTAGTGCTTGTGCACAACCTCCAGCAAGATGGCTTTGTGCAATGCCGCGACCTTTGGCAAAGAGTCCTGGAACATTGTTTATGTTGTCTTGAAGGCTCTTTCGAGATGTCCAGGTATCTGAAGGGAGCTCTTCACACATCTTTGGGCTTGGTTCCAGGATGTCAGTTTTAGCCTTTTGCAGGACCTTCACTTGGCGGTTCAGTCTTGGGCGTTTCTGACGGTTTTTTGTCTGCTCCTGTAGTCTCCCATGCTGTCGGTGTTTAGTAAGTTTCTTCATCGTGTGTGCTGTGCTGCATTCCAGTGGCTCCAATGTCCTTCATTTCCTAAATTGGGTGCTCCAGATGGCTCTAAGAATGTCACTGCACCATGAGAATGACCCATGTTCTGCATCTTGTCAAGCCTGGCTTTTGGGGTTTTGCAGGCAGTGTTTCATGTTGTCAATGTATCTTGGTACCGCACAACTGGTCTGACCGAGCAAGTGTTTGCTTGTGCCAGGATGCTGTAATTTTCGCCAATGTGGTCCCCACCAGTTTCTTCATCAGAGACTTTTTTTTTTGCAGCTCTAGCTTCCATGGCTTCAATGTGAGGCCTCCACGTGAATCCAGCAATTTACTTGTTGCCAGTAAAGTTGGCCTGTCTATCTTTGGTACTGGAAGGTCTCCAGTTTTGAGGTGACCTCTTCCGTCTGATTGAAAGAGATGGTCTAGCTCAGTTTGAGTGGCCTCTTTCAGTCCAGCTGCTGACTCTATTGGCAGCATCCTGGATTCTGGAGGATGCTATTTCTTTATGTTCTGCTGCGCTCCACACTGCAAAGTCATCCGCATGGAGGATGTTCGAGACGAACCTTGGTAGTGTTGTAATGATGTCATTATTGTAGACCAAAAACAGCATCAGACACAACATCTCCCTGAAGTACACCTTCCCCGAGTTTGACAAGACTGCTCAATGTGCAGACGGTAGAAGCTTCAGCGGGAGCCCCTGTTAAGCATGCCTTAAATAAAATGAATTACAATTAAATTGATGGGTCACATTGAAATTAATGAAATGATCACAAATGTTTATGCTCAATATGCATATTTTGTTAAGAAAACTGGCAACAAAAATATTTAAACAGAGGAGCAATTGTTATGATCATTTTTCATTCCTTTGTGTACAGGTAAAATGGTGGTAGGGTAGCAGATTCAGCCCCTGTGGCCCCTAAATGCATCACAGCATCACAAAATCAGGTTGGGAGTAGCTGTGATACTCTATCCTAATCAATAAAACATAAAAAAGACCTATCAGTTGTATACAAAATTTCTGAGAGCATCAGAAACAACGTACGTTTCCCAATTCGGCAATTTTTAATGGGAAAAAGCTATCATTCACCACGAACATACCGTAAAGGATGCCGACTTTTCTTATTTTCTTGCACTTTATGCTCACATTATTGAAACGTAATAGGTAAAGAGAGGTCAAAATAAAATGGAATAACTTAAGTATTTTTTTCTAATTAATTTTGTGTATTTTTACTATTATTAGGGATACAAAATCAACCACTGTAGCACTCACAGTGATCACAGCATCACCTAGTCAAGTTTATAATAATTGTGACATCCTGTTTTAATGATGTAAACCTGAAAATGGACTGTCAGTGCTATAGAAAACGTCTGAAGGCATCTGACACATTATTTTTGTCTTCTTTTTTTTTTTTGCGATTTCGCGGAAATGGTCGTTTACTGGGTGCACAAATACTTTCACTGTGAGCCAGAGATTCAATATTTTTTCATTCTGTTTTTTTGCAGAGGGTGCAGAAGGTGTGCCTTGATATAATATTGCTTGATTTGGGCTTCTGATTTATTTAGAGGAAAATGTTTCTCAAGCTCATTTTAGCATCTGTGAAGAGCGTGAATGGGGGTACGCTTGCGCCATCGGCTATATCTCTGGTGTGTTCTCGGGATGGAGGATTTTCGGGGAGCGTGGCTTAAACATCTCAGGACATACTAAGGAACACTTTGAAACCCATCTTATTGAGTACTGGGGGGGGGGGGGGGGGGTGCACGGTAGACCTTCCTAGCTTATGGACTAAAGTAAAGATGGTGTTTGGGGCGGCCACATTGCATTAGTAGGTGCAGCAAACCTGTATCACATTAGCATATGTTTGGTCTCAAGTTTGTCAGGTAGTGAGCCCTCTATTATCGAAGCAGAGGGTGGTGTGACAATTGGTGACGTTTTTCTTGGTCACATTGCTGAGTTGCATTATGTCACTCTGCGGAGGCAAGTCACTATGCATTTGTTCAGATCAAGCAGAGGGAGACGAAACCCTCTAATCATCTTCTGTTCCTGATACTGAAAAAAATACTGAAATGTCTGACACTAAACCAGAGGAAACTGACGATATAACCGACAATAGTGTTTGTTATGTGTGTGGCCAATTTGGTTTTCATGACTGCCTCAATGAATCACTGACTGTGTCTATGGGCCATCCCCACCCACCTGGGGAAGTAAACTGGTGCGGCTGTATTTTTCAAAATAAAATAGACTGTTCTTGCATACCGATATCTCTTTGCCATAAATGTGGGCAACACAATGGACAGTGCACAGAAGTCGGCATCCATTTATTACCTGATCATGTCTTGGTTTTCATTTTCGCTTTAGCCACAATAGTCTCTGACAAAACGAGAGGATCTATATCGCAAGTTTTCAGACACTGGTACGACTTAGTCATTACGAGGACGTTTCGCAAACAACAGTACACAGAATAGAAAAAGTGTTTAACTGGGGAAAGTTATCAAAACAGTTCAGAGAACAGTATCTTTTAAAGGACAGTTTTGAGCCTGAGTATGTAAGGTGCAAAATGAGCAACAGAGAATTTGTGACATACTGTGTCTTCCAGTGCGGACCTGGCGGGTTTTTGCGGATATATTCAGAAGTTGAAGAATGTTGTTCTGGACACTGCCAGTTTATGTACCAGATCAAGTCATCAAAATAACGTACTGTGAAAAAGAAACGAGAAACAGGTGCCATCTTAAAAATGGTTAATTATTTTTCTTTCTTTATTGTGTAGTTGCTATGGTCATATCATGCGGTGTCTGGGAGATGCCTGTCATTAAAGATCAACATTCATTTGGCTGAAGCCATCTGAATGATGATACTTTTTGACGCGTGCGACTGTTGCTTCTGACAGGCTTTAGATTTAGTCTGTTTTTTAAACGTGGGTCGCAACACAATGGTGATTGCTTTGCCATTGTGGACTTGAGATGACGATGCATATCTTACATTATGATGCCGTATTTCCTACTATGCCTGGGAGATGCTTGTCATGAAAGACCAACATTCGGCTGTCGTAAGCCAGCTGAATGTTGATATTTTAACGACAGATGCCATCTTAAAAGGACGTTTGCCTAAGACATTTTCTTTCCTCATTGTGGAGTTTCTCTTGTGTGTGTTATACTGTGTGCGGGAGATACCTGCCATTTGAAAAGGATGATTGCTTATTCTTTCTTTTTTACTTTCATGGATTTTATTTCATCCTTAATGTTTTATGTTTTTGTTTTGAGTTTGCTATGGTGTATATCCTACTGTGTCTGGGAGGTGCCTGCTATGAAAGACCAACATTCAGTTGGCTGTACGCCATCTGACTGGTGGTACTTCAAAGCATGTGTCATCTTACAAGAATGATTGTTTTCTCATTTGTGGAGCTGATACGGAATATACCCGGTGTCTGGGGGATATCCGTATATTGGGCATTTTGTTCAATGGATGTGTAGTATTGTACATTCATAGAGGTTATAAGAAAAATACTCCTGTCATAATTTTTGCATTTGATTTGCCAGAGTACACATTTACTTTGTTTGAAAGCTGAGCAGTAAATAAAAGAGCGTTACGAAAATTGTGTTGCGTTGGTAATGTCGTATTTTAACCTATATTCAGTTCGCTTGGACCCTCTTGGGTGTGCGATAATACAAACAAAACAGGAGTGCGAAATACGCAAACACACTCGCACATGGTGCACAGAGAGAGAGAGAGAGAGAGAGAGAGAGAGAGAGAGAGAGAGAGAGAGAGAGAGAGAGAGAGAGAGAGAGAGAGAATTGAACTGAATTGAATTGAAACTTTATTTTCTAAGGATGAAAACAGTAGGCACGCAGGCCTTTTTACATGTCTGTCCTTAATAACATTTTAAATAAATATAACAGCACAAACGGTAACATGACAAATAAATAAAAATAAAAAGAAGAGACGATAATAATAATAATAGTAATAATAATAATAATAATAATAATAATAATAATAATAAACAGAAAGAGAGAGAGGCGGGGTCACTGCTTTCTGTTATTGTTTTATGGTAGCCACCTCTTTCTTCTGTTCATACAATACGTATACTGGAAGAATGTAAGTATTCTGTCTATCTATGAAATGTGTGCGGCTGACCCATTTCGCAATGAACAAAATGAATAGAATAAAAGAAAAAAAAATCACTAGTTAAGCAATCAATCAATATTATGAATAGTGTTTTTGAGTTAAAAGAATACAATTTCTGGAAAAAAAAAAAGGAGGGGTCGGTGGAATCGTGGACCGACTGAGAGCGGGTGAAAGGGGGTGGGGGGGTGGGTGGGAGGGGATGGGAACCAATCAACAAACAAGATGATCGGTGCCGTCAAAACACATTTTCATTAAAGTGACTACGGTAACAAAGTCAGAGCTGATCGGGAATTTCCCTCAGAAGGGAGAACTCTGTATTCTGCATCAGCGTCTACAGATAAGGGCATGCTACGCATAGGGCACCAACACGCGCCCATCATGGCAAATACGAGAACGCTTTTGTTACGTGACCTCAAGTAGGACGCCAGTATAATTGCATATGGCTAAGTGCCAAAAGGTGCGCAAGCTGTGAGTGACCTCTTTTGATTGAAAATAAAATCTTGCAAAAAGCATGTGTTGATTTTGACATGTGGAATGTGTGTGTGTGAAAGATATACTGGAAATAACTGCTGCCTCTAAAAAGCAATTTGACAAGTGGCAGATACTACAATGTCCGATTTCACTGCAAAAATTCAGCCTCGGAAAACAGACTTCGACATGTCATCGGTCTTCGTCGATCTCGCATGCAAAAGCAATGCCAACAAACCTGGAGCTGATCAAGTTTATGTGATCAGGGAATATTGTTCTAATTATCCATGTGTCCCCAAAACTTGAAGGTGAGCCCCCTTTTATTTTGGCTCACGCGCGAAACAAAAGTGAGTCTATGTTCTGGGCCAGTGGTCGTCCGTCCGTCCGCCGTCCTCCATCGTCTGTGGTAAACTTTAACGTTGGCATTTTCTCGGAGACTATTCAAGCCACAGTCTTCAAATTGGGCCCAAGGATACTTTGTGGCAAGACCTTTCTAAACATAGCAATTTCACTAACCAATCACAAAGGTCAATGTCACAGGGGATCAGGAAATAGGTTTAAAAAAATAGCTATATTTTGACATGATTTATTTTTTCTCAAATAATATTTACAACTTAAAACCCAAGCTTGGTACAAAAATACCTTTCTATGCTTACAAATTTGGTTGATCGCTCGGAATGGTCAAGGGTCACAAGAGCACAGGAAATAGGTCCAAAATAGCCATATTTTGACAAAAGATGTTTTTTCTCAAATACTATTCACAACTTCAAATCAAACTTGCTACAGAGATGCCTGATGGTAAAACCTATCTATGCATACTAATTTGGATGACCCTTCAGAAAGGTCAAGGGTTACAAGAGGCTGGCAAATGTGTGTAAAATGCCAATTTTTTAAAAATAAAATTGTAGTTATTATCAACATTTTCGCAAAATGTTAAATTCAATTTGGCACAAAGCTATCTGAGGATAAGACCTTCCTATCCAATACTAATTTAGTCTACTCATCGCAAAGGCCACGGGTCACGGGGGTTTGACAGATGTGTGAAAAATGCTTACATTTTGAGAAAACGTGGATTTTGCTGGTGCAAGAAGCCAGCACTTATTGTCACAAAGGTAATACATATGTAGATAGGTCATACACGTGAACCATAATAGCTTTGCCTTTTTTGTTTTTATTGCCGTTTAAATTATCCGTCGTCGGACGTCTGGTTTGTCGCAATAGCAGTACAGTAGTTTCTACGATCATGTTTCCAGCGAAAAAGCACGCCGATTTAACCGGATATGACGCATATACTTTGTTTCACTTTCGTAGTGTCTTTCCTCGGCTTTGAAATTACTTTTACGTCAAAGTTTTCTAAGCTGGCAAACAAAACATTGTGTGATCCAGTTTTGTTGCAAGATCTGACGTTCGAATATTTGCCACATTTGAGTGTGATCGGACATTTGAGTGTGATCGGATGTCAGGTATTGTGACACAAATCAACAGCAAAGAAGAAAACATTTCAGCCCCAAACCAGTAATCTTTTGGAGATATCAATTATGTATATCAATTATAACTTCGTTTACTATCTAATCTGTTTGGAAATTGGTAAGGTTTTGACCACAGTAGAGAAGGCAGTTTGTTGCAACACCTGATGTCCGACAATAATTGACTTTTAACTTTCAAAGTTCATTTTTTTCAAAAACCATTAAAGTTATTATCTTCCTATTTCACAGGCACATTACCAGTACAATGTACATTATATTTTTTTAAAATATTTTTAAAAAGCACCATTTTGTGATACTTCTTGTCAAACCTTTTTTTTTTTTTTTACCCACATGTCATTTTTCTGTGTGCACCTTTTGGCACTTAGTCATATGATACGGTATAGCTTGTGTTATGCGACCTCAAAAATATCGTTACCAAATTAACGTTACGGGATCTGTCTATCGTTATCTATCTGGTACATCAGGCAGTCGCAGAAGACTATAATCTGACGGGTGGCTAGCAAAACAAAACAAAAAACAAAAAAGGAGAGAAAGATCAGGTGGTGAGAATAAAAGAAGGGGGATAGAAGACTATGTTGGACTCTCTTCGAGCGGCCAGACCGGTACCTGCAGCAACTTGATCCGAAGATCCCCGGCAGTGCCCGAACAAATCATTAAGTCTACTAGTAGTCTTGGAAATGCGTGTTTAGAAGGTGAGAGATGAGAACCCCTGCTTGAAATGTGCCAAGTCAAAGGCCTCCGCAGTTGGAGCTGGCAAAGAGTTCCACACTGGCATGATCCATGGGAAGAAAGTATGTTTAAAGGTTGTTTAAAAAAAGCTCTTATAGTGTTCATCTTGTGTTTATGGCTGGCTGTTGTCTTGATGTATGCAGCAGTGAGGTATTTATGAGCTGGGACGTCAACCAAATTGTTTATGATCTTGAATATCAGTCACACGTGCTTTTGTGCGTCTGCTGTCACAAGCGAATCCCACTGCAGGTACTGAATCATATGTGTGACACAGCTGGTGTTGTTATGATGATTAGTTACGAAGTGTGCTGCTCTGTATTGCACCATTTTAATGTGATGTATCTGTTCCTTGGTGTACGGTCACCACACCGTAGAACAGTATTCCACCTGAGGTCTGACCAGGGGAAAATAAGCTGCATCCTTTGTTTTCTCATTGCTTAGTGTAAGACTCCTTTTCAGAAAGCTTAAGTACTATTTGCTTTCTTTACAGTTTTGTTGGTGTGATGCTTCCAGGATAGGTCGCAATTAATCTCAACTCCCAGGTACCTCGTGGTAGTCTCTGCTGTTAATGCATGCCCCTTGATTGAATATTGGAAAAGCCTAGGGGATCTAGCTCTAGTGATCCGCAGAATGCTGCATTTCTCTGGGTGAAAGGACATACCCCAGGTACTTTCCCAGGTAGCTAGTGCCTCTGGGTCTGTTGAAGAGCATGGCAGTCCTATCTGAGCACATTTCTCTATTCAATGTATATGATGCAATCGTCGGCAAATAGCCTAGTATTTGATAGCACATGACTTGGTATGTCATTTATGAAGACTAGAAACAATATAGGACTAAAGACGCTTTCTTGCGGGACACCACTGACTACCAGCACTGATTCTGACACAGCGCGGTCTACAATTACCCTCTGAGGACTATTTTTTAAAGGAACCGATCCGTTGTACACCATAGTGTTGATGTTTCCGAAGTAACCTCTTGTGAGGGACACGGTCAAAGGCTTTACTGAAGTCTAGTATGGCCAGGTCATGTTGCTTCCTTTGTCAAGCGAGGCAGCCAGTTCATAGACTAGAGTAAGAAGTTGCGTCTCGCAGCTACGTCTAGACCGAAAGCCATGCTGACAGTCAAGATCTTGTGATTGTTCAAGTGTTCCATCAACTGGCTATATCTTTTATGTACGACCTGAAGCCTGGCGGAAAGACTTTACTAAATGAGACAGTGTCATCCAGCCAGGATTCTGTCCCTAACACAATGTCTGCTTGGGCTGTGGCTATCATATTCTCTAGATGTCCCTTTTTTCCTCTGATGGATTGGCAATTCACAATGAGGACTTTAAGTGTCTCATCTAGCATTTCTGTTTCCTTGCGGGTGTGCCATGCGACTATTTTGAGAGCCTGCAGGAGGCGAGGTGATAGGATCTTTAATGGTTTTGCTGGCACGTCTGCGAGAGCTTGATGAAGAAGTAGCGGTGGGCGACCCGAAGCTAACTTCTGAGTTGCAGCCCGAGTGAGTGCTAAGTCAAGAGTAAGAGTTACTTGTTTCCAGCGTGGAGTCAAAACGTCCACTGGAAAAGTTTGGAAGGCCGCAGCGTACACATTCCCAACTAATATTTTTAAGAGCAAAGAATACTGCGTCGCACATACCCATGCATTTCTGGTGATACCATATACCGCATGAGTCACAGCAAACGCAAGGTGTTGTCCATTTGCAGGCATTGCCGCAAACACCACATGGGTATTTCACACTTCTTGGGCCTGGGTTTGGTTCAGGTGAGCATGACTGGGACAGCAGAAGGCTGCAGAGGTACAAGAGGACAGTTTTGTCTTTACAGACTGACACGTTGTCCTTGGTCCGACATAGCCGTAGCGTAGTGACGAGCTGCGTGCACTGCGAAGTGTTTCCTCGATAGATATATTTAGTGATATCAAAGCCCTCATACTTTGGGAGCTGATCATTAGAGTCACATATCTCTGGAGCATTTGCCACGAACGTTCCGTTTATAAAGAGGATAACTGCTATCCTGTTTATAAAGAGGATAACTGCTATCGCAGTCAAGGTGAAGTGGAGCTCCATCTTGCATCGCACAATAGTGCTCACAGATATTTCAGTAATGCGACCTCAAAGGTTATTGTTGTGTTTAGCTCACTTGAAAGGTTTAACGTTGCATTTATGTTTTCTAGTTCACTTTTGGTTTCGCCTTGGACTAGGAAATTATTCATCACAAGCGCATACGCCCCGTGTCATTTATTCATCCATACCTTTCTACTAGTCTGTCCTGTTTGTCCTGTCATTGATGTGTTTTAATGTCATTAATGTTTATGTTTTGATTTGTGTTTCATTTTGTTTTGCACGATGTTTGGTTATATTCTTTATGATATTATTTCAATTAGCCGCATATTATGTCATCATATACTTTAATTAGCCATGTAATACATTTTTTTAATCCGTAGTTTAGTTTAAGTGCCTTATTGTATTTTGGCAACATTACTTATTATTTTGTTTGTTTATTTGCAGGTACTGCTTTTTAATGTAGTAATAAAGACAAGGCACCCTGACTACCATCTTGACTCTCTTTTAATTCCCTCACGTTTTGCACACCTCTCAGCCGCGTGGCTACTCAAAAGATACCTGATGGTAAGACCTTTCTATGCATACTAATTTGGTTGCCCCATCGGAAAGGTCAAGGGTCACGAGATCAGGAAATAGGTCCAAAATAGTCACATTTTGACAAACGATGTGGTGTTTTTTTTCAAATACTACTCACAACTTCAATCCCAAACTTGGAGCAGAGATACCCAATCGTAAGACCTTCCTATGCATACTAATTTGGATGACTTCTTGAAAAGGTCAAGGGTCACAATATGTCAGGAAAGATGTCATAAATAGCCATTTTCTGACAAAATAAAATGCGTGTACACCTGGAACAGAGATACCTGATGGTAAGACCTTCCTATGCATGCTAACTTGGATGATGTCTTAAAAAGCTTGAAGGTCACGAAATCAGCAAATGATGTGAAAAATGTCAATTTTTTTTCAATTTTGTTGTTTTTATCAGGATTTTTGCAAAACTTTCTTTTCAACCAAATTTGGCTGAAAGATAGCTGATGATAAGACTTTTCTAATCATACTAGTTTGGTTCATTACTGGCACTCATAAAGGTCAAGGGTCATAGGTTGACAAAGTGAAAAATGCGTAAATTTTGAGAAAATGTATGTATATTTTGCAGGTACATATTATGCCAACCCTTATGTTATGTTAGAACACTTGAACACTTGCTTATTTCAGTGACCGGTTGGAAGGTCAAGGCCACAAAGGTAATTAATTATGTGGAACAGTCATGCATGTGAGCCTTGAGGGCTTTGCCATTCTTGTTCAAAAGAGTTCTTACCGTGAAGTTTCTTAGAATCATTGTTATCCCATGAAAATGCAAAATAGTTATTCACAACAGTATAAATACAGTTCGCTCCTCAGTATCATACAACAGCGTCTGATTTTTGTTTCCTATGTTTGGGGTGTAACAAGGGAAAATAAAATGGTGAGAGAGTTGAGCGGATGGGGGGGGGGGTGAGGAGAGCAGGGGGGGGGGATGCAGCACTACAAGCGAAATTCAAACGGCAAAACGAAAGGGGGGGGGGGGGGGGGGCAGCCTTAAACACATCAAACGTGAAAATATAGGGCACTGCCAACTTACTTGGTTTTAACTTCCACGCAAACTCCATTTTCGCGCAACCCTTCCTCAAGTGTTCGAGAACTATAGGAAATTTCCGATTCTTTATAGAGACTAGCAATTAGCTACCAGTAAGCTGCCATGGCCTCACGAATTCAGAGTGAATTCGGCACTTACATACCCTTTAGCTACCAGCCTGGTAACATTTTATGATGGCACAGTCATATGAAAAGATGTCGTTGCTCCCAAAAATGTAATATTTTGGCACCGTATACTAGTTCCGTGGACAGGTACTACGACTTAGAATTAAATAGCAAGTTCACATTTGCCTGGCGGATACCAATGACATCGATCACAGACGAAGTGAAATATGAGATCAAACATCTGAATCGGCAAGGGTGGAGATGACCTACTTAGAAGTTTAACATAATATACCCTGTGACCTGCATCACTGATGCTGAAACTGTGACACTGACATGCTATGCACGGATCAGGCGCCTTTCAAAACCACACGACTGAACATTAAACATGAGGATCGTGAATTTCCAGAATTAGGTCTCTGTCAGTGTGTCTCAGTGGGGACTGTGCACACTATATTTTGGCAGACATAAGTAGCTAGGTCATATCCGAAATTTCCCACACGCAGTGGCTGAACCATTTTTGTCTGAATTACACAAAAAATTAAATGCAATAGTTTTGTGTTTGGGTATAACTCTTTCTTGTTAGATCTGTCTTGACATCATCTGCGTTAAGTAGTCATCTTCCACAAATAAAAATGGAAACAAAGAAATAAAACAAAAAACTAACAAACACACACAAGCAAACAACAAAATAACTACAACCAAAAACACACCAAAATAAAAATTTAAAAAAAATTGTCCCCTTTCATTGTGCACATATTCACTCTACTCGATGACCGTCATTTATCACACTACTGCAGTTACATAGGATTAGATAAGATAGTGTTTCAGCTGTTAGTCTTATCATCAAAGGGTTGCATGCAGCTGGTGTTTTTAGGCAACACTTTAAGTCAGTGGATCACTTTCATAAATCAAATGTAACCCACCACTCAATACTGCCAATAAATGATAATGTATTGGTTCTTCATATTGTATGGGAAAGCTCATTTTGCTAAAAGATATTTGCACAAAATATGGTGCTCTGTGGCTCAACAGCCTATGACGGTATTTGCTTGCAGGCATGCGGAAATAACCGAATGTTAAATATAGACTAGACAGGCCGGTAGTTATTACATGTGAGCTAGCTACCGACCCAATGACATTTTACCGGGAAAAAGTGTTTATAGGCCCGTTGGCTAATGGCTCGGTAGCGTTTTACTCAGCTGGTAAACTACAGTGAAATCGTGAATACCGGCCCTGGTCTGTGATTTTGTGGCTCTCGACTTGTTGATAGATATTAATAAATGAGAGAATTTGAGTAACTCATTCAAGCAGCCTGGCATTACATAGCTGCGAAAGCGTTATGTAGTGTAGTCGGCGGCAACGCTATGAACACTTCCGCAGTGATTGATGCGGGGTGCCTTGAATAAATTAACTCTTTGCCTACTGTTGTCGGGAAATGTCGACAGAGATCGCGGTACGCCAGCCACTGTTGTCGGGAGATGTCAACAGTAACACACCCTCTTACAGTGAATGGCTATGTCTATTTTTAGCGCTGATGATGCTTCCTCTGCCGGTGTTTGAGTATGCTCATTCGGTTCAAAAATGAACAAGCTTCTGTTTACGCTGAACACGTGGCTTGCTGAAATGTGACGAGTGGTTGGTTTTTTTTTTTTTTTTTTTTTTTTTCGGGGGGGGGGGGGGGGGGGGGGGGGGTTGGGTGAGTGAACATTTTTGCTGGAGTTGAGTAAACATTCAAAATGGCCAATGTTTGTCAGTGAGTACTCCATGTAACAGTTTGTTCAAAAACATGACAAACATTTCTCTGATTACTTCTCATCTCTCATGGCCTTCATAAAGTGCTGCACTGTCATAATGCATGTGGTAGAACAGGCAAATCACACCAAAGACAGACAATCAAACACACTGACATCATAATTATGCGAATAGGAATGTCTACACAGTTGCTGATTAAATTAATTTAATGCTTATTCTCTTTGGTACACTTTCACACAATGTCAAGGCATACGCTTTGCAATTGAACTTTTTACAATTTGTTAAAGTCAGTAAGTGGATAATTGAAGTTTTCATGAAAAATTACTTACTGGCAGAGAACGTAAGTGTAGATAATTACTCAGCAGTCAGAGAGTTAAAGAAACTATGTCACTATCGTGAATGTCAAGGCCACAGTGGCCATGTTTTGTTGTTTTAACACCAGTCCATCTAGTGTGAATCTACCCAACATAAATCCACCCAGCATTTTTTCCACACAACCTTGAATCCACCAAGCTGAGAAATCGGGGTGGAATATTGGCACCGCCGTGAGATGGCCTTAGTTGTTTGCTGTGCGTTCAATCCCAATACTTGACTGGAATATTGACAACAAATCTACACTGGGTGGATTCACACTTGGGTGGAATCTCACTGGGTAGATTTTGCGGGTAAGATTAACACTGAGTAGACTTGCATGTCAAATTAGACCCCTGAAACATCAATAATCCTATATCTTTCCAGATAAAATGCATGTCATTTTGAGGGAAATACGGACAGAGAAAAAGACCTTGGTGCAGATTTTCGAGGAATATGGCATCAACGACTACATGCTTAGATTTTCAAATCTGCATGAGGATGAACTCCAGCTTTCCCTTGAAGAGGCATGTGGGGCCATCTTAGATGATCTTGATATGTTGTAAGTACAGGTTTCCTTCAAGGCCATTCAATATATTATTTGACAGGCTCAAATGATAAAAATTAAGATGTACACAGGAATCCATATGAGCCTGTGACAAAAGGTCGTTTATGCCAAAAGTAACAACCAACAGAAATGTCCAAAGTAACGACCACCTTAGATGTCTTAAAAATAGGCTTATTTTAGGCACTGGTTAGTTTTGAAGTACCTCGCATGTGGGGACGTGAAATTAAAGACTTGTGATGCAGAAACAGATAATTTCCAGTGGAGAATAATAAAGTATATTAAATCTAGCCCTTTCTGAAAATATTGTTCGTTATGGTTGAGATACGGTGATAAATATCATCATAATAAGTCTGTTTTTCTTTTTGTCTACTGTATTGAAAATACGGTAGACTTTAGGATGGGGCTAGTCGGAGCGCGTTCCGTAGACATGCAAACGACATAACATCGTGTGGCAAAGAAGTACCAAGATAAAAATGACGTCACATCTAACCACTCTAACCTCGCTGTTGAACGTCGTGTGTGTGTGTGTGTGTGTGTGTGTGTGTGTGTGTGTGTGTGTGTGTGTGTGTGTGTGTGTGTGTGTGTGTGTGTGTGTGAGTGTATTATGTAAACACGAAAATCTCCGATATTTCTGTATGAACAAGCTTGAAACTATGCGAAATACTTTATTCAAGGGGTGCCTAAGAGAGCCTCCGAGCATATTGTAATTGGATGTCTCATTGCAGACAAAAAAGACCGTTTATATAAGTCAGTTGACCCAGATTAGAGTCCGCAATTTTGATTATATGCACTTGAATTTTTGGATATGGCTAGTTTGTAGAAAGACATTGGATGAGTTCGTTAGCCAGCTTAGTACCTCTTCAACGTTTTCGAAAATAAAGGTTCAATGCAGAAAAAATGTCAAAAGTAAGACTCCTTGATTTCATCAGAAGAATCAAACAGTGACGGTGACGTAAAAGCTCCAAATGCGTCAGTGTTATATACAATGTTCCTAATTGACGCCAATCATAGCACGTCAGTGTTTTACATGTGTATGAGCTGGTGCAATGTTCTCCTTCATTTTAGGAAGACTGTCTGTCTATTTGTGTATGATATTTGCGAACGTATTGTGGAAAATGTGGGATATGCATGCAAGCTCATACAGAAGAGGCTTTATGGGCATGGGCCATTCCACCTTATTCTTCGAAATGGCTGTGGCTACAGAACGTATAACGGGTAGGAAGCGCTGTGTGTCTGCCGTCTGTGTTTGTGTGTGCCATTCTGCCGTTTGTGTTTGTGTGTGCCATTGCCTTGCGGATCAGGCGTGAAGGTGGGGGGGGGGGGGGGGTCTGTGTGGAAGAAAACAGTCAGCTCTGGAAAAGGCTGCATGCCCTACGGATAAGTGACGTGACTCAAACATCAAATTCGTCACTGTGCACACGGCGTCGTGAGACCAGCAATGCCATGATGCGAAGCTTGTGGTGACGTCATTTTGCTGCTCGTGCTATTCGTCTTCTTCAGAATTCCTGTCGCAACTCCAGCCCACAGAGCGTACTAATGGCGGGAAGCGCTGTGTGTCCGTCTTTATGTGTGTGCGCCGGCGTGTGTGTTGATCAGAGGTTGGCTTCTCTCTCTCTTGGCTTGACTTCGCGAACGAAGATTCTATAGGGCTTGCCCACGTCGTCTGCAGGCATTTTCGTGGCTGCGGAGGCCAATCCGGGACAGGCAGGTTCGACCGCAGTGGCTGCAGGGGAAGGTCTGGTCAGGGTTCTGAGTTACGACAACTCTTTTTTTTCTTCTGAGCCGCTTGTCCTTAAGGTTAGCTCTGCGAGAGTCCTCAAAGGAGACGGCTGCCTTGTGAATGGTGGAGCGCCAGGTGTCACGGTCCGCAGCAAGCGAAGACCACTGGCGGTGGTCGATTTGGCAGGCACTAAGTGACTTCTTGAGACAGTCTTTGTATCTCTTCTTTGGTGCCCCTCTGTCTCGGTGTCCAGTGGCGAGCTCGCCGAACAGAGTGATCTTGGGTAGGCGATGATCCTCCATCCTGGAGACGTGCCCCGCCCAGCGAAGCTGTGTCCGCAGCAGCAAAGCCTCGATGCTCACAGTTTCCGCTTGTTCAAGGACCTCGACGTTGGTGACGTAGTCACTCCAGTGAATGATGAGGATGGTACGCAGGCAGCGCTGGTGAAAGCGTTCGAGGAGTCGTAGTTGGCTGCGGTAGAGGGCCCAGGATTCGGAACCGTACAGCAGGGTGGTGAGAACGACAGCTCTGTACACGCTGATCTTGGTGCCTTTTTTCAGCTGTTGATTGTGCCACACCCGCTTGAATAGTCGCCCGAAAGCACTGTTCGCTTTTGCCAGCCTGTTGTCCAGCTCCTTGTCCAGCTTGGCGTCTGACGTGATGATGCAGCCAAGGTAGGTAAACTGGTGTACAGACTTCAGTTCGGACTCGCCGATGGTGATGTGGGGAGGGCGATGCTCTTCCTTGGGTGCCGGCTGATGAAGGACCTCTGTCTTTTTCAGACTGACCTCAAGTCCAAAGAGCTGGGCGGCATCTGCGAAGCAGGACGTAATGCGCTGCAAGGCTCTCTCTGTGTGTGCAACGAGGGCAGCGTCATCAACAAAGAGCAGCTCACGAATCAGTTGGTCTAGGGCTTTCGTGTGGGCCTGCAGTCGTCTGAGGTTGAACAGGCTGCCATCGAGACGATACCTTATGTACACTGCGTCGTCATCGTCGAGGTCCACTGTGGCCTGCTTCAACATCATGCTGAAGAAGATGGTGAAGAGGGTCGGTGCCAGCACGCAGCCTTGCTTCACGCCGTTGCGAATGGGGAATGGTTCTGAGAGGTCACTGTTTAGTCTGACCTGGCCTTGCTGGTCCTCGTGGAGCTGGACGATCATGTTGAGGAACGTTGGGGGACAACCTACTCGCTCCAGGATCTGCCACATACCTTGCCTGCTCACAGTGTCAAACGCTTTTGTTAGGTCGACAAACGTTACGTACAGCCCTTTGTTCTGCTCGCGGCACTTCTCCTGAAGCTGTCTCAGCACAAAGACCACGTCGGTGGTACTCCTGTTGGCTCTGAAGCCACACTGGCCCTCTGGGAGGTGGTCTTCAGCGATGGCAGGTACCAGCCGATTCAGGAGCAACCTTGCGAGAATTTTCCCGGCAATGGACAGCAGGGTAATTCCACGATAATTAGAGCAGGCAGACTTCTCTCCTTTGTTCTTGTACAGGGTGATGATGACTGAATCACGGAGATCCTTTGGTAGTGTTCCTTTTTCCCAGCAGCAGAGAAAGAGGTCGTGGAGCTTGTTGTGCAGTGCTGGGCCTCCATGTTTCCAGATCTATGGCGGGATTCCGTCAATGCCTGCTGCTTTGCCACTCTTGAGCTGGTGGATGGCTGTGAGGGTCTCTTCGGCGGTGGGCGGTTCGTCCAATTCAACCTTTAGTGGAAGGTGTGGGATTTGGAGGATGACTGTTTCTTGAACAGTGCGCTCAGCGCCGAAGAGGTCCTGAAAGTATTCCGACCAGCGGTTCAAGATGGAGGTATTATCTGTGAGGAGTGCCTGTCCATCAGCGCTTCGCAGGGGACTTTGTACCAGGTGCCTAGGGCCATACACTGCTTTCAGTGCTTCGTAGAAACCCCTGTAGTCACCGTTGTCAGCGCAGAGCTGGGTCCTTTGTGCGAGTCTGGACCACCACTCGTTCTGGAGCTCTCTAAGCTTGAGCTGGAGACTGCTGCAGATGAGGCGGAAGGCAGACTTCTTCACAGGGCAGGAAGGCTGGGCTAGGTGGGCCTGGTGGGCGGCTCTTTTTTTTTTTTGCTAGAAGTTCCAGGATCTCTACGTCGTTTTCGTCAAACCAGTCTTTGTTCCTCTTTCTAGCAAATCCCAAGACTTCCACAGAGGATTTTACAATAGCAGTTTTCAGTTGTTCCTAGAGTGTTTCAGGGGAGGAGTCTGCTGGATCAGCTGTGTCTTTGAGCATGCGCTGTAAATCGGCCTGATGGGCAGCTTTCTTGTCGTCACGCTGAAGGCTGGCAACATCAAGCTTTTTCTGGGGGGAGGGGGGGGGGGGCTTTCTTGGGTTTCAGCTTGAGGCGGAGCCTGAGTTTGCAGCGAACAAGGCGGTGGTCAGTGTGGCACACTGCGCTGGGCATCACTCTGGTGAGGAGGACGTCACTGCGGTCCCTCTGACGCACTAGGACATAGTCGATAAGGTGCCAGTGCTTGGAGCGAGGATGCATCCAGGTGGTCTTTCGACTGTCCTTTTGCTGGAAAGTAGTGTTGGTGATGACAAGTTGCTGCTCTGCACAGAACTCCAACAGTAGGCGACCATTGTCATTGCACTTCCCAACGCCATGCTTGCCGAGGGCTCCTTTCCAGGCTTCAGAGTCTTGGCCCACTCTGGCGTTGAAGTCGCCAAGGATGATGCCTTTGTCGTCTGCAGGGGTGCTCTGCAGGAGGCTGCGCAGGTCAGAGTAGAACTTGTCTTTTTCTGCAGGCTCTGCCAGGAGGGTTAGGGAGTACACACTGAGAAGGGTGACGTATTGCTGGTGTCTCAGTGGGAGGCGCATGGACATGATGCGGTCGGAGTGACCCGTTGGTAGGTTTTCCAACTTAGTCGCAATGGGGGTCTTCACCATGAAGCCCACGCCTGAGAGCCGTCTTTCTGATGCAGGCCTGCCTGACCAGTAGAGGGTGTAGCCAGCGCCAAGTTCTTGGAGGCTGCCTTCCTCCGGAAGGCGTACTTCGCTGAGCGCGGCGATGTCGATGTTTAACCTCCGCAATTCATGGGCAATGAGGGCGGAGCGACTTTCAGGGCGTCCGCTGTCTGCTGTGTCGAGCATGGTTCGGATGTTCCAGCATGCTACGTTGAGTCCGGTCGTGGTCGTCATGAGAGTGGATCCATTGTTTTTTCTTGTTTTCTGACCGCATGAGAAGATGCCCGTTGACCGCGGCTAGCCAACTGGGGTTACGAGGGGATGAGCTTTGGTTAGGCCACCTTTTCTAGGCCCCTCTCCGTGTGGAGCAAGCAGTGCTGTCCCTAGAGAAGGCTGCTTGGTCGTTCAGGGTGTGCCGAGTGACGTTGTCATCCCCAGGTCAACATCAGGCGACCAATATCCTGAACCGCCTGCATGCAGGTTTGAGACTGCGGCTTCCAGTGACATCTTTCACCTGCCGTTTTGCCCCTTGCCCATCGCTACAGGACTTGGAAAGTCCGTGGGCGTTTCCTAAAGCCTGCGCGGTGGAGCTTTTTTGGTGGAGTGCAGTGTGCGCAGTACTGGCCCCACCCTTTAAACCCTTGGTTCGTTTGCCATGGCCTAGCAAGCTGGGACGGTGGCATCGAGGTCCTCGGGTCGTAGGTTTTATATCAGACTGTCCTTGTCTTAGTCTCTGGCTCAAAAGCCTTCCCCGGAGACACGGGGGCTTTGATGTCAGGGGTTTCCTCCCTTAGCCTTTCCGCAGCCAAGCGGCCAGACCTGCAAGGCAGCAGGGGACTCGTGGGGGCCGGGGTCGTCTATGTCCCGTGCAGATGTGAACATCTGCCCACTGCCCAGACGGTGACACTTACCAGAGGAGAAAAATCCAACGCCGGAACCCGGTATCGAACCTCGCACCTTTGGCATTGGAGGCAGACGCCTTAACCACTGCGCCACTTCCCCGTCTGGCTTAGAGAGGAGGGAAATGGACCAGAAAGATAAGCTCACAAATATGAACAACTCTGAATGTTCCTACAAGAAAAACCCACGTGAGCTCCAAACAATACAGAAGACTTTAGGATGAAATCCTCATCTTGTTTGATTATTCTCTTTCACAAGAAATTAACCTTATAACCTGTTCTCTAAAATACAAGTATGAAACATATTTTATTCTTGTTGAAATTAAGTTTTCTTTCACTATCGCTCTTGCTTGTTACTGTGGACATACTCAGTCAATTTAAATCACAACCCAAAAAAATTCTTTGATTACCACTTTTTCATTCTTCAAACAGTCATTATCCTTAGATGAGATAACAAAAATACAAATAAATTTATGTTACTCAGTTTTTAGAGGAAAAACTTTTGTTGTCGCACTGGACATACTGTTGGATATACATATGAAAATCATCTTTGATTAGTCCATTTTGGTGAAAAGGCAACTATGAGAAAAATGTAAGCATTCCAACAACAATGTCTTCCTAGTGGAATCACAAAAAGCACAAATTTCCTGTTGTAGTGTGTGTTTTTCTTGACTAAAAATGTCGGTTGTTACGCGCACAACGTTTTGTCACAGGCTCATATGCATGTCTTATAGGCTGTTGCCACCGTCCCAAGCCATTGTTCATTTGTTGTTATATAAACTGCTATGTGAGGCTGCTTGTGAGTTGCACCTTAGTGAGGTGCTGAAACAAAGTTTCTTGTACAATATTTATTGTCGTTCATTTGGACACTGATTGGTCAGCATCTAAAATTCGCAAGGGGTTCAATGCCCCAATGCGTACCTCCTAGAACCATTGCCGTACCTGTAATTTTTAATCAGCTGGCCAATCCGCACTTCTAGTATCACGCACAGATCTGTCCTAGGTCTTTCATATGAACGCTTAGATCAGGGCTACCCAGCATCTTTCATCATAAATAACTGTAAAACACAAAGGTCAAATGGTGGTAGACAATAGGGAAATAAAAGAATTGTACCTTAAATTTCGGCATGACTCAAGCGGTGGGAGCACTACGCAATTGCTACACAAATGTGTCACTATTCAAACCCTGAACTGAGACAGCTCACAACTTGCCATTGTGCTCCATGTCAACACATTTATAATATATCCGTATATCCAGTCGCTTGGTCACGCATTCCTGCGCTCAAAATTTTATCACTTGAACCCATTGAAAAAAAAGTCTGCATTTGATTGCTACAGATTTTGAGCTTGTCACTGGCTGCTTAGAAGCAGCACCGCTGGTAAACGTTTGAAATTCCAGCGGCAAAAATCAAGTACATTTGCTTGACCGGGCAAATAGTCGCGTCCCCTGAGTATTTCCCATAAAATGCACATCTGACGTCAGAAATATTTGGCGTTTTACTCCCGACGTCAGACACACATTCGAGGCTTTAAATAGGGCATAATTTAAACTGAACGACAATGGCATTGAATCGTCTGCTTTGGGTTATTTTGAGGGTTACATCGTGGTTTGTAGGCCGCTGAAGCAGATCAGTCTGATAATCATCTTCATCGGACGACAATTCCACGATGATAACACTCGAAGTAAACCAACACAGATGATTCAATGCCTAATTGGAACAGTGAAGATGATTGATTGATAATTGATTGATCTATTGATCAATTGAAATCTCATTAAAAAAATCTCTGTAAGTGTAACTGTATGTGTCCTTTCTAAATTAATGTCTTTCTTTTTTGGGATTTTCTTTGCATTTTACATGTTTGGCAGTTACCTTTATCAATTAGATGCACATCACATGGGTTACTCCACTTTTGAACTTTCAAGGTCCATGCAGCCCCTTGGGCTGACGTTAACCACTGCGGGCTACAGCTGATGTCAGCCTGATGATCTTTAATTTACTGGGCATCTGTTTCCCCATGCAAAGTGTCAGGGCTAAACAGTCTTTTTATTGCGCAAAATGTTGCTCAACATCATTTATGTACCCTGTCCAAAACAGAACTTTACCTCAGTCCTTCTGATTACTGCCATTGGTGCTGAAGTGGTCAATTTCGCTATATTTGAGCATAAATATACCCAGCTTGACACTACCCAGTGAGATGTACTCAACGCAAAACCACCCAGTGCAAATGTGTTCCTCCGAGTTTCTATTTATTTTTAGAACTAAATAAACTTAGCGTGAATCTTCACAGCATGATTCCACCCAGCATAAATAGGCAAAGGCTTAAATTTACTTAAATAAAAATATCTCAATGGAATAGTGACAGCACAAATTTACAATGGGTACATTTACACCAGGTTGGTTCATGCTGTGTAGATTTTCACTAGGTATATTCCCATATTTTTAGATTTGCATTGAAAGATAGTGAATCTACCCTTCAGCACCATTGATAGTGGCAATGTGTGTACTACACGTGTTAGAAAAATAATGTCACCACAAAACTCTTTGACATCACAGTCTAGGGCCCGCCGACAAAACAAAAGTCTGGAGTTCACGTCAGACTTTTCTGATATATTTCGAAGGAGGTGAAAGGACATGTAGTTTACATACACATAGGCGAAAGGGACCTTAACCATCCAACACAAATTTAATGCTTAAAACATACAGAACCCAGATAATCTGACACTGATAATCTGACGCTGCTGAACATGTTTTATTGTGAAAATTCCTTTCTGCGCGCCTCAGATATTGGAGAAAACATGCGAATAAGTGGCCTAGATGTGACCAGAGACATAAATAGCTATGTCTGTTTATGAACCTAGTTGTGACACTTCGGATGTATGGTTGTCTCTGTCCATAATTATGGTGACCAGTGTTGTGTGCCACGTATTGGACTGTCGACTGACTCGGCACGGAGATTTTGTTTGACTCGGATGTAGAAATCAGCACTTAATATAATCGTGCGTGTTGTTGTCTACTTTTACACGGAAAATGCCAGCAGGTTTGTTTATTTAGTCCTTTTCTATGGTTGTCGCTATCATTAGTTCAGGGATTCACTTTACGTGTTTGCTGCTGTCTGTTCTCCATTTATATGTGTGTATGGAAAAGAAATTTTGAGCATACACACACACTAAGACGTATTTAATTACTAGTGCGCATAAAGAGCTTGTTCACGTGACATTATGAGCATATTTAATATTTTGTTTTGACAAATGAATCATCAAGATTTAATCTTTCTGGTCTGCAAGAGAGGGAAAGTATATCAAGCAAGTTCATCAATATCAATTTGCTTGTTATACAATATATCAGTACATGTGTCAGAAAAGGGAAAACTTTACGGAGTGGGTACATAGACTCACATTCTGCATGTGAACCAAAAGCTGAGTGGTCACTTTGCTTGTCCGCTGCCAAGATAAGTAGTGACTGAATTGTATGCTTGTTTGTTTGTCTCTTTTAAAAAACCCAAAATACATGTATTGATAAATTGTGTTGTAACTGTCTTTTCTGAGTATGTTTCTTTCTCTGCTGGGTTCTTTTCTGCTGCAAACTGGCTATCTCTGACTGCCCTATAGTCATCAGATGTATTCTCTTTCCCAGGATGAAGGCATTCTATCCATCGTATCGATAAGCCATACATAGTGAAGCGCAAGACTTGATTGGATTTGTACAGCTTCATTCCCAAGTTTTCAGCCAGTTACACAATGTGCAATATGATGTGATAACTTTGGAATGGAGTCTCATTTATGCAAGGGAATAGGGTACAACTTCAGCTTTATTTTAGTGTAGGTGTTAACTGTTCCCATATTCATTAAAACCAGCTAGGAGTATTTATTAGCAAAGTTTAGTACAGTTTTTATGTAGTTGTTGGTGTGTATGTGTGTACTTTCATGCATTTGCGAATTTGTTTTAGTTATGGGTACGCCAAACAACGAATTGCAGAGGCACAGATTGCCAGGCAACACACAAGGGTATCTGTTGTTCTATCACATCTGTCACCCTCAACTTCGTCATCTTCTAAGTCCTCTCTAGAGGCCAATAAAGAAAGAAACAAAAAGAAGACATCAGCAGTATCAGTAACAGGAAGGCCTGCAGAAGAGTCTGAAATCTCAGATCCACTGACAGTTTCTAAAGAGGAAAGAGTGGACAAAAATTGGGAGCTCAGAGAACCAGAAACTCGGCGACAGAGTGAGGTGAAGGCGGCTAAACTTCGGTGTGACCCTGACAAATTCCCTCAGGATTTTATAGAGGATGTAATGCAGTGTGAGCCTGACGAAGTCTCTCAAGTGTTTGTAGAGGAGGTGATGCAGTGGATCCCATCCTTCACTAGTAAACCCACCAAGCCCTTCATGGACCTTACAGACGGACCAGAGTTCCCCAGCTACTGCCAGCCCAGCCAAACTATGCTTCATTACATGGAACAGATCATAGAAAACACCCTCATTGGACAGACCCCTGAAACTTGGATGGCCGAGAATGTAGATATCTGCTTGCCAGACACTTCCTGTAATCTGTTAGAAAATTCTATCCTCAGACCCAGGAAAAAGCCTGAGAGTAGCAGTTCACAGAGTGGATCCAGAGTGTCTCAAAGTAAATCATCCAGATCAGGCAGGTTATCTAGAACAGCAGTACCCAGAAAAACGCATATAGCTGTAGCAGCCAAGTCATTTATTTGGGGTCCCTTTGAAGATCCCCAACTGATTTCGTCAAATGATGCAGCAAGCGGTCCTTCGACATTTCCACAGTCACCCAGATCCTCAAGGGCTTCAGCACTCCTGCACAGACACACAGAAGTTCCACAAACTCTATTATACAAACGTCAGAAACCCAGATCCTTGGGGGTTTCAGTAGCAGAATCCTTAGAAGCCTCAATGGTTTTGAAAAGACCAGCCGCCCCTGTTTTCAGCACCAAAAGAGACAAGACGTTTCCAGTCCGTGGACCCATCACGGACGTCCGAAAATATGGCTTGAGTGGAGCAGAAGTCAAACCAGATGGAACATTAACAGTTAACACTACTACAGTATCTCGGCGTAAGATGGAAGTAAAACAGCACTCTGCAAGAGACTCCTTGACTGCTGTGGAGAGGCTGCTGGCTGTAGATCCCCTCGAGATGGAGAAGGTATACAAGGAAAATGTAGCACGCCTCTTTGAAAGCCAGATGTATGCAGATTTAGATGAAAGGGAAGGAAGAGCAAGGAGTGATGGAATAAAATCAGCAAAAGGTGGGACAGGTGTGATTATAAGCGAGTGTTCCAAACCACCAAGGGCGAAACAAACACGATCACCTGTGACTGTTCATTTATCTGTAAATGCTAGATACCAAGGTGCGCTGATGAGTAAAAAGGAATCTTTTGATGTGGGTGATGGAACACAACAAAAAGGGAACAAGATAGCAAAAGGAGGGGATCAGTCTGCTATCTCAGCAAAATCAGACTACATCGCCTGTGTGCGCAAGTGGGTGCGAGACACCGATGTGGAGGAGGAATTACGCAGAGAAGGCAAGGACAGTAATATCCCCATCACTTGTATGAGAATCACAACAGTCAGAACCGCGAAGAACAACTTGCTTCCACTACCAGAAAGGAACCTGGGCAACATGAAGACACCCAGAATGGCCAGACGGCGCACAGCTCACTTGGTAAGCACCCACATACCCTTGTTATATACATCAGATGCCATCAAAACAAGGCAAAGATTGAATGGTCAGTATTCTCTTTCCAGCCATACACGCCACATTATTTTCCGTTCTTTACTGTTTGAACTATGCATGACGCATGGAACGCATACACAAATAAAAATAACAAATCACAAGGTAAGTATTTTAGCACGTGACAATGTGGGCAGTAGTACGCGACATCTTCCCCCAAAACAAATGTTACAAGTGAGTCTTAGCAGATGTCTTGCATTAGCACTAAGATTGCCAAATTAATCAGTTCACTTCACTGCAAATGGGATCCTGTTGTCCGTAAACTGCAAAATGAATTTTTGGTTTCATACGAAATTTATAGGTTGTATTGACAATTAAACACTAACCCCCTACCTGGAAATTCAGAATGAAGGGCTATCTCGTTTTCGTGTTTGCTGCTGAGTGTAGACCCACTAATGACTCTTTCTCATTGTCTTACAAACTTGACACAGACTGTTTTCTATAAAATTTGTTTTTAAACTTTGCTACCAAAAGTCGTGCATTTGGCACATTACTGTACCGTCCTTTTTCACAAGAAATAGGCATATCATGAATACATTAGACAATAAACACTATTCTGCATTAGTTATTGCCACCAAACAGAGGGAATCGCCTTGATATCTTGCAATTTTGCTTCAGCAAGGTTGCAGATGACTGCTTAGCTGACTCAAGAAGTCATCTTTGCTGAAACCTCAAAGGAACATGACTTTTTACTCTATCTGAAATTGTTTTGTCAGATGTCAACCCCACACTAGACTAATTGTCAAAACTTGTTTTCAGTGCCTCATGAACATGAGCTGGCCATTTTGCTATGACAAATCAATACATAACCCTCAGACAATACTATCTTGAACATTTTATAATAATAATAATAATAATACCGTTATTATATTATTATTATTATTATAGACAATACTATCTTGACCATTTTCCATCAGCAGCACAAACAGTATGAAAAACATAAATGAAACATAGCAGCAGCTCTACAAAAATCCTGAGAAATATAAATACGAAAACGATAAACAAAAGTAAATAGAATAATGGTGAATACACATGCACTCAGAAGGCAAAATTATGTTCCACTCAGTGACCAGACTTGGATTTTCACGTCATTATGTTGGTTTATTTTGTCAAAGCTATTGAAATTTTTGGCTTAGGTGCGAAGAAAAAGTGAATCTATGTTCTGGGCCAGTGGTCGTCCGTCCGCCGTCGTCCAAAGACTATTCAAGCTACAGTCTTCAAACTTGGCCCAAGGATACTTTGTGGCAAGACCTTTTTAAACATACCAATTATAGTGACCTTTCACAAGGTCAATGTCACAGGGGATCATGAAATAGATTTTTTAAAAAATAGCTATATTTTGACTTAATTTATTTTTTCTCAAATATTATTCACAACTTCAAACCAAAACTTGTTACAGAGATACCTGATGGTAAGACCTATCTATGCATACTAATTTGGATGACCCCTTGGAAAGGTCAAGGGTCACAAGAGCTCAGGAAATAGGTCCAAAATAGCCATATTTGACAAGAAATGTTTTCTCAATTACTATCCACAACATCAAACCCAAACTTGGTACAGAGATACCTGATGGTAAGACCTATCTATGCATACTACTTTGGATGACCCATTGAAAAAAGCCAAGGGTCACAGGATGTCGGCAAATGTGTATAAAATGCCAATTTTTGATAGATGTTTAGTTATTATCAACATTTTTGCTAACTTTTCAATCAGATTTGGCACAAAGGTAGCTGATGATAAGACCTTCCTTTGTATACTAATTTCGTCGACACATGGCAAAGGTCAAGGGTCACGAGGGTTTGAAAGATGTGTGAAAACTGATTAAATTTTGAAAATAAACATGGATTTTTTTGGTGCAGAAGCCATCCCTTTACTTATTGTCACATGTGTGGATCGGTCAAGCACGTGAGCCATGAGGGTTTTGCCTTTCTTGTTAAAGTATTGCTTTTGTGATTGCGTGCATGGAAGGGAGTCTCTTCCAATTCAACCAAATGATTAACACATTTGACCTCCAAATACATAAGAAATGACAAAACAAAAAGAAAGAAATATGCTTCAGTGTAATACTGAGGTCGACCCCAAACTAGCGCGCTCTTTAGCGCGAGAGGCAAGAAAGTGCAATGGGTAAGCACAGCACGTCACTATGGACGATTGGCAGTGCGAGCAGGAAGACTTACAGAAACAAATTACTTCCGTAAAATTGTCCAATATTAGCAGAGTTTGCATTAATAAGATGCATCTACTATTTGCATAACAAAGATGAATAATTATATTAGCTGTTGAAACGACATAGCAGACCATTTTCTGAAGCCACCATGACTGTCTTCGTCGTCATATGCAGCTATGATGTACATTGAGATGTCGTTTTCCCGAGCACTATTTTCACAAAAATAAAAAAAAGTATTGTGTTACGTGGTAGTCGTGGTCATAGTATGATGCAATCACACCAGACACTCTCACGTAGGGTTCTTGTAGGAAAACATCACTCATTTGCAACTCGTCACACGTGGCGCAAGGTTGTAGTCCAAACAAAAGCTAGCCCGGTACCGTGCACCCCCCCGACCCTCCATCCCTACCCGACCCCCCCCCCCCCCCCCCCCGACCCCCGCCAGTACTCAATAAGATGGATTTCAAAGTGTACCTTAGCATGTTCTGAGATGTTTAAGCCATATTTCCCTAAATCCTCAGGAATACACCAAAGATATAGCCAATGGCGCAAGGGTACCCCCATCCACGCACTTCGCGGATGCTAAAATGAGGTTGAGAAACATTTACCTCTAAATAAATCAAAATTCATTCCATAAACCCAAATCAGGCAATATTATTTTAAGGCACGCCTTCTGCGTCCTCTGCACACACAAAAAAAGAATGAAAAAATGTTGAATCTCTGGCTCACAGAGAAGGTATTTGTGCACCCAGTAAACGGTCATTTCCGCAAAATTGCAAAAAAGACAAAAATAATGTCAGACGTTCTCTACAAGAGAAACTGTACGGGTCTGTGGAGGCGCTACAGAAGACCACAGATTTCATTTTGAGAGCCAAACTCCAAGTGTGACGGCGTTCGAGAAGAAGAAGAAGATGTGTCAGATGCCTTCAGACATTTACTATAGCACGGGCAGTCCATTTTTAGGCTTGCATCATTAAAACAGAATGTCACAATTATTATAAACTTGACTAGGTGATGCTGTGATCACTGTGAGTGCCACATTGGTTGATTTGTATCCCTACCCCCAAGTTGTAAAAATACACAAACTTTATTAGAAAAAATTACTAAAGTTATTTCATTTCATTTTGACCTCTCTTTACCTATTATGTTTCAATAATGTGAGCATAAAGTGCAACAAAATAAGGAAAGTCGGCATCCTTTACGGTACGTTCGTGGTGAATGATAGCTTTTTCCCATTTAAAATTGCAGAATTGGGAAACATACGTCGTTTCTGATGCCCTCAGAAATGTTGTATATAACTGATATGTCTTTTTTAGGTTTTATTGGTTAAGATAGAGTACCACAGTTATTCCCAACCTGATTTTATGATGCTGTGGTGCATTTAGGGGCCGGTGTAGCTAATTTTGCTGCCCTACCCCCATTTTACCAGTATGCAAAGGAACGCAAAATGATTATAATTGCTTACGTAATAACGTTTTGCTGGCGTAGCTCACTGGGTGGAGTTTTCCATTATCCTCTTGCATTAAGACTGCGCCTACTCCTTCATTGGAGGCGTCTGTTCTCAGGACGAAGGTTTTCAACGGGTCAGGGAGGTGTAGAACAGGCTTCTCGGTTAGGATGTCTCGAACCGCCTGGAATGCTCGCTCTTGGGCCTCCTCCCACTTCACTACGTTAGGTTGTCCTTTTCTCAGCAAATCAGTCAGGGGTGCTGTGACTGGCGCAAAGTTTGGTATGAACTCCCGGTAGTAGTTCGCCAAGCCAATAAATGAGCGAACTTGCGTCTTGGTCGTAGGTCGCGGGGCATCCCTGATCTTCTGCACGTTGTCGTCGTGTAGCCCCTTTAAACCTTCGCTCAATTTGAGTCCAATGAAGTCTATGTTGTCGGCCCCAAGAATACACTTGCTTGGACGGATGGTGAAATTTGCGTCTGACAGTCTTTGGAGCAGTTCTAGGAGGGTTTTGATGTGATCACCCCAAGTTTTGGTATAGATCAAAATGTCATCCCAGTAAAAGACCACATTCTGCATGTCTTCTAGTTCTAGGATCTTTTTCAGTCCTCTCTTCAATGTGGCACCACTGTTTACCATACCAAAAGGCATCTTCAGGAACTCCCAATGACCGTCGGGTGTAACGAATGCTGTCTTGGGGATATCTTTTTCTGCAACCTTGATTTGCCAATACCCTTTGCTTAGGTCAATTTTGGGAAAAAATCGGTCTCCACTGACCTTCTGGAACAGTTCTTCCGCTGTGGGCATAGGTTTTGGATCGAAAACTGTAAGTTTATTGAGTCTACGGTGGTCCACACATACCCGGTTGGAACCATCTGGTTTCTTCACGATGACAACTGGGGACGCATATGGTGACTTGGACTCTCTGATGACTTCCAGACTCAGCATTTCCTTGATATCCTTTTTCAGTTCTTCCCTCGTGTTATAAGGAAGACGATAAGGTTTGCTGCGAACTGGCTCCTTTGACGTCAGATTAACCTCGTGCTGGATGGTGTCTGTTGTCCCTGGGTCGGGTGTAAACCGATGCTTGAACTCTTGAGTCAGAACTCGCAGTTCCTTTCGTTGAGTCTGGGTCAGATTCTGACCGAACTGAATGTTTTCTACATCCTCTTTGTGTCGGAGTTTATTAAGGTCAAACAGGTTTTCGTCGTCTAGTCTTTAGTCATCAGCAAGACGCACCGATGCGGCCAGTTGTGTTTTGTCGACCTCTCTCAATATACTTCTTCAGCAGATTAGCATGATAAGTCTTCACCTTGTTGTTGACCTTGACTCTGTAGTCGTTGATGCCAACCACCGTGTCGACAACGTAAGGTCCCTTCTATTGCATCAGGAGTTTGTTGTTGTCGGTAGGAAGAAAAACCAACACCTGGTCACCTAGCTGGAATCGTTGAGGTTTCGCCTTACGATCATAGTAATGCTTCCCGTTGTTCTGCGCCTTCCCTAGTTCTTCTCGAGCCATCCTGAGGGTATCTGCCAGCTTCTCTCTCAGGTCTAAGACGTACTGGTAACTGATCTTCACCTCACGCGCGTCGATATCCTTGGTCCACAGCTCTTTCAGGATGTGCATGGGCCCCCTTACAATCCTACCGTACAGTAATTCAAAAGGGGAAAACCCTGTCGAATCCTGAGGAACTTCACGGTATGCGAAGAGCAAGGCATTGATATATCTATGCCACAACCTTGGCTGTTCAGCACACAGTTTCATTAGCGTAGCCTTCAATGTTCCGTTAAACTTCTCAACCAACCCGTTACACATGGGGTGATAAGGGGTGGTAGTAAAGTGTCGGATGCTCAATAGTCGGTTGACTTCCTCCATGCAGTCGGAGACGAACTGAGTTCCTAGATCACTCAGGATCTCCTCAGGAATCCCCAAACGGCTGAACATGTCAAGGAGTGCCTCTGCCACTGTTGGAGTGTCGATCTTCTTCAATGGTATGGCTTCAGGATAACGTGTAGCGTAGTCCACCAGGGTCAAAATGTCGCGATGACCATCTTCACTTGGAGGGGATACTGGCCCCACCCGGTCCACAGCTACCCGCTTGAAAGGCATATCGATCAGTGGCATTTTCTCTAGAGGAACCTTGGGCACCTTTCCTTTGGAGATTGTCTTCTGGCATATGTCGCACTACCTGCAGAATCGAGTGACGTCGCCTCCCATATCAGGCCACTAGAAGACGGCTCGGATCCTATCGAGGGTCTTGTTGATTCCCAAGTGTCCTCCCAATATGGAATCAGGGGCCAATTTCATCACGTGCATTTTCAAAGGTTCAGGGACTACTACTTGATGCACAGGTTTATCTCCATTGCTGTCGAATATCCGGTACAGGATATCTTTTCTGGTCTCGAAGGTTATCTCTTTTCCCTTTCGCGTCACGGGCTCGGTCTGACCTCGAAACTTGTGAAACTTGTCAAGCGTAGGGTCTGTTTTCTGTAGCTCCACCAGCCTTTCCTTATTCACCACAGCTGCTTCCGTGTTGTCCGCCACTTTTAGAGAAATGGTCTTTGCTTGACTTCTCGTGGTAACAGCACATGCTTCAGGTCTCAGCTCTGGGTCTGGATCGTCTGCGTTTCTGGCACCATCAATGTTTCCGATGATGAGGTCGTAGACTGGTGTCTTCACGCACAACGCCTTCACCTCTCCTTTCAGGTACGGGGTGTCGACACTGACATTGGCAAGGGGGATAATCCTCACAGTTCCATCGGCCAAAATGAGGGTGGTCCACTCCTGTAGCTTCTGGTCTTCAGTTACTAGGTCCTCTCTCACGATGATGCAACTACAACCAGTGTCTCTCAGCACTCTCACTGGTGTGTTTCCGACGAATCCTGACACCACCGGCATGTTCGGCACTTCACTCTCAGGTAGCGCGATGTTTAAGGCATGAGTACTACCCAACGCTGCATGAATTATGTATTATTTTTGCTATTCACTTAATTTTCAAGGGATAGTGTTCATATTTGGTAATAATATGCAGGAATAGCATACATTTAGGGTGAAATTATTATAAGTTTGTACAAATTAACCCAACAGTGAAAAATAATTAATTATGTAAAATTTTGTGTTTTTGAACATAGCGAAAACTGGGTGTCGGTTGTAACAGCACAATGGACACACTAGACATCCCTCAGACCCACTTTTTGGAGTATATACTTCAAATGTGTTTGTCTGCAGCCTGAACTAAAGAAAACTGTATAGATGGAAAATTGTATGTATACCTAGGTGGTCAATTTATTAACAAAAATAAATAAAAAGTTGCATAATCAAAAGTGTATTATTCACCTCTCATATGCCTTACACACTTGAACCTAGTTCAGGCCCAAGAACTGGACTAATTATATTTTCACCCCAAATTTCAATGCTCTATCTTCAAAACTAAAAAAGTTATAAGGTAAAAACCCTCTGAAATATGTCGTTTTCAGAGAAAAATGGCGTGCAAATTCAGAGAAAAATGGCGTGCAAATTCAGAGAAAAAATGGCGTGCAAATTTTAAGGCGTAACTTACTGTTTGAAGTCAATAGCCACCAGCCTGATAAGGAAAGCCCTCTCTCACTGCATGGTCTTCTTCCCTAGCAAGTTTCTTCTGTCTCCTCTTCTTTCTGCTCTCTTTTGTGGACAGCTGGGACTGTTTTTGGGCTGTGATTATTCTCACTGTGTCTTTATCCGCAAAGAAGCGTTGTGCATACTGGCCAACGTCAATGTCCATGGCTTTCAGAATGTCTCCAAGGCGTTTGCATCCATCATTAAATATGCACACTGCAACTGCCACTGATAGTTCCACTACCACAAGTCCATGGTGTTTTACTTTGGGACAAAATTTCCAAATCACACTGTTTATACACTCATTTGCATTCTGGGTGTAACCACGCAAACATTTACGCAATAGTTCAGTCTTTGCTAAATCTTTAAAAACTGGCTTGAGCTCCTGCATCACAGCTTCTGGGAGGTTGTTCTTATGTTTGAATGTTGCCAGTGTCCCAGCAGCTTCAGCTTTCTTCCAGGGACACCAGTCCAGCAAGCAAAAGTTGTGAATAGGGTTTACATCTGATGACAGTTTGTGATAGAAAATTGCCCACACTGCAGCTCTCATTGCAGCTAAGTTATTTGGATTGGCCCTAATTGCATTTCCATAATACTCCTGTATTTTATTTATTTCTACATCAGTAAGTCTTCCCTTCCCTCCTATGGATTTTCCATCAGAAAGATTCCTACCTTTTGCATTTTTCTTGAGGTCTCGCAACCTCTTCCCCATGCGTTTTTGCACGTGACCAACGCATTCCACCTTTTCGACAGATGTTTCATCGCCATATGGCTTGGATTCAAACACTTTTTTATAACTGCTGGTATCCCCATCTCCAATAAATTTGGTATATCTCAATTTGTACACTTCTACTGAATTGGAAAACATCTCTTTCGCTATGTCTCCTTCCATTGCACCTGAAGAACCGACAAAGTTCTTTGTACATGATGTGATGTGACGAGCCTGCCAATGCTGGAACCCCTCACTAGTTGGGTCCTGCTTTTTCCAATAGTCACAAGACTTGCACAACTTGCTCTTTACTCCTGTATCAATCACTTTTCCTGTTTCCATGCCTACTGCTGTAGAAACACCAACATTTGATGTATGCCCCCTAGTCATGTACGTTCCATCAACAGAAACGGCAATATCACGCAGTGTACCCCCTGTATCCTGTGCAAGACAATATTCAATATTTGCTGCATCTTTCATAGAACTTTTCTGCACACAAGTAGCTGCTTTTTGTAGAGTTCTGTTGATACAAGAAAATGTACTTTTACCCACTGGGCTAGGAAGGTTCATTATTCCACAAAATGTTCTAAGTTCCTGTAGGTCGCCACCAAGGCATCGCAAAGCAAATGCAGACCTTCGATTGACTGAGTACACACTGGCATTACCCTGTGGGATGAGTGGACAGGAGGGAAAAGGTTGCTGCATGTCACAATTTCTAGAACTGCACAGAAAAGCCAACTTAGTACCAAGTCCCTTCCTTTCCACTTCATATAGTTTCACATCACCTCCACAATATTTACATGACAGCTGCGAACTGATATTGTTGTTGAGAATATCAACATCTATCAGTCTAAAACCTGTTAACTCTTGATCCAACTCTGTATCATCTGCTTCAGACTCACTACTACTTTCATTAGATGCACTATCATTAGGAAGATCATACAGGTTACGAAGCTTGATTTCAGAACGAGATGTGGGCGTGGCACTTACTTTTGATGGACCTTCCGAACAAGCAGCCTCCGGTACAAAAAAATGTTCCGAATCACTTGAGTCACATTCTGATTCTTCTGCATTTGAAACACTTTCATTGTCGACTCTTAGCTTCTTTACGTACCTATTTCCATGAAATACACGTTTTATTGATCTTTTCCCCCGTCTCTTCTTATCAGATGACATGATGCAGCAAAAAATCACAGGTATACCTCACACAAACTACAAAAACTCTAAAAATATATATATGAAAACACGGTTTCTAAGGTGGCCACCATTTGCAATAAAGGGAAGTAACCAACAATCGCAGTGTTCTCGGGAGAGGGACCAGTTATTATTTACCGCAAATGAGAGAACGAGTAACACACTACAAGCATGAAAATTCCACCTAAAAGTGACTTTGTGTGTCAACACCAACCTCCTTTGACCTCGATTTTCTACAGTTCTATGAGGTGCAGACTAAAAATTTGACTTTGGCATGAAAATAGAATGAATTTTCTATGTATTGATGTATCACTTTGCTTTCTTTCTAAAAACATCGTTTTTTTCAAAATTCTGGGTAGTACTCGTGCCTTAAGACTGGTAAGAATGTAGCCCCATCTCCTACTGGGATGCGTCCGTTCTTTTTGAAAGATTCAATCAGCTCCGGTGTCACTCGCCTTTCTCCAGACTCAAAGTCACTGGATGACGTCACATCATTGGCTAATACTGCGGCGGCTCTCTGTTGAGACTGTGATATTGCCTCTGCCTGCTATCCCGCGATGTTGGTTGGATCTTCTGATGTTGTCGCCTCGGGGAACATCTTTAGAAGGACACCGTATCGCCTTGTGACCTTTCTTCCCACAGAGAAAACATGTCAGGTTCTCCACAGGCTTGTATTTCGGGGTGTCTCTGACATTGTGGATTTCCTCTGCTAGTGCAGACACACGCTGCGGCTTTCTGGGCCCGAACTTCATGTTGTGGGCGTCAAAGTATCTTTGAGAGAAGTCGGCCAGGGCCTTTAGGGACTGGTCGTTTTGCTCCCTGAGGTGGGCGGCCAGGTCCTTAGAACATGCGTTGAAGACTTGTTCTTTGATGATGAGGTCACACAGGTCCTGGTACTCTTTGTTTAAGCCAGCCAGCTCTATCCATTTCTCCAGGTAGCTTCTGATTCTCTCAATGAATAGGCCGGGTGTTTCTCCTTCTTCAGGTTTGCAGTTCCGAAATCGTCGCCTGTAACCCTCTTCAGTGAAGTCGTACTGTCTCGGCAGGACGGCTTTCAACTGCGTATAATCTTCGGCTTCTTCTCTTGGCAAGCGGGTGTAAAATTCAAGCACTTTGCCAGTTAGAAGTCCACTCAGTTTGATAGCCCAAGTCTCTTGTCTCCAGTTATTACTGCTTGCGAAGCGCTGGAATCGCTCCATATAAGCGTCCATCTTATCTGAATTTTCAACGAAAGGTGGTAGCTTTGGCGCACGGGTTGTTTGCTCTCTGCTGGCTAATGCTGTTGCTTCATTAGCCTTCTGGCTTTGTGCCTCTATCTCCATCTGCTTTAGATGAATTTTGTGTTGACGCTGCCTCTCCGCCTCTTCTCGCTGTTTCTCTGCTTCTTCTCGTTGAATTTCGAGTTTCCTGATTTCACGCTCTTTGACTCTTTCTTCTCTCTCCAGTCTCTTTTCTTCTTCAAGTCTCTTTTCTCTTTCTCTATCCAGTCTCTCGTTTTCTTCTCTCTCTCGTTTCTTTTCTTCTCTCTCCTCTCTCTCTCTCCAGTCTCTCCTTTTCTTCTCTCTCTCTCGTTTCTTTTCTTCTTTCTCCAGTCTCTCCTTTTCTCTCTCTAATCTCTCCGTCTCTCTCTCCTTTACAAACTCGAAAGAGTTGAGCTCCTTCGAGTCCACATTCCTTTCCAATTTTCAGGAATGTCTCCATGATGTTTTCTCCGGCTACCCTATCCACTGATCTAACTGAAGAAGTCCCGTCGGAGGTGCCAATATGTTACGTGGTGGGGTCGTAGTCGTAGTATGATAAACACACCAGACGCACGCACGTAAGGTTCTTTTAAATAAACTTCATTCAGCTGCAACCCGTCACACCTGGCTTAAGGATGTAGACAATACTGGAGTAACAGTTCCAACAATAATTTAATTCAGCGATGCGATCTCCACACAATGCATTTCCAAATGCACCAACACTGATACAAAGTCTCTTCTGCAAATGTCCACACTGGCGACACAAAGTTCCTCACACGACGTACACCACTGTTACGCTGTGTCTCTCACAATGTACACCCTATACGGGCCACGTACCTACGATAAACTGTGTGTCTCTACAACTGACAATGCAAGACAATGTACCTCCGTGCTTCCCAGCACAAAGTTTTTATAGTATAAAAACTTTCTAGAATAATCTAATTTACACAACGCAACCAATCAGAACGAAACACGTTACTGAAACTCATAAATATTAATAAAAGAAGAACTTTCTCGAATAACTTAAATTGTCTACAAAAATTCGGCTGCTCATTTCAGCCCCAAATCCCAGTATGTAATGATATCACACAAAAATATGGCAAACCGTTTACGACTTTTCACAACACGCAAAGAACGGCTGCTAATTTCACGCGCACAGTAAACAACTATGACCAGCAGCTTTGCTACTATGTTACAAAAATGTAACTTACTCTTTTGACGTCACATGTACGAGGTCACTAGACAGCGCGACTCTGTTTCAAATATTCTGGTTCATTCTCAACTAATCTACGCAAAACAAAAATCGACCGCTCTTCTCCGTACGACTTTTCTAGAAGCTTCCAGACTAAAATTAACGTATCATAACAAAGCCAAAACCGCTATCATGGACGAATGATAAAGAATCTCACTGAAAAGGTACGTGATATGAAAACGTGATAGCTCAAATAAATATCGGATCGTTTCCTACGATTAACACATGCATGCTCTCACAGGACAACACAACCACAATCGTAACAACTACCCAGTTGCGCAGTATGACGTCAGGGATAGAATCTTCGATGACAATCAATTCTACGGTCCCCTTTACATTGAGTCTACCTCTACGTAAGCAGTGGGGTAGTTCCCTGCCTTGGATGGATCAGCCAACACCACTTCGATTTCACGACCTGTCAGATTTTCAGTGCGCACCCATCTGGATGCTACAGCCCCCATGTCGGCCCACGTATCTCTTATGACTCTAACAAGATTCCCTCTGAGTTGCCTTGTACTCCAAGTATTGTACGGCCGAATGCTACTGACTGTGGAGTTAATGAGCTCTCCCTGAATTAGACTGGCGTTTGGGCTTACAGTCACTTGATTTGTTATTTTCCGTCGACATCTCGCCCTCCCCACTTGTGATCCCGCCGCTGACCGACCGTGTTTGTCCGCTTGTAATTTTCTTCTGTTGTATCCCTTCTGCCCTTTCAGTGTTGGTTTTTGCGTATTATCAGCGTCGCTCCCCTACCACACTCACACACGCACACACACACACACACACACACACACACACACACACACACACACACACACACACACACACACACACACACACACACACACACACACACACACACCTACTGTACTTTTTCTCCTTTGCGTATTATCAGGTCGCTCCCCTACCACACCGCTCACACACACACCGACACACACACTCACACACACTCTACTGCACCCTCGTCCTGTCTTTCTCTTTCCTGTCCTCACAAACAATCATGCTCATCAGATACACACGCCAACAACTGCTATCTCTACGTCGCCAAGCCACCTACTGCGCGGCCGGTGCCGCCGACAGTGTTGCAAATGCCTTACGTGGCATTCGGTCGCGAAAGGGAGGCCGCAGGGGTGGAATTAGCAGAAGGCACGACTCACCACCACACCCACACACTTCTTCCCCTTTTCCTATGTCCTTCCACCCCTTCCGCCTCCCCGCCATCTCCCCATCCCTTCCTTTTTCTCCCATTTCTTCTCCTGTCTTCCTCACCTACCGCTCCCTGCTCTCCTCGGCCGCCTCCTCCCCACCCTCCTCCCTCTCCCTCCCCTGCTCCTCCTCCACCTGCTTTTCCTCCTCGTCCCCTCCTCCCCCTTTCTCCTCCCCTTCACCCTCCCCCTTCCTCATCTTTTCCTACTTTCCTTCCTCCCCTTTCCCCTCCTCTCGCATCATCTTTCTTGCCCGGTTCTCCTTCACCGTCTTTTCCTCCTCCCCACTCCCCCCCCCCCCCTCCCTCATCTTTCCCCCCTCCTTCCTCTTTTCCCCCTCCCCACCCTCCTCCTCCTTTGTCCTCATCTTCGTCCGTTTCTTCTTCCTCTTCTGTCTCACCCAACCTAAAACTGTGTCTGTTCAATGCACAGTCTGTCTGCAAAGATGGCAAAGCCGACGTGATTTCAGATTTAATTCTAGACAATGACCTAGATGTTGTCGTGATCACCGAAACGTGGCTCCGCTCAGCTGGCGATGAACCCATCATCGCCAGCGTCACTCCGAGTGGCTACCGCCTGGCTTCCTTCCCGCGCGCTTTTAGAGGGGGTGGCATTGCCATTATCTACAGGGACTGTCTCTCCGCTCAACTCTCCTTCTCTCAGTCTCTACCTTTTGCTCATCCCTCCTTTGAATCTGTCGAGGCCGTAGCAACACTCCCTGGCCAGTCCCTCATCTTCTCATGTATCTATCGCCCCCCTCCAAGCTCTCAAAACAAACTTACAAACAATCCAGACCAAAAAGGTGACTGCCAAGCGTGTAAAATGCAAAGAAGTACCCAACGGAGAAAGAAACACGCTTAGAAAAGACGGGTACAACACAATTTATTAATATTTCGGGTAAATAACCTTTGTCAAAATAGACAAACAAACAAACAAACAAACAGAGAGATTAGCCGCTACTTGTTGCCACATTCTTTCTGCGAATGAAGATAAGTAGCGGCTAATCTCTCTGTTTGTTTGTTTATATATTTTGCCTATAAGTAGCGGCTAATCTCTCTGTTTCTTTGTTTGTCTATTTTGACAAAGGATATTTACCCGAAATATTAATAAATTGTGTTGTACCCGTCTTTTCTAAGCGTGTTTCTTTCTCCGTTGGGTACTTCTTTAAACTTACAAACTCCATGTTCCTCACCGAGTTTGACCTCCTCCTCGACCACTACAGCACACGACCCGGAAAACACATACTTCTTGGCGACTTTAACTTCCACTTCGACAAACCCGACCACCCTGACACAAAACGCCTTTGCACATCACTTTCAAACCACAATCTTACACAACACATCACCAAACCCACCGACCGACTCGGCCACACCCTCGACTGGATCATCACCCGCAAATCCGATCAACTCTTTCTCGACTCTGACACCTCCTCTGTGCCTTCCTCTGACCACCTCGCTATTCTCGTCTCCCTCAACCTACCCCCCCCCCCCCCCCGCCCCCCCGAAAAATCCCAAGCTCCTTGTCTCTCGTCGCAAACTAAAATCTGTCAACCGAGAGAGCTTCTTCGACGAAGCTGTCGACCTTCTTCTGGACCCCGGCTCCTCTCCTGATCTTGCATCCCATTTCGACTCCTCCCTTCGAAAACTTCTAGACACCCATGCACCTGCCACCACCTGCTCCATACCCAACCGACCCCCCTCCCCCTGGCTCACTAACGACATAGCTGAGGCCAAGCGCGAGCGCCGACAAGCGGAACGCCGCTGGCGCTCATCTGACTTCACCATTCACAGACAGATCTTCCAAACAACTAGATCCAAAGTCTGCAGAATGATCTCCGACTCCAAACGTAAACACCTTCAAAACAAAATCCTGGAATCCACTTCTTCCAAAACCCTCTACGCTACCATGAACACACTCCTAGGAATTTCTAAAGACTCTCCTCTCCCCAACACACACAGCAAAGAAGAACTCCCGTCCGCTTTTTCCACCTATTTTTCCGACAAAATCCAAACTCTGCGCAACACACTCGACACTCTGCCTTCTCCGCCTTGCCCTCCCGACACCCCCTTTTCTGGCATCCCCCTCTCGTCCTTCCGGCCCGTCTCTCAGGACGAAGTCCTCAAGACCATAAAGTCCATGCCTCTCAAAACCTGCGAACTAGACCCTCTCCCAGTTTCTCTCTACCGGTACGGCCTTCCAAAACTTCTGCCATTCATTACCGACATCATCAACACATCTCTAGAGAACGGCTCCGTCCTTGATATCTTCAAGTCCGCCATCGTCCGTCCTCTCCTCAAAAAACACAACCTCGACCCAAACGAACTCAGAAACTATCGTCCAGTCTCCAATCTCTCATTCCTATCCAAGCTTCTTTAGAAGGTTGTTCTCAACTAGCTCAACCTCCACCTCGCCGACAACAACCTCCTCAGTCCCTTCCAGTCTGCCTATCGCAAACATCACAGCACTGAAACAGCCCTTCTACATATCTTAAACGACCTGCTTCTCTCCACCGACTCTGGGCAACATTTCCCTTCTTACGCTACTAGACCTCTCTTCCGCCTTCGACATTATAGACCACTCTATCCTCCTCCACCGCCTTCACCACTCCTTTGGAATCACTGACTCTGGTGACTCCTGGTTTCTCTCCTACCTCTCCGACAGACAGCAGTCCGTCACCATCGACGGCGTCTCCTCCAACCCAGTAACGCTCTCCTGCGGAGTTCCACAGGGGTCCGTCCTGGACCCGGTCCTTTTCACACTCTACACCTCTCCCCTGTCCAACATCATCCAGTCTCACCACATACACCACCACCTCTCGTCTGACGACTCACAACTACTAGACAAAGACAAACTCGACAACTCAGTCACTACTGACTCGCACGGCTGACTGCTACGAAGACGTGAAAAAGAGAAAGAAAGAAGTACTTTACTTAACCACCAAATTCTCAGGAGCCAAATAGATGCTATAAAACTATCTATTTTTAATCACATACACTCACTACTCCCTCAACGCTATAATAATTTCCACATCACTGCCATCAAAACCATATTTTGAAACAAACACTGTTTCATGAGAATCATCATCTGTATTGACGAGTAAAATAATGGCCCAATTACCCATTGTCTTAAGTTGACCTTAATTAATTAACTAATTAAAGACCTTAACGTCCACACTGCCGTTTTTCTCAAATCAAACCAAAATCCTGACAGTGCACTCTATAATAGACTAATGACTTTTTACACACTCCAAATAATTAGAAAATTACTCACCATTGTCTCTCAATACTGTCAGAGTCGATTTCCGAAACTCACAAGCTCTGTACAACACACGCAAGACTGACAAACTCCTTGCATATAATGTGGGAACATGTTTTCACCCCCGCCCAGGCCGCGCTGTGTAAACACACTTTATGGCAAGAGAGGTCTTTCACTGTGTACACTTGGCTTAGAAAATCATACCTTGCTGTATACAGACACCCGACTGAGTACATATACAACAGATCCTCAAGACCCCTCCCCCCCCCCCCCCAACACACACTGACACACACACACGCACACACACGCACAAACACATGAATAAACATACCCGTACACACACACACACACACACGCACTGACACATATACACACATATACACACACACAAACACATGAATAAACATACACGTACACACACACACAAACACATTAACACACACACAAACACACACACATATACACACATACATACATATACACAAACACATATATACACTAACACAAACAAATACCCACACATACAGCCAACTGCTAACCGGTATGACAGAGCTGCCGCCATTGCTCAGCCGGATAAATTTGAAATTCCATGAATGGATTATAAGAACTGATCCGGTTTTTTCTGAGCTGAAAAAGTTTTCTGACTTTTCAGAACGTGAAATTTCTTTTTTAGCGCTCCAACACGTAGACTCGTAGAACAGGTTCTGTGTGGTGTCTCGGTATCGGTATTAGTATCGGTAGCGTACACGCGCACACGCGCGCACACACGCGCGCACACACGCGCGCACACGCGCGCACACGCGCGCACACGCGCGTACACGCGCGCACACGCGAGCACACACGCGCACACACGCGCGCACACGCGCGCACACACACGCGCACACGCGCACGCACACACACATATGTACACACACACATGTACAGACACACGGAAATACCTCGGACACACACAATAGCTCTCTCTCTTTCCACCTCACACAGAGAGAGGCCCGTCATAAAGACAGTAATCATAATACCTTTTACCCTTGCTGGTTTAGGTCTGTGCTTATGTCAACTGACAAACACTAGTAAATCTCTGCCCTTAACGCCACACACCACATGTCACAGTTGAGGTAAGGGACATATCTTTTTAAATGCAGCACGCTTATAGCTGAGAGGTGTCAGCTTAATACATCCGTCTTGTCAACAAGTCATGCATTTGTGGAGTGACGCATGCGGGTAAACCCACCTGTGACTGAGACTTGAGAGCCCTCATACAAATCACTCAAGTACACAATCCACGCTAGTTAGCCTCAGGCTTTAAGAAAAAAAGCCATTTATACCATTATTTCTGAGTCAATACCCTAAAAACATGGCTATAAGAAACATTGTTAGCGAGTGTGTTCATGTACTTGAAAAAACATTTAAGCAGGTGTTAAAGTGACAAAAGTAATTACAAAATAATGTTTAATTTGTTTTTTTTTTAAATAAATCACTCATTGTTTTAACAAAATCAAATAACAACATCTTTATTCTATTATCTATTGTAATTATTTGCACAATTTGTTATTTAATTTTGACAAAAAATGTACTTTAGTCAAGAATTAAAGCATAATTTAATAGAGCAAGGGAAGTAACTTTTTTGTCTTGCTGAAATTTTCACAAAATTACTTCCCTTGTATTAACTTGTACTCAGAAATTTTTGTTATTGAACATGGGTGATTCCTTCCTTTTTCTGGTGCTCAAGTTATGGGTAAAATTATCAAGTTACTGTCTATGTTACTGTCTTGGTGTTTCATTTGGCTCTCACTTGGCCAGGGTGTGATTTATAATTTACTGCAAAGCCAATAATCACCAATACTGTGTACATGACACCACAATTGAAATCTGTAAAGCTTGATATTAATAAGCCCACTGAGAGAGATTATAGTACAGGGCAAGTCTTGTCTGGGGTAAACTCAAAAACTATTGACTACATTTGCTGGAGTGGTGCAAACGTAAAAAGTTACTATTAATGTACTTCCTAGAAAACATGATTTTGCTTGATAACAATTTTTGTTTTTTGTTTTTAATTTTTTTAATTACATTATAAATGAACCAAGACGAACTTCTTCTATTGAATGATATCAATGCTGTAGAGAACAAAGACTTAGACTCCAAAAAACAGCGGCTTTTGTCTGTAATTGTCTCAGGCAAATCAAAGACTTATCTAGGAAGACAATACATGACAGAGGATATTGAATCTTTAAACTCTGATGAACTAATCAAGCTTCATTCAAAATATGAGAACCACATCGCTTCACTAATGACACGTGATTTAAGTCGATCTCTAGTATGCCTATACACAAAAGCAGTGAGTCACTTTCTACCTGTGGATAGTGACAGTCTTTCACACGACCTTGAAAGCAATCCTATTGTTTCAAGTTCAATTGGCAAATTAGCATGCATCATGTTTTACAAGTTCGGAAATTACCTTGCACCTGTCGTAACATTGCTTGTCACTGGGAGTCACATTGATTTTTCAAAAATAAATTTTCTAGAGAAAGAAAAAGAAGGATCAAATGGACGAGAACAAGATGACTACACAACAGAACCCCGACCCTGTTTTGACACAGGTTCAAACTGTGACTAAGGCTAAATGTCCAGGCCGCGTTGATGCAGGAAAAAGATTAGCCGAATGGAACAGGCAAAAAAAATTACAGCTTCAAGCACAAACAGAAAAGACTCATGTAACTGATCCACCGTCAGCACCTGTGTCAATACCGTCAGGGCCGTCACTCCCTCATCAAAGTGACAGACAAACAACTAAGTCTGACCCTGACCCCGACCCCGAACCTCAATCAACAAAATATATAGTTGCCGGATTTGTTGTCGGATTTGGTTACGTAGGTTATCAATTATACAAAAAATACAAACCACAGACTCGTACAGTGACCAAAAAATCAGACACTCCAAAAACAAAACCAGAAGTCGCCACATTACCAGTAACACCCAAAGCCGTTGACCCATTTTATATGCAGTAAATAAAAATATTATTTTATTTTGTCTTGTATTAGAAAATGAATGACTCAAAGAATTTAATGAACCTTGTCTATCACTCTGCCGTGATAAGTGGATTAGCAGTAGCTTATTCTATGCTGGGGAAAAGTCTACTCAAAATGAAATCAGCAGACCTCAGTAGACTCGATTTCGAAGACAGTGCTAAGCTTATTGTAGTTGTTACAGCGTCGATTGCGACAAAAGATTTTCTTGTTAAGCAAGGAATTATTCCCGAAAATGTTTCTATGTAAATAAAAACTATGGCGACGATAGCTATTATGATTGGTGGGGCAGTTGTTAACGCCCTCGCATTCAGTGGCTCTAATTATCTCTTTTCAAAAATGGGTAGAGAAGAATCTGCAGAAGAAATGAAACGTCACAATGAGGCATCTGAGAAACTCGCACAAGCCCAGCAGGATTATGAAAAGAATAGAATTGAAAAACTTGATTTCATCAATGAAAGATTGAGGCTTGAAGGTCACGCACAACATACGTTTTCAAATACAGACGAAGCAATCCGTGAGTATTTTTTAGTCACGGGTGAAGACATGACCATTCCAAAACCAAAACTAAGTGACTATTACAAACCAAGCACACAACAAAGAAACGGGGAGATAATCTTTGTTCTAGTGGGAATGACATTTGTTTATTTTACAGGAGTTTTCATTGCTAGAAAAAATGGCAGCCAAAAATAAACTATCAAAAATATATTACTCACCATCAGGCTATTGGAAAGGGCAAACAGCTATTCAGAAATTACATGCCGCTGTGGGCGGAGATATATCACTCAATCAGGTCAAGCAATGGTTACAGACAGGCAATTTGGCAGATATATCTCCCTGCTCCAAGAAAAATAACAAGACCCCATTTTGAAAACACATCACCAAATGACACGCACCAAATGGACCTCCTGTTCCTACCACATGATACAATAAGAAAGAAACGATACAAGTATGCACTGACTGTTGTAGACATTGCTTCAAGGTACAAAGACGCTGAACCCATATCTGACAAAACTGCTAACACTGTTGCGACTGCTTTATCTAGTATCTATAAAAGAGGCCCTTTAAGATACCCCAGACTAGTGCAGGTTGATGACGGATCAGAATTTAAAGGTGCAGTTAATCAGTTATTTGCTAAGCATGGTGTACTGGTCAGACGAGGCATTCCAGGTGTACACAGATCACAGGCAATTGTAGAGAACTTTAACAAACAGTTATCAGAGAGACTTTTCAGTTACCAGTATTCAAAGGAACTCATGCATGACACACGTAACACTGAGTGGGTAAAGAGATTACCACATGTGATAAAAGCAATGAACAATGAAGGTCACCCTAAACCTGCTGATGCTATTAAATTGAAAACAATTACAGACCCAAAAACAGGACCAACCCCAACCCCCGCACCAGACACAAGCTTGTTTACTAAACAGGTGAGATATTTATATCAACCAGGGGAGGCTGAGAACGACGACAGACGCAGGGCGACAGACCCCATCTGGTCAACATCCGTTCATAATATAAAAAAAAATAATTCCCGGTCCTGACGCAACAATATATTACCTGTACGACCCTGCGCCACAGAGGGCATTTGTCAGAGAAGAATTACAGATTATTCCCCCAGACACCATTACTCATTTCAGTAACTAAGTCGTCAATTAATTCATCAACCAGTTCATCACAAATGTCTTCAGATAACTTGAGCCTGTAATGACCTGGTGCATAAGCTTTTTCCTTACTGTGAAACACACGTTTCGTGTCACCAACTGCAAGTGACTTTTTGTGTGTTTGAATCATTTCAAGATTATGTTTGTTTGATCTCAGTGACTTGTTTGGATAATCAGGCATCAATGCACCATCTAACACTTGCTTGTAATGTTCATGACGAATGTCTTTATTTTTTATTGCTGTTTTTTTAATTCCTTTGGCTTTCGACTGACTTCCCTTTTGGTGCAGTATAGAATACATTTTTGATCTCAGTCCAACGTACTCAACTATTGGCACACCATTTAGTTCATCTTTAAACTTCCCAGGCACTTTCTTGTTTTGTGTGCTAAACAGTGGATGATCTTTAGGATAGTCAGATGTGTCATACATGTGTAACTCTGTTTTCATGTCTTCATAAAAGTCTTCAGTACACACATCAATGATCATAGAGTCAGTGTCAGTGTATAACAATCGACACTCAGGATACTTTGGTTTGAAGTAATCATAATAAAATTCAAGCATCAGCAGTTTTGACAACTCAAGAATTGCCATACCAATGAATACTGGCTTGTCCAGTTTGACAATCTTTTTTTTTGAGTGACACTGCATACAATGATGAATGAAACTCTTTGTACCCAGTGTACTGTGGCTTACCTGTAAGTTTAATTGCACCTGATTCAGTTGTGACCAGTCTCACATCTTTTCTGTGATGAGGATTTTCCATAGTCTTGCCAAAACAGGCATTGTTCATAAGCTTAAAGAAGTCTTTGTCAAATGCAGTGTTGCCGTCTCTGGCACGCAATGTTGTGTTCTTCATTATGTAATCTTTCATGAAAGCACTCTGATCAAATTGAATTCCTCTGTGAACTTTCTTTAGTACTAACCCATGTCTGATGTAAAACTGCAGCAAGCGGTAGTGGCAAACGTAATTGAATTTGTCATTCAGATTCGGTACAAGTTTGGTGTCTTCTTTTTTCCCCCGTCATACTCATTTTCTCAACTGCTAAGGGATAATCATTATGGTAATCGTGTAGGTGGTGTGGATACTCCAGGTCTACTTCAAAGATCCAACCCTTCGCGTCGTTTCGGTCAAGATTCATAATATTGTTAGTTAACCCTGACTCTGTTACATCATACTGTGACAAATCATACAGACAAAAGTTTTTCAAGGGCAATAACTCACACATTGCCCAGCCATACAAATTGTTAGCGTCCAAGTACGTAATGAATGACCTTGACCTTGAGGGGTCAAACCCAAGGTCACCATGGGCGTCCATATATTTGTTGTTGGCTCTGGCATAATTATTTGCTGCAATACTAATGCCTCCCCTCAATCCACATTCCACCATTTCACCCATCGTACGATCAGACAACAGGTCTATAAATATCTTACTAGATTTCAAAAATGCATCCCATGTCATGCCAGGACTAGTTATGTAACAGGCAGGGTCAAGCTTGTAGTGTAACAAACCCTTTTCACGGTAACTTTCAAATACGTCTGCTAGTAAGCAAACGTCTGCCTTTAAGTACTGGTCATGATAGTCACCGATCGTTTGACACCCTAATTTTCCCCACGCATCAAGTGCATGTTGGTATTCAGAGTCAGAAATACCTTTTCCAGTTAGTGTAGAATAAAATTTCTCTTTTTGTGGCAGTCTTGTTTCCTCAAACACAACCCAGTGATCGATGTACTCATACGGATAGACACCTTTCTTAATCAAGTCTGGTTCAAAATATTTACTCGTCATTGGATACTCAGTCAGTCCTTCTGCCAGACTAGCAAGACCTAAAGACAAATGTTGCATGGAGTCATAAAATGATAATTTGTCTAACCTAAAAGTCAAGTACTTTTCAGTTGTCTGGGCAATACAACTAATGTTTTTGTACGACTCATCTACAGCCTGCATGATAATGTGTGAATCATATCCTTTGAGAGTGTGGAAAAAGATTGGCAGTTTGTATGTCTTGGGATCTATTTTTAATAATAAGTTACAATTGTTCTGTAACGCCCAGTTATGTGGTCGTGGTCACGAACTTTATCACCCCCTAAAGGCTGTTCACAAATCCAACACGTCACAGCTGTATCAAATTTTAATTTGTCTTCTTCTGTCATCACCAAAGGCATCTGACATGTTGTGAGATATTGTACTACCTGACTGTACAGTTGTCTCATTTCTGTTAAAAACAGACAAGCTGCATTTTCACCCCTGTAGATAACAGGTTCTGAATGAAGACCGTCTGACCTAACAATAATGTATCCAAAAGAACACACCACTTGGTCACTTAGTTTTATAGTCTTTGGTAATGACTCTGGAACAGGACCTTCATACGGAACAACTAATGATTCAAAATCTGCGTACACTACAAACGGCAGCTTTTGCTGATTCCCATAGTTCTTAAAATATACTTGACTACCAGGATCTGGATACTTAAGTACAGTTTGTATGTCAACAGCTGACCTGCAGTGCAGGACGTGTTTGTGTGCTACTGCAATAGAAGAAAATCTTTGTAAACATCTTTTACACACTTCCTGTTTCCTACCATATTTTGATACATGATTATGAATTAGACGTGACATACTCCTGATAATTGTGTAGTGAAAGTTATTGCCATCACCGGCAGGACCGATTAGCAACATGTCAACATGCCTATCTTCTGACTGCCCATATGTTGGAGCAAGTGGTGATACTCTAATGGGTTGTAACTTGTCGACAGACTCATTATCCCACACATACACATTTACAGATATACCAGGATTTAGTTTTTCAAACAAGTCTATGTCCTCTATTTTAACAGGGAACTCAATGTCACTGAAGTTGAGTTCATTTACAAATTTGGTGTAGTTAGATACACGTTCAGGTTTTGCTTTTACAAAGTGTAGTTTAGCAAGCACACACCACATGAAGCAATAGTTGTCATTGTTCTGAATATTAACAACAGCCTTTTTGTTTGCAACCTCAGTTGGTAGTGGCAACCATGATTTACCTAATATAGGATGATACCTAGACTGCTTTAGTTGTAGTTCATGTACATGTCCTTCGTGCCAACCAGATCCTTTCATTTTTGCACTGTCAATTGCTTGGAGGAAGTCAGGTAATAGTCTGTCTCTAAACACGTTCTCTAATTCTCTTCTTGTGTTAACTGTGTGTTGTCTTGTTGATATATACGATACAATCACCTCACCGTCCATTCTAGTGAATTCTATTTTGGCAACAATTTGAATCTTTACACTGCCTGTGATAAGATTTTGTTGTATGACAGAAAAAGAGTTTTCTATTGATTCATAGACATTATTAGTATTAGATATAGGCAAGTTTGTTGTGTGAAACACATTTCTTAAACCAGATGAGCCAGGGTTTGATGGGCCAGGGCTTTGTGAATTGTCCGTCATTTTTATTTGACCGACAAAATAATAAAATAAAAAATATTACCGCTGACTCTGCTTGCTCACCTTGTGTAATACCACTTTATTAACTGTAACACTGTCAATATAAACATTTAGTTTGCACAGTTGTTTAAATATGCTATAACAAACTTCTCCTAACCAACCATAGTTGGTATCATTAACTTTAAAAGTAGGTGTCTTTAAATCAACTGTCATGCGCTCCACATCTGGATGCTCATCGACATAATCCAAAGTCACACTATATGTAGCATATATTTCTGATGGTGCTGAAAGGCTTATGTAAGTCTGTTTGGGTGATATTAGTCAGTAAAGTGCATAACATCTTTGAAACAGTGTGAGATATCAAGCACCTGTATGATTTGTCCGTCTGTCATTTTTATTGGACAAACAAATGTATAAATTAATTTACATCAATTTACTAACCCATAACCTGTGGGCTGATCTGTCTTTAAAATGAGCTTTAGATACTTAGTTGATTTCAGTTTATTTTTTACATCATCACGTTCATGCTTATTTGGGATGACGTCATTTTCTCTGAGACAGTCTTCAAAGCTGTCACGATCCTTACAGTAAAACAAACAGATAAACTTTAACTGTTCTCGAAAATCTTTCAGTACAGCATTATATTTCTGAGTGAGAATCCATACACTGACGTTTGCGTGTCTACCACTGAAAGCAAGTTCTGCTAATGTGTTTCTCTTCTTGACAATGTCTTTCTCTGCTGAGCAGTCATCAACAATAAACAACGTTGTTTGTCCTTCAAATTGCTTGTAAAAATATTGTAGGTAGTCATTCAGTTTCTTTTCAGGGTCAACTAAGTAAATGTTACTGTCAGTCCAAATGAATAAACGGTTGTGATAAGCTTTGTTGTGTTTGATTGTAGGACAAAATATTACAATGTTTTCAAAGTGGTGTATGTATCTTGTTTGTAAAAGGTTAAGAACAAATTCAGTTTTCCCACACCCTGTGGCACCAACAAATAAGCCACAGTGTGGGTCGAGTGTCATTAAGCTCAGGTTCATTTTAATACACAATATAATTTTAATATATGTGTCCACTCAGTCTACTGTCTTGTATATTGAGTTGTGCGTCATATATCAGGTACAAATATATATTTATTGCTTCGGCTTTTTCAACCTTTTTTTGTATCTGGATTGTTATTCCATCACTGCCATTCTCAACAGTTCGTCCTGACCCATGAAGGTAATCATCATCTGTGCTACGAAGGTCTAGCCAAAGAGCATATTTGTTTGTAAGGTATTGACCAATCCTAACATCATACAGATGTAGATCTTTGCACACAATGTTTGCTGGTTTATCTCTAATCCTTCCACCCGCAAAATACTTTGTGATCTCATCATAGTGCTGATAAGGTAACAAACCTGAAGCATACACTTGATTAGGACGGCCTTCAATTGTACAGGACAAATGTGTAATCTTTGGATTGTAGAATTTTTCTGAATCCCTTTTGTATGGACTCACCGGTTCAACAAACAACATAAGAATACCTTTCAGTGACCTGGCAGGTGTGTTCAAGTTTATGTTCCACATTGGGTCGCTCTTGTCTTTGGGTATTAAACTATGTCTAATCACCCTGTCATAATAAATTGGAAGTCTTGACTGGTATTGATTTTGTATGAGTCTAGCTAGTTCAATATGTGTGACAATTTCGTATTCCAAAGAAATGTTAGAGATCTTATATGTTGCATCTGTGGCAGATGATTTTATAACTTTGGAGTAGTCATTGAAAGTTAGTTCAAAGCTCAGACGGTCATTCAGTGCCCCTTGATAATAAGGCAAATGTGCTGTTAGGATTTCAAACTCAAGTGGAATGTAAAATCTGGTTCCATATGTTTCTGCTATAATAATGTCCTGGGCTGCTGACGTTGATTTATCTCCAGCATTGATTCGAAGTTTACCAACATTATCAGATTGTATGCCTTGATAAATACGGTCTTCTCGTTCTTCTCTTGTGAGCCAAAGATCTTTGTAACAGTAGAACACATCTGAGTCGTCAAGACTAAACACTTCCTGTCCTTCAAGTTTTACTTTAATAGTTCTAACAATTGCTCTGCCAAGATTGTCAACTAGAGTTCTTTTGTCATCTGCGTCTGATGAAAGTTCAATATTAAATGCAAGGCGTGCAGTGCCAGGAACAATAACGTCACTGGGTCCTAGGTTTGGAAACTTGACTGTAAGTGTTTGGTTCTGGTCTATGGTACTTGGATTGTTCGTGATGACGATTGTTTGTCGAATGCCCTTAACACCCAGAGGCTCACGCAGTTTTCTGTATGGGTCTAACTTTGATCCGTAAGACTGTGTCATTTTTATTATGCACAATAAAAAATAATAAATTAATAAAACAATGGCAGCGGGAGGATTTAATCATGAAGATTTTGAAATCGATGACACATATGATTTTGGTAATACAACAGATATGACAGATATGACAGATATGACTGGTACAAGAAATATTTACAGTTTACGTCATGAACTTTTAGAAACCAAAGTGAACTCATTTTATGATCATGTTGGTGGCCGCCCAGACAACGTAGATCCTAATCAGTTTGAACTTGATGGCAAGGGTCATTTATATTTAAATACTGTTGACAAAGGAAAAGTATTATTGACTAACAAAAAAGACCCTAGTAGGTTTAGGGCTTTAAGTACAATAAAAAATGACGGTGGTGTTGGTGCCTTGCGTCAACTTGGTATTGGAGGGTCTCCTGTCGCGCCAAGACTGGCTAGTGTGCTTCATGACACGCAAACAAAGTTGCCAACAGGGCAACAAATTGAAATGGCACCTGTAACAAGCCTACCAGAAATAGCAAACACAGTGATACAAGAAACCTCATTTACTGAAGGTCAATTAAATGATGCTATGAAAACAATAGATGACCCACCTTTGTCAATGCGGGAGATTATAGGGTTGGATAAATCACTGCAGTCAATAAGAGGTGAGATGGTTAACAATGTTGCCAAACTAGGTGAGCTTGATAAACACATAGAACGTGAAAAAGAAAAACTGGCTACAGCAGACAATGGGAATCTTGACACAGAAATGAAAGAGAGAATCCAACATAGATTAAATGATTTGCAGATAGAAAGATCAGGACGTTTAGAAACAATTAGTATTGGAAGACAAAAACTGAAATCACAGGTCAACAGAATTAGAGAAACTATTCAAAAAATACTTCACGAAGACACAACTCTGGCTGAGAGACTTAAAACACTTTTCAGAGAACAGGGTATTACAATTGCTAGTTTAATTACAGCTCTTGGATTTATTATTAGTACTGTTGTGTTAGCTGTCTCCGGTGCTGGTGGACCCCGGCCCCAGCACCACCAACCCCGGGCCCGCCAGCCCCAACTGACCCAAAAGATTTACAGTCATGGGCAAAGAAACAGTTGTCTCACATATCAGACCTGCTTAAAAAATTGGCTCTGAAAGCAGTGGATGCTTTGCCTGGCATAATTGGCACTGTTGTCAGTTGGCTGATTAGTACAGCGGCAAAGGCAGTAGGGTTTATGGCAGAGCATGTGTGGATCTTTCTGGTTACAGTAGGAGGGTTGATGGTGGGTTATTTAATGAAACAGATAAAGAAGTAAAACCCCTAACCCTGTTAGACCTATTACCAATGCAGTTCTTTCTGACTCATGTGTGTCCAGGGTTGACTGTACTGGTTGTATGGGTGCCGGTGTTGGGGCCGGTGACGGGGACGGGGCCGGGGGTGTTACCGTCTGTAATGATTTTAATGACTGAACATGTGTGGTTGTGGCTCCTAAGTTTACAGATTGATTGAGACCGAGTTTTTGTCCAACACCTGCAACAATGATTTCATTATTATAATTTGTTATTGTCCCCATTTGGAGTTGAAGGTCAGATGGCAACATGTATAACCCGATGCCAACTACAAAGTCAACTTTTGATCTGGCATATCTGAGTACGTCTTGGTAGCGTTGTATGCTTGATGGGAGATCAACTACTGAATTTACTGAATCTTCTAGATTTGCAAGAAACTGTTTTTGTGCTTCAAATTTACCACTTCCATTCAAAATATTTGATTTTGTTAGTGATTGTGCTCCTAGTATACACCAGACATATGTTATGATTGACTCATTTACACGCTCGACTCCCGCTTGAGTAAACCCGTCAGATTTATCTAAGACAAATGTGGTCCAGGCGTTAGACTGCTTCTGCTCTATTGATCCTATCCAGACTTGTGATTTTGATGAGAATGAAGTGTAACCAGGGTAATAATCTTGAGGGTATTGTCTGTGACTCATAGCATAATACAATGTGCCCATGCCGTGGTGATCATCAAGTTTTTGTGTGAAGTCATACTTAGTGCTTATGTTAAATTCATTACAAATGCGTTCAAACGCTTTCATATCCATGGGGTTGTTATACCTGTTGAAACTGGATTCAGTGGGCAGTGGTGTATGAAGTTCTGACAGAATACGTCTAAGCTGGTAATAAACATGGAAATGATACACAGATCTAATCAGTTTGTTTGAGTGATTCAAATGGTCTGTGAATGAAACACCACAGCCTGTAGTTGAGCATAGTATTGCAAAGTTGAGTTGGTTTTGAAACATCTGTAGTGGACTTGAAGACCACTTTCTTGCAGTTGAGTCATCTGTTATTGGAGGGTTTAGGTAATGGTCAAACGGATTCGGTACTTTGACTTGAAATAGATCTTGTACAGACACAGCTATGTCAAGCTGATTTAGTTGAATTATCTTCTGTTCATAAGTAGGTGCGACATTATATTTGGCATCCACATTAAATTGAAATGCGTTTGTAGTGGTAATGGTTGGTGATTTAAATTCCATCCTTTTTTATATGAGATAATAAAAATGTTTATCACTTTAACAAACCTCTACACAAGCAAACCAGTGTGTTTAACTAATGGGATTGATAATCGTGATGGTAGCAAGGCTGTAGCTATCCATGAATTGTTCTACACAGTAAAATGGTTTAATGTAGAGGATGATATATATAATAAAGTAAATTTAGATGGTAAGACTGAAGCTATACCACCTGGCTATTATGACTTTTGTACTATAGCTGAATGGTTTCAAAGTAAATTTAAAATTAAAGCAACTTTAAATCCAGCTAACCTACTTGTTACATTAGAATTTCCGACACAAAATTGGTTAAAAATTTCAGACAGATTTGCATATTTACTTGGATTTTATATTGACGAAGATTGATATAGAACAGATGATTTAGATGAAGCTATGTTTGGTATTATAACAATGAAGACAAAAAAACTTAAAATAACTGGAAAACGTCCTGTCAATTTGTCAGTACACACAGTGCTAAATGTTTATTTGAAAGAACTAAACACATCTGAGAATGTTCACAATGGAAAGCCTTCAACTTTGTTGAGATGCTTACCTACTGGAACTGCTCCGTATTGTGAAAGTGTAGTTGTTAGATTTCCTAAGTTGCAGTTTAAGAAATTAGGTTCCAGTTTCTTTGAGTCACTGAGTATATCTGTAACTAATCAGGATGACAAACCAGTTCTTATGCATGATTTTAGTGTAGTGTTAGAAGTTAAATAATTTTATTTTTGTTTATAAAAATGAGTGGTCTTGGTCCAAAGCGAACAATCATACCAGTTGCATGTCCAGTAACAGAATTGAAAGATTTGGCAGACGTACAGGATTTTGAGAAGGAGGGGGATGTTGGAGAAATATATGGTTTTGAACTTGATTCAAATGGCATGTACAAGAGGAAAGTAATTGTTGACATGAAAGACGGTGAAAAACAGATTCCTAAACTTGGACAGCTGCGTGATGTTACTGTACCTACTCCACCTGTAAATAATTTGCCCTACAACTTAATACATGTGGGTAGTAAGTGGGTTGTTTCACCTGTGCCTGCACCACCTCCAACAATTGACTGGGACATAAAGATTGAATTTATTAGTCCTTATGTATACACTGATGACGAAGGTGCCTTAGTGTTTAGGAAGGTTGTTAACTCGGGGCCGCTTATTGTAAGTCTTGTTCCAAGCTTTGCCCCAGACGACAATAGCAGAGAAAAACTGAAAGTTGAAAATTATGAGAGACGGAGATATCTTCTTACACATAGGAAGGGTAGGTCTGATGCGAAGGTCGTGTTTGCACCAATAAACTTTTCCATCGCAAGAGAAGCGACAATAGTATTTGAAATTATCATGAGATCAGTAACTACTGCTAAAGAGGCTCAAATTGCACAAGGAATTAAACTTACATGGAATGACACAGTAACAGAATCATCAAAGGTCTTTATTGCTATTACAAAAAATAATGATGTTATTAATGTTTCGAGCAGTGTTCCAGCTGTCAAGGTGGTGGTCGACAAAACAACTTTTGTTCGTCTAACTTACATAAACCTTGAACACATTGATCTTGTTGCATTTTATTATGCTAACAAATTGTATACTTTTGAAGAGTTGCAAAATGTAATTGCTGATTAAATAAAAAAAATATTTGTCAATAAAAAAAATGGTAAACTTCTATCCGCAACTACCGACGCTTGAGCCGACTGAAACAAATGTGACGACTAAAACAACACTTGCGCCTGATCCTCAGGTGACAGCTGTGCCAATTGCTTCAGATAAAACATTACAGGCAGACGCATTCAGATTAAATAATATTACAGAAGCAATTAAATATTTGGAAAGTGAAGAGGCGAGGTACTCCAGATGTCAGAGACGGTATAAGACCGTTTTCAATTCTGTTCAAAACACTTCTATGGCTATTGGTGCAGTTTCAGCTGGATGTTCTGTAGGAGGTATTGTTCTGTTTGCCACGGGAATTGGAAGTTTGGCTGGAATAGCAGTTGAGGGTGTTAGCGTTGCTACATGCCTGGCTTGCTTTGGTTTGGAGGCCTTGAACAAGAGGTTTCACACGAAATTACAGAAACATGAAGCATTGAGTACGCTGGCTGGTGCAAAGCTGAGCAGTATGAAACTTATTATCAGTAAGGCATTGAATGATAATTTTATTGATGATGATGAATTTAAGCGCGTCCAGGATGATTTAAATAATTACAAAAAACAGAAGTCAGAAATACAGAATAAAATGCGTAGTCAATCACCCGTGAATGTTGAAGAACTAAAGGCTAGTTTTTTAGCAGAGGGAAAAAGGATAGGGGTACAGGAAACCACAGAAAAGCTACACAATCTTTTAAACAAATAAAAATCAGATTTGGTAATCTTTTAATAATGTCATACACTTCGCAGAGAGATGACACGTCATTTACATCACTTGTGCCTGATTGTTTAGCCCCATCAGCACCACCGCCAGAGTACTACTGAGAAAAAAAAGTTTTTTTATTGTCCTTGTATCTTGACAAATCTGACCGAGTAAGTTGTGACTTAAGTCAAGTTGTTGTAAGAACTTATAAGAACTTACAGTAAGTAATTAATAAGTTCTTATGATAAATAATTAATAAGTTCTTATGATAACTAACTTAAAGGTTACTTCTGCAGGTTCCTAAAAGTTAGTTGTAACTTGTTAGTAATTATAAAGTTTTACTTGAGAAAATCGTGTTCCTCGGAAATCGACTCTGACAGGGGTGTGCGTAAAAGTCATTAGTCTATTATAGAGTGCACTAACAGGATTTTGGTTTGATTTGAGAAAAACGACAGTGTGTACGTTAAGGTCTTTAATTAGTTAATTAATTAAGGTCAACTTAAGACAATGGGTAATTGGGCCATTATTTTACTCGTCAATACAGATGATGATTCTCATGAAACAGTGTTTGTTTCAAAATATGGTTTTGATGGCAGTGATGTGGAAATTATTATAGCGTTGAGGGAGTAGTGAGTGTATGTGATTAAAAATAGATAGTTTTAGAGCATCTATTTGGCTCCTGAGAATTTGGTGGTTAAGTAAAGTACTTCTTTCTTTCTCTTGAAAACTGGATGACAGCAAACAAGCATAAACTGAATGACGACAAAACGGAAGCCATGCTGGTAGGCACTCGCCAGAAACTTTCCCAGCTTCCTCCCTCACTCCACCTTCAACTCGACAGCACCCCCATCTCCCTCTCTGACTCGGCCAAAAACCTCGGCATTATCCTCGATTCCTCTCTTTCCATGACCAGCTTCGTCTCCGCCACGGCCCAGGCATGCTACTTCCACCTCCGCCGCATCAGTCAGATCAGAAAATACCTCACTACCGAAGCTGCCACCAAACTTGCTGTCTCTCTCATCCTGTCTCGAATCGACTACTGCAACTCTCTCCTTTCCGGCCTCCCTCATTCCACCACTTTTACTCTCCAGCGCGTCCAGAACAATGCTGCCCGCCTCGTCCTCAGAAAGAAAAAATCCGACCACATCACTCCCCTGCTCAAACTCCTTCACTGGCTTCCCATCCCCTAATGCATCCAATACAAGATTCTGTCTCTCTGCTACAAATCCCTGAACAACTGCGCTCCCGCCTATCTCTCAAACTTACTTCACCCCTACACTCCTCCCCGCTCCCTCCGCTCCGCCTCCGACCCTCTCCGCCTCCACATCCCCCGCACCAAACTCAGTACTTTCGGCCCCCGCTCCTTCTCAGTATACGGTCCATCCACCCGGAACACTCTCCCACTCTCTCTCCGTCAGAAACACTCTCTCTCCTCCTTCCAGTCCGCCCTCAAAACTCACCTCTTTCAACAGTTCTAGCACTATACCACCACACTCCCCATCCTAAGCAGACTGTCGTAATGTATTTTACTATTTGTGATACGTGAGTCGTTGTCTAACGCGTGCGCATGCGTGCGCTAGTTGTGAGTGCGCGCTTAGAGTTATAATTATTATCAGATAAGCGCATTATAAATACCGTAATTATTATTATTATTATTATCAAAGAGTTTGGTTGTCTACACTGCCTTGCTACATGCCCCTTCTTTCCACACCTGTAACACTCAATTTGCCGACCTCCCTGACTCTCATTTGGTTTAGTCTCCTCTTTCTTACTTCCACCAGACGTTTTATCTGCCTTAACAGATGGGTCATTGGGTCTGGGCCCCCCTCTAGGTGGTACCCCCCCATCCCCAAACACAACCCCCACCCGGGTCTGCCCTGGGGGACTTGGGTGGGGTTAGGTATTTTTTAGTTCCCAGGGTCACCCTGGTCAGCCCCACAGGGTGGGTTTTTCTCTCTATTCTGGGGCATGTGTTTTTGTCTACCCTTTGTCCATTCACCTGTATTTGCCTTTTTAAAACTCTCCCTACTGTCTGCACTGCCTGTAGCTCTTGATATTGGATGTGTGTTGCTAAATGGTCTTAGCTTTATTTAGGCCCCATGTGTTAGGTTTATTTAATGTATTTGACCGGCTGGCGACATACATTCAATGTTCTGTTTAAATTTTTTTTCACAAGCAGTGCAGGCACGTCCTGAGAAAACCTTGTTGCTGTCGGGACGCTAAGCAATGTACAATCAATCAATCAACCCCCCCCCCCCCAAAAAAAAAAAAAAAAAAACACAGGTCTCCTAGTCACTGCCCTCTTAGCGTCTATGTGAAGTTGAGCTAACTCTGCCGCCTTTCCCCCATTCTCGGGAAGTCGTTCTCTTTCGAATAGTTCTAACTCCGGACTCATGATCGAATATTGTTGCTCCGTGATGAAAGCGTACAACACGTCAACTACATCCTCAACGTCTCTCCTGGCTAACGAGAACCATCTCTTCACTAGGGTGTGTAACCTACTCAGGAACTGGGGAAAAGTTTCAGCACCCGCCTTACGTACCTCCCTAAACTGTTTGCGGTACTACTCGGCGTCCCTCCGAAAACGTCTCAGTAGCGCATCTCTGACGACACTGAAATCTTGGGCTTGCTCTGAACTCAACTTCAAGTACGTCTCTCTAGCTTCCCCCGACAGTAAAGGTGATAACTTGGGGGTAGGGATACAAAATCAACCACTGTGGCACTCACAGTGATCACAGCATCACCTAGTCAAGTTTATAATAATTGTGACATCCTGTTTTAATGACATAAGCCTGAAAATGGACTGCCAGTGCTATACAAAATGTCTAAAGGCGTCTGACACATTATTTTTGTCTTTTTTTGCGATTTTGCGAAAATAGCCGTTTACTGGTGCACAAATACCTTCACTGTGAGCCAGAGATTCAATATCTTTTCATTGTGCTTTTTTGCAGAGGACGCAGAAGATGTGCCTTAACATAATATTGCCTAATTTGGGCTTCTGGAATGAATTCTAAATAATTTATTTAGAGGAAAATGTTTCTCAACCTCATTTTAGCATCCGCGAAGAGTGTGAATGGGGGAGGGGGGGGGGTACCCTTGCGCCATTGACTATATCTTTGGTGTGTTCCTAAGGATTTTAGGGGAACATAGCTTAAACATCTCCGGAAATACTATGGTACACTTTGAAAAATCTTATGAGTACTGGGGCGGGGGAGGGGGGGGGGTGCACGGTAGCCAGGAATGGCTTATGGAGTATTGTAGACCGCATTGGAGTAATAGTTCCTTCAGTACTTTATCCGCACGGTGCACTCTTAGCACAATGCATCCACACTTTGATGCACTAACACCGACAAATGCATCCTCATTTTGATCCACTGTCTCTTATACAATGCATCCTCCTTTAATACACTGTCTCATACAATGCATGCACATATTTCCTAACACCCTCTCTTGTACTATCACAGATTTTTAGAACAATCCTGCAAATTACACAACTCAACCAATCAGAAAAGAAAACGTAACCAAAATCATTAAGGTTATGTTCCCCAGGATCAAGCATCTCAACACCGTCTGAAAACTGTCTACAACAGATCCTGTAAGTCCGTCCCAATACCTTCTAAATCTTGGCTTGACTTCGCGAACGAAGATTCTATAGAGCTTGCCCACGTCGTCTGCAGGCATTTTCGTGGCTGCGGAGGCCAATCCGGGACAGGCAGGTTCGACCGCAGTGGCTGCAGGGGAAGGTCTGGTCAGGGTTCTGAGTTACGACAACTCTGTTTTTTTCTTCTAAGCCGCTTGTCCTTAAGGTTAGCTCTGCGAGAGTCCTCAAAGGAGACGGCTGCCTTGTGAATGGTGGAGCGCCAGGTGTCACGGTCCGCAGCAAGCGAAGACCACTGGCGGTGGTCGATTTGGCAGGCACTAAGCGACTTCTTGAGACCGTCTTTGTATCTCTTCTTTGGTGCCCCTCTGTCTCGGTGTCCAGTGGCGAGCTCGCCGAACAGAGTGATCTTGGGTAGGCGATGATCCTCCATCCTGGAGACGTGCCCCGCCCAGCGAAGCTGTGTCCGCAGCAGCAAAGCCTCGATGCTCACAGTTTCCGCCTGTTCAAGGACCTCGACGTTGGTGACATAGTCACTCCAGTGAATGCTGAGGATGGTACGCAGGCAGCGCTGGTGAAAGCGTTCGAGGAGTCGTAGTTGGCTGCGGTAGAGGGCCCAGGACTCGGAACCGTACAGCAGGGTGGTGAGGACGACAGCTCTGTACACGCTGATCTTGGTGCCTTTTTTCAGCTGTTGATTGTGCCACACCCGCTTGAATAGTCGCCCGAAAGCACTGTTCGCTTTTGCCAGCCTGTTGTCCAGCTCCTTGTCCAGCTTGGCGTCTGACGTGATGATGCAGCCAAGGTAGGTAAACTGGTGTACAGACTTCAGTTCGGACTCGCCGATGGTGATGTGGGGAGGGCGATGCTCTTCCTTGGGTGCCGGCTGATGAAGGACCTCTGTCTTTTTCAGACTGACCTCAAGTCCAAAGAGCTGGGCAGCATCTGCGAAACAGGACGTAATGCGCTGCAAGGCTCTCTCTGTGTGTGCAACGAGGGCAGCGTCATCAGCGAAGAGCAGCTCACGAATCAGTTGGTCTATGGTTTTCGTGTGGGCCTGCAGTCGTCTGAGGTTGAACAGGCTGCCATCGAGGCGATACCTGATGTACACTGCGTCGTCATCGTCGAGGTCCACTGTGGCCTGCTTCAACATCATGCTGAAGAAGATGGTGAAGAGGGTCGGTGCCAGCACGCAGCCTTGCTTCACGCCGTTGCGAATGGGGAATGGTTCTGAGAGGTCACTGTTTAGTCTGACCTGGCCTTGCTGGTCCTCGTGGAGCTGGACGATCATGTTGAGGAACTTTGGGGGACAACCTAGTCGCTCCAGGATCTGCCACATACCTTGCCTGCTCACAGTGTCAAACGCTTTTGTTAGGTCGACAAACGTTACGTACAGCCCTTTGTTCTGCTCGCGGCACTTCTCCTGAAGCTGTCTCAGCACAAAGACCATGTCGGTGGTACTCCTGTTGGCTCTGAAGCCACACTGGCCCTCTGGGAGGTGGTATTCAGCGATGGCAGGTACCTGCCGATTCAGGAGCAACCTTGTGAGAATTTTCCCGGCAATGGACAGCAGGGTAATTCCACGATAATTAGAGCAGGCAGACTTCTCTCCTTTGTTCTTGTACAGGGTGATGATGACTGCATCACGGAGATCCTTTGGTAGTGTTCCTTTTTCCCAGCAGCCGAAAAAGAGGTCGTGGAGCTTGTTGTGCAGTGCTGGGCCTCCGTGTTTCCAGATCTCTGGCGGGATTCCGTCAATGCCTGCTGCTTTGCCACTCTTGAGCTGGTGGATGGCTGTGAGGATCTCTTCGGGGGTGGGCGGTTCGTCCAATTCAACCTTTAGTGGAAGGTGTGGGATTTGGAGGATGACTGTTTCTTGAACAGTGCGTTCAGCGCCGAAGAGGTCCTGAAAGTATTCCGACCAGCGGTTCAAGATGGAGGTATTATCTGTGAGGAGTGCCTGTCCATCAGCGCTTCGCAGGGGACTTTGTACCAGTTGCCTAGGGCCATACACTGCTTTCAGTGCTTCGTAGAAGCCCCTGTAGTCACCGTTGTCAGCGCAGAGCTGGGTCCTCTGTGCGAGTCTGGACCACCACTCGTTCTGGAGCTCTCTAAGCTTGAGCTGGAGACTGCTGCAGATGAGGCGGAAGGCAGACTTCTTCACAGGGCAGGAAGGCTGGGCTAGGTGGGCCTGGTGGGCGGCTCTTTTTTTTTTTTGCTAGAAGTTCCTGGATCTCTACATCGTTTTCGTCAAACCAGTCTTTGTTCCTCTTTCTAGCAAAGCCCAAGACTTCCACAGAGGATTTTACAATAGCAGTTTTCAGATGTTCCCAGAGTGTTTCAGGGGAGGAGTCTGCTGGATCAACTGTGTCTTTGAGCATGCGCTGTAAATCGGCCTGAAGGGCAGCTTTTTTGTCGTCACGCTGAAGGCTGGCAACATCAAGCTTTTTCTTGGGAGGGCCCCCTTTCTTGGGTTTCAGCTTGAGGCGGAGCCTGAGTTTGCAGCGAACAAGGCGGTGGTCAGTGTGGCACTCTGCGCTGGGCATCACTCTGGTGAGGAGGACGTCACTGCGGTCCCTCTGACGCACTAGGACATAGTCGATAACGTGCCAGTGCTTGGAGCGAGGATGCATCCAGGTGGTCTTTCGACTGTCCTTTTGCTGGAAAGTAGTGTTGGTGATGACAAGTTGCTGCTCTGCACAGAGCTCCAACAGTAGGCGACCATTGTCGTTGCAGTTCCCAACGCCATGCTTGCCGAGGACTCCTTTCCAGGCTTCAGAGTCTTGGCCCACTCTGGCGTTGAAGTCGCCAAGGATGATGACTTTGTCGTCTGCAGGGGTGCTCTGCAGGAGGCGGCGCAGGTAAGAGTAGAACTTGTCTTTTTCTGCAGGCTCTGCCAGGAGGGTTAGGGAGTACACACTGAGAAGGGTGACGTATTGCTGGTGTCTCAGTGGGAGGCGCATGGACATGATGCGGTCGGAGTGACCCGTTGGTAGGTTTTCCAACTTAGTCGCAATGGGGGTCTTCACCATGAAGCCCACGCCTGAGAGCCGTCTTTCTGATGCAGACCTGCCTGACCAGTAGAGGGTGTAGCCAGCGCCAAGTTCTTGGAGGCTGCCTTCCTCCGGAAGGCGTACTTCGCTGAGCGCGGCGATGTCGATGTTTAACCTCCGCAATTCATGGGCAATGAGGGCGGAGCGACGTTCAGGGCGTCCGCTGTCTGCTGTGTCGAGCATGGTTCGGATGTTCCAGCATGCTACGTTGAGTCCGGTCGTGGTCGTCATGAGAGTGGATCCATTGTTTTTTCTTGTTTTCTGACCGCATGAGAAGATGCCCGTTGACCGCGGCTAGCCAACTGGGGTTACGAGGGGATGAGCTTTGGTTAGGCCACCTTTTCTAGGCCCCTCTCCGTGTGGAGCAAGCAGTGATGTCCCTAGAGAAGGCTGCTTGGTCGTTCAGGGTGTGCCGAGTGACGTTGTCATCCCCAGGTCAACATCAGGCGACCAATATCCTGAACCGCCTGCATGCAGGTTTGAGACTGCGGCTTCCAGTGACATCTTTCACCTGCCGTTTTGCCCCTTGCCCATCGCTACAGGACTTGGAAAGTCCGTGGGCGTTTCCTAAAGCCTGCGCGGTGGAGCTTTTTTGGTGGAGTGCAGTGTGCGCAGTACTGGCCCCACCCTTTAAACCCTTGGTTCGTTTGCCATGGCCTAGCAAGCTGGGACGGTGGCATCGAGGTCCTCGGGTCGTAGGTTTTATATCAGACTGTCCTTGTCTTAGTCTCTGGCTCAAAAGCCTTCCCCGGAGACACGGGGGCTTTGATGTCAGGGGTTTCCTCCCTTAGCCTTTCCGCAGCCAAGCGGCCAGGCCTGCAAGGCAGCAGGGGACTCGTGGGGGCCGGGGTCGTCTATGTCCCGTGCAGATGTGAACATCTGCCCACTGCCCAGACGGTGACACCAGAGGAGAAAAATCCAACGCCGGAACCCGGTATCGAACCTCGCACCTTTGGCATTGGAGGCAGACGCCTTAACCACTGCGCCACTTCCCCGTCCCAATACAAACAGTGGGTAACGTCAGTGCCGGAGAGCTATCTTTAGCTATTTTGCAAAAAGAGCTGCTCTCAACATATAGCACGCATAACAAAAATAGAAACATGGCCAAATAAAGCATCAGACCAAAAAGGTGACTGCCAAGCGTGTAAAATGCAAATAAGTACCAAACGGAGAAAGAAACACGCTTAGAAAAGTCGAGTACAACACAATTTATTAATATTTCGGGTAAATACCCTTTGTCAAAATAGACAAACAAACAGAGAGATCAGCCGCTACTTATCTTCATTCGCATAAGGTTTGTGGCAACTGAAGGAGGTGACGTAAAAGAAAAGGAAGAACAAAAGTGCGGAAAAAGTAAAAATGACGTCAACGAAAAACTCGTAAGAGAGAGAGACTCGGAGAGAAACTGAACACAAGAGACAAGAGTGTGTGTAAGCGCGCGTAGGAGTGAGCAAAAGTGAATGCGTGCGTGTGAGGCCAGAGAGAGAGAGAGAGAGAGAGAGAGAGGAGAGAGAGAGAGAGAACGAATAGGGAGTACCCTTGGGCACGAAGTAAGCTGAGTGTCTAATACACAAAGCCTGCTAAACACCAACCCGAAGGCAAACTTTATATCACCTTCAAGTTGAGGACTACCTCGGAGAAAACGGGAGGACCCCGGCGGGAAAAAAAACCCAGCATTTTGCATCGAAATTCAAAGTCCCTTCGTGACGCATGGTTAATCTAAAAGCAGGAAATAAATTCACAAATCAAATGTTGCCAACAAAAGCAATTTTATTTCATATTTTCTGAGTGATCTAATTCCATTTTTTTATCTTTGAAAAGTATTGGAAGCTTAAGGTACTTCCAAAAAGACAAGCGGTTTTTTTTTGTTTTGTTTTTTGGGTACTCCTCGGATCTTATTTCAATTCAAAATCTGTTGAAATAGAAGGAGCATTTATCCAAGCTTCTTAGTGCGTTATTCCTCTCTTGGCTTGACTTCGCGAACGAAGATTTTATAGGAGTTGACCACGACGTCTGCAGGCTTGTTCGTGGCTGCGGAGGCCAATCCGAGACAGGCAGGTTCGACCGCAGTGGCGTTATTCCTAATATATGAAAGAAAATACGAGCAATTTTTGGTACATGCAGAAGACTGATAATGGCTGTAACATCCTTTTGAATTGTAAAGACAACTTTTTCACGCATTTTTGAAAAAAAGCCATATATGGTTCACATGCAGGAACAAAGACACAGTGGAACTTAGACATGCTTCACATGGTAGAACATAGACACAGCGGAACATAGACATGCTTCACATGATGCAACATAGACACAGTGGAACAGACATGCTTCACCTGGTGGAACATAGACACAGTGGAACAGACATGCTTCACCTGGTGGAACATAGACACAGTGGAACAGACATGCTTCACCTGGTGGAACATAGACACAGTGGAACAGACATGCTTCACCTGGTGGAACATAGACACATTGGAACAGACATGCTTCACCTGGTGGAACACAGACACAGTAGAACAGACATGCTTCACCTGGTGGAACATAGACACAGTGGAATGTAGACATGCTTCCATTCCTGCAAAGCCAAAGAGTTTAAATGCATGTTTCCTGTAGAACTGGTTTGTTATCAACTTACTGGTGGTTGCAAATGTGAACTTTGCATTACACAGGAGAATAACTGAGCAGTATGTTGTATTCTGCTTTAACAGAACACATAAGGCAGAAACAATAAAATACTGTTTATTTTTTTTTACACTTCGTACAGCAAGCATGAACATTGTATCGCATGTGCTTAATCAATGTACAGCATGCTAAAAATGTAATACATATCACACATGACTAATTCAAATTTTGCTACATGTATATTTGGTATGCCACTTTTTGCATTGAAATGCCAATAAGAAAAAAACCAACAACCTATATAAAAATGTTTGATCACAGGGACCATGTGTCTGTGTCTACAGCCGTGAAGCTCAAATAAAAATGAATCGTACTTACGAAGATGCATCTTTCCATACACATTATCAACTATGCGTTAGGTGCATCACAGGTTTACTTATATACACGTAAAAGTAATGTTTTACGTCTAGACGCTCAAGGTTAGTTAGACTACTACAAAATTTTCATGCATGTTTTGCATGTGTGTGTGTTTGTATGTAGAGAAGAAATCAACGGAGAAAGTGGCATGCTTAGAAATGACAATTACATGTACAACTCAATGTGTTGTAACTGCCATTTCTAAGCGTGTTTCTTTCTCCGTTGGGTTCTTTTCCATGCCTTTTACACGCTTGGCAGTTATCTTTTTGGTCTGTATGTGTACTTTTGGGATAATGTTAAAATAAATTTATTTCATCTTTTGATTAACCCATAAAGCCCTGACATGCTAAGAGAGGATGTTGATTGACCTCGACAGTTCAAGAGTGGCATCCAAGAAGCCTGGCGCCTGTAGGCGCCAAACTGTTCTGACACTACCATTGAACTATCATGGTCGATCTGTCTCCAGAACATTGTTGTAGACTTAAAAGAATGTATACAAAATATTGATAATTTCATCCTCGGGATGTAGCGAGTTTAAAAATCTAGAACAAAGATTTTTACATGGGCAGTTAGCAACATATAGACCCTCAGGCCAGCGGCAGCCAGTGTCAGTTTGGGGACTATAATATATGCTTAGTAGGTAGCCTGTGTGATATTTATCCCCCTACCTTTCTGTTATGTTGAAAAAGACTGACAGGGTAAAGGCCTTTTGAGTCTAGAAATCATTTAAAGTTTACCCCTTCACCGCCAGTGGAGGCAGGTTGTTTTTTTGTTTTTTTTAATTCAATGTAAATGCAACGTCAAAGATCTCCAGCTGTCAACATGGACGCAAAGTGGTTTCAGCAAGAGGCACAGATCCTCATGAGCCCTGGTAAGTGCAAGGGCTTATGAGGATCTATACGTCTTGCAGTTGGGCGGTGTTCGCGTTTTCTTGGCAGTGAAGGGATTAAGTGAAAATAAACAGCATTAGGTCAAGTGGCACCAAATAATATTTATTCTTGGAGTGGTATAGAATAGTGTTAATGGATTTCGATATTTGCTTTGAATGTTGTGCACCGAGATAGATGACCCTGTATCATGTATTTCCACAGATGATGTGGTCGCACCCTGGAAAACAAAGCATTGAGCAGCAAACACCTTTGACCACGTACCTCGATGCAAACCAGTCACGAATCAGGGCTAGTCGGTCAGTACAAATACAGTTTTCTTTTCTTTTCTAAATGAAATTTACTTTTAATTCACTCCGCATTGACACAAAACATCCCATGATGCACTGAACCTGATAGTTCGCGGGTTGCATTGGAATGTTTTGCAGACTGACTCACCGCAACCAGCCTTGAATTGACCATGATAGTTTCAAGGGTGGTGCCAGAATTGGGTGCCTCCAGGCACCAAGCTATACTGGCACCACCATTGAACTAACATGGTCAGTCTTTCTCCAGAACTGTAATGTAGGCTTCAGAAGACACTCATGAACTTGAGAATTTGGACGAGGAGGCTCAGTGTGTTCACCTCCTCATTGCCATTTTCGTTCATCTTGTGATAATCATGGTCACGCGTCCCATCATTATCACGGTTTTCCGCTAATAAGCAACAAAGCAGAATTTCTATTGGAAGTAAAAACAATCCTAATAACATTCAGAATCAACATCCAACCCAGAGTCTGATCAGAAAATATGCACAAATTGACAGAGTTACTGATGCAATGTGCTACAGCTGACAATACAGTTTTCATTTTTAAATCACCAGAGTTTCTGGTGAGTCATTGGTGCACTATAAATATACATACACATTTGAAATTAATAATGAACTTTATTAGAATTAGACATGAGACCAGGTTGAGATCAAATCTTAGGAAAAGCAAAGAGTCCAGGACTCGCAACTCGCAATCAGTATAATTTATTTTCATGTGGGGGAACTTCTCAAAACACCTACATTCATCTTATAGTGTAAGCATGGAGTTCAAGAAAAATAAAAAGTGTTTTTTGCTTTTTCTCAACGAATTTGCACTGATCTAAAAAATAACCAAAATGCAGGAAAATAATTCGGATTTCCAAAAAAATCGGAAAAGTTCCATGTCTGTAGAATGTTGTGACCCATGTGCATCCACAAAATACAAAGGGCACGCTGAAAAATTGCGGACAAAATTTCTATTTCAAATGTACTAATAAAAAACAGCTTTTGATTTATACTCTTACAGTGTAGTCCGTATATAGCGCAGAATGAAAACACTAGTCAAATGCAAAAGCCAAGCAAAAACCTTGTTTAATGATATGTAAGGAATTTGAGAATTGGCAGAAATGTTTTTTATTGGCTTCCAAATTTTAAAAGTTTTATGAAGCGGAAGCTACAATGAGTACTGGTAAACAGAGGTCCCGATGTTTCAAAGCAGACTGCAAATAGTCCCTCACTTCAGCCCAGTACTGGGGTGGGATCCTGCGGTGGGGGACCTTGGCGGCAGTGTTATTGTCCGTTACGATACGATGATGGATTAGATCGCAGAAGCCAAGGTCATCCTCGCCTTTGCTAAAAACATGCTCATAACTGTAGAGGAGTGTAGAGAGACGCAGGCCCTGCTTTTGGGTCATGTCTCCGACAGATACTTCAAACATAATGTCTCTACGTGCATCACGCGATGGTATGACTGTGGCTTCCGCGATGAGGATTTCTTCCTGTGTTACAGTCACGCTGTACTGGTGCGGGGTGTCGGCTTCAGCTGCACATGCTATAGGGACGTAGGGTTTCAGGTAGATGTCTCTGTCACCGACATTAGCGACCTGAACTGGTACGACCCCTTTATCGCCGAGTCGAGAGAGGCATCTCCTAACTCCGATTCCGGCCGGAAGGTACAGCTTGTCCGATGGCTCGACTAGAATGTCGCGCGTAGTACCCAGCACAGCTGGCTTGGTTGTGCATGAGATTACTTTCATGCTGCGTGCTGGGATCAGAACAGGCCGTCTCCACAGTAGTTTCACGTAACGGTCGCTTGACATGGTAATGGCGTCTTCTTCATACAGGGCACTTACGCCTTGCCATGGAGCCGACTCCGGATGGCTACCTCCCTCGAAAGTCTTCAGGTGTCTCAAGATGTTGAAACCGAGCACACCAGGTACCTTCTTCTTCCTCTCGGCCATGACACCGTGAGGATCTCTAACCACTAAGAATGCAATATTAGGTAAAGTTCTATTCATCACTGTAATGTCTAGCTCTACATAACCAATGAATGGCACCTCGAGGCCTTGAGCGCAAGAAACCTTCAGGTAAGGGGAAACATCGTCAATGTGTGTTGTGTCACTAAAAACATGTCTAAAGAATGACTCGGTCAGGGTTGAAACCTGTGCGCCTGTATCAACAAGACATTTTACATCATGCCCTCCAATGTTTATAGTTACCACTGGACACTCTCCAACAGCTTTCTCCAGCCGTGATGAGCCACTAGCATGTTGACCTCGTCCACCTGTCATCTGGCTCACAATGGCAGGTATCTCCCGTTTAACGGTCGTCCTCGGCCAGTCTGCTGACGCTGTGGACAGTGCCGTTGAAGGTGTTCTGTTGCATGACAGATGTAGCATCGACGGGCTTCGCCTGGCTGGCTCCGTGCTGTGCCCTCTGCTTCGTGATGGCGTGTAAGCCCCTCCAGCTGAGCTGTGAGGTGAGCGATCTGCTGCTGCTGAGACTTTAGGATGTCCAGGAGCTCACTATGGGTCTGCTTCTCCTCCAGACGTGGACGCACCCCACCCGGGTCTGCCCTGGGGGACTTGGGTGGGGTTAGGTATTTTTTAGTTCCCAGGGTCACCCTGGTCAGCCCCACAGGGTGGGTTTTTCTCTCTATTCTGGGGCATGTGTTTCTGTCTACCCTTTGTCCTGTATTTGCCTTTTTAAAACTCTCCCTACTGTCTGCACTGCCTGTAGCTCTTGATATTGGATGTGTGTTGCTAAATGGTCTTAGCTTTATTTAGGCCCCATGTGTTAGGTTTATTTAACGTATTTGACCGGCTGGCGACATACATTCAATGTTCTGTTTCTTTTTTATTTTTTCACAAGCAGTGCAGGCACGTCCTGAGAAAGCCTTGTTGCTGTCGGGACGTTAAGCAATGTACAATCAATCAATCAATCCAGACGTGGACGCAGTGCCGCTGGGGTACCCATCCACTGGACGGCTTTATCACGGAGATCAAAGAACGTCATTGTAGGGACCTCCTCATTCAGCCGTCGCAGCTCTCTCCTTAGAGTGACATCTGCAACTGATTCCGCAAGCCTCTCTTTCAAAATAATGTCCTTGTGCTTGGAAAAAGAAATCTTTTTCTATACCTTGAATGTTGTCCGCCAAAACAGCAAGATTGTGTGAGCATGCCAGCAGATCCTCCCTGTCCTGTCGATAGGAGAACTGCGACTGTAATCTGGGAATGATGCGCCATCACCAAAAACTTTCTCCAGGATGGACAGGATCCTATCCCCCGAGAGGCTGATGCCACCTCTGCCCACGATCTCCCGTCTCGCCTTGCCGCCAAGATGTTCCAGAATGAAGGCCGATTTGTCGGTGCCCTCGATCCTGTGAGAACTGATGGCAGCATGGATGTCGTCCAGCCAGTCCTCAGGGTGATGTCGCCTGCGTCGCGTGGCCTGTCACAGAAGCGCGCGATCCTCGCTTGGTCAGAAAGGACGAAAGCACTGGGCCGTGCTGTCCTCGCTGACGCTGACAGTTAGCCCCGGTATGCATCCAGCTGTGCCTGAAACTCGGTCACCTTCCCGCGCTGGAGGTTCTCGACTGCTGTTGTGTCCACCTTTCGATCCTCCATGCTGATGTGGATTGAGTCACTTCTGACACCAGATGTAACAGGGGAAGTCGCAGTAAGGGTTTTTCGTTTATTAAGCAAACCCTGAGGAAGATAAATCAATATATATAAACATCGAAATACATATTAACACCACATAAATATAACCGATTTAAATAAATATAACATTCATTTTTATGTATAATCATGTAACCATGCACACAAAATAATGAATCGATAACATTGACAGAAATAGTTACAAAACCAAATGATTCAGAATCGAAGCCAGAACAATCTACGGAATACAATTAAGAATGAAAATTATAAATATTAAAGAACGCACACTATTCAATCAGATCCAAGACTCATGCAGTCTACAACAGATTGATCAGGGAGAATGCTATAAACATATCAGAGACCATTCAATCTTAACACCAAACACACAAAAATCATTCTAATCCGACATACATAATAAGATCATAATTATAATAATAAGAAATATAATAATCAAATAAAATACACAATAAACTTACCCCACCAGCAGTCAGGTGCAGCATGTCAAGAGTACAACCGGTGGCAAGCCAATGTCAAATACGGTATAGTGAGTATGGATTGCTGTGAAATATATTGATGGTGAGTACAGATCAAACACAGAGTTCAGTTCACCATGTTACATACATATGTGTGACCTTTTTGACAAGGGCTGGCTTCTGCAGCAGCAAAAGCCATGTTTTCTGAAAATGTGAACATTTTTCACACATCTGTCAACCCCCGCGACTCTTGACCTTTGTGATGAGTTGACTAAATTAGTATGCATTGGAAGGTCTTATCATAAGCTATCTTTGTACCAAATGTGGCTAAAACATTTGCAAACAAGCTGGTAATACCATAATTTTATCAAAAATCGGCATTTTAAACACATTTGCCAGCCTCTTGTGACCCTTGACCTTTCAAAGGGGTCATCCAAATTAGTATGCATAGATAGGACTTACCATCAGATATCTCTGTACCAAATTTGGGTTTGAAGTTGTGAATAGTATTTGAGAAAAAAAAACATCTTTTGTCAAAATATGACTAATTTTGACCTATTTCCTGAGTTCTCGTGACCACCTTTCTGAGGGCTCAACCAATTTAGTGTGCATAGAAAGGTCTTCCCATCAGGTATCTCTGTAGCAAGTTTGGGTTTAAAGTTGTGAATAGTATTTGAGAAAAAACATTTCGGACCTATCTGCTGAGCCCTTCGTGACTCTTGACTTTTCCGAGGGGTAATTCAAATTAGTATGCATATAGGTCTTACCATCAGGTTTCTCTGTACCAAATGTGGGTGTGAAGTTGTGAATAGTATTTGAGAAAAAAAAATCTTGTCAAAATATGGCTATTTTTATCTTTTTCCTGCGCTCTTGTGACCCTTGACCTTTCCGAGGGATCAACCAAATTAGTATGCATAGAAAGGTCTTACTATCAGGTATCTTTGTACCAAGTTTGGGTTTGAAGCTGTGAATAGTATTTGAGAAAAAATAAATTATGTCAAAATATAGCTATTTTTGGCATTTTCGGATCCCCTGTGTCCTTGACCTTTGTGAGAGGTCACTCAAACTGGTATGTTTAGAAAGAGCTTGCCACAAAGTTTCCTTGGACCAAGTTTTAAGAATCTGGCTTGAATAGTCTCTGAGTAAATGCCAACATTAAAGTTTACCATAGGCAACGATGGATGGACAACCACTGGCCCAAAACATACTCACTTTTGCTGCGCACGTGAGCCAAAAAAGTCACTTACCCTAGAAGTGTGCGAGAACAAAAAATATCTACAGGCAAAGTTTGATATAAACCGTGATACGCAATGTTTTTCTGAAACTGTCAAGTGGGGAAAGCAAAATGGCTAAAAATAGTTCCTAAGGGCTGAGGAAACTGCTCTGCATGAACACATGACTGTAGAGGGAACTCCATCTGGTGAAAGTTTATGCAAACTGCTTATTTTTTCGTGTGATAATGCTTATTGTTATTGTTCACTATAAATAACTTCATACACAAGTCATGTTTTAAAAAATAAAATAATGCACTTTTGACATTTCGGGTCATATGAAAGTGTAACCGGACTGACTAGCTAGTTTCTACTAGCCTGGCTGGCTTGTGTATTAGATGGTCGGACTCTGCGGACTGCCCATCTAAAGTGCAAGTCGGTGCCAGTCTAGTTTAAGCTTTTGTAAGTCCGTATCCCTTTTTCGGTTTAGGGAAGGGCTGGAGATTGCTGTGGAGTGTAATTCAACTACTTAGTCTATCTTCAAGTCTTTTACACTGGTCTCGCATGCGCACTCACAAAATATGTGTGTCTGCCTCGCGTTGTGTTCAAGATACCAAATCGCGCAATGGACCTACCACAGTATCCAGAGAAACCCTAGTTGATATGTTCGTAGTGACTGTGCGTGCGTTGCCATGAACTGATAAGCTAAGTACGTCAACAAACTCTCAGCATGTTCTCAGTCTCACACACACACACGTACACACACTCTTGCGCTGCCATATCACACAAACGTGTACAGACATCAGTACTGACTCGCATTCCGCATCAACCTCTGACTCTCAGTGATGAGATTTCTTCAAATGCTTTAGGTTTATTTACAGTCCATACATTTCATTATCAATCATCATAAAGCCATTCATTATACCACACAACAAAACCGTGCACAATAATACAGACGCTCATAAGACACCTGAAACCATAACTATGCTTACCTACTCGTTAGACCCTATGCACATAAAACTGTGCTCACCCACACACTAGATGTAGCAAATAATCACAAGTAAAAACTAGATTCTAATAACAAGTTATATAGGTCCCTAACTCACTTAACTAAGTACTTAAATTATCTACTTAAATAGTTACAGTATGACCGTTGCTGGACAGTGTTCCTTAAAGGGGTTCTAACTTACTAATGTTCTCTACAGAACAGCCTGTCTTCTCTTGCGGGAAGCCTGCTCCTATTTAATGTTCTTTGCAGAACAGAGACTTCCCTTGCGGGAAAGCCTGCTCGCTTTGCAAGTGCAAGTGCAATTTTTAAAGGGACCAAGACTTCCAGCTATCGCTGATTTCGTCTCAGGGTGGGGGGGGGGGGGGGGCAGGGTGGGGGGGGGGGGGTCGTCTCGCTGTCTGTCTGTCGCTCCGTTGCGCAGTGGCTGGTGGTATTGCCAGGGCCGGGTGGTTGATGGTGGAGGAGGCAGGTGGTGTGGCCGATATACCGTTGCTTAGTACCAGGCTGGAGGGTGTTGGTATGCCATCCACTCAAAAAATTCTTGTATGAGTGGTGGCGGTGGTGGTGGTGGTACCGTCGCTGGTTGTGGAGGGGTGTAGGGAATTAGGGTGGCGGTGGTGGTGGGCAGTGGAGCCTGGGTCTGGGTGTCGGGCGTTGAGTTGGGCGGGGTGGGTGGCGGTGTTGCGGTGGCAGTCGGAGGTGTGGTGGTGGCGTGGGGAGTAGTGGCTGGCGTTTCGTGTCTCTGAAGCGCTTTGGTGGTCTTTGACGCTTTCGTGGGCCTGTGGCTGGTTGATTGGCTGGCGGGCGTGGGGCGGTGGCCTCTTGTTGTGTCGTATCAGTCGTGTCTGTCTCCGTGCTTTTGGACGTGCTGGTTGGGACAGGGCTGGCGTCTGTTCCTGTCTCTTGGGTTTGCGGGGTGGTGCTTCCGCATCCTTTGTGTACTGTGGCGATGGGTGTTGTCCCTGTCTTCTTCGTGGCTGTTTGGGGGGCGGCATTTGATGCCTGGCATTCCCCGATTCTTGTTGTAACTGTCGCTTGGCTGGCTGTGCTCGTTGTCGTGGTGGGTTTTAAGTCGTTGATAGCGCCGGAGAACACCAGCCACCGGGCGGCGACTAGCCCTCGGTGGTACGGGTCTCCGTCTATCGCTAGGATCGCTGGGATGGCATCCTGGAGTAGGAGCACCAGCTCCTCGAAGTCAATACCCCGGAGCCGAGTCTCCTCCTCCTCCGACGATGCCGGCCTCTCCCGAGTAAGTGATTCGGGGATAGAGACCGGCGGTGGGGAGGATGGGGAGTCCAGCCCCGAAGATGGCTCCGACGGGCTTTCTAGCTCCTCTTCATGTTGCTGGGTGGGGGGCTGGCGGCTGCCGTTCTTTCTTCTTGCTGCTTTTGTTGTATTGCGGCGTAGGTCAACGGACTAGCGCTGTTGTGCAGGAATTCGTCGAATTTGCGGAACAATCCCCTGGGTGGTATCGGCATCCCCTGGGTTATTAGGTAGTCAAGATGTATCTCCTGACGTGGTGGATAGGTCGTTTGCTGTGGGGACGAAGGTCCCCACGTTGATTGTTGTCTTGGCTGACTTGGTGGGGACAATGGAGGCCGTTGGTTTCTTGTCTCCTTTGTTTGTCGTTGCGGCGCCTGGGGGAGGGGGGAGGGGGTGAGTCCCCCACCTGTTCCCAGTACGGCAGCGCTGATTGTTCCCTTGGCTGGATTGGTGGGGACAATGGAGGCCGTTAGCTCCTTGTCCTCTTTGTGGCCTCCTGGGGGAGGTTGGCGGTGTACTCCTCCACCTGTTGACGGTTAGTTTGGCGTCTGTTCGCCCTAAGAAGGGCGGGCGGTTTATTCTTCTTGGAGGCCATCTGTCTGTATTTGTGGCTTGGCCTGGGGTGGACTTGGTCTTGGTTGGTGGCTGCGCAGTGGAGCTTGAGGCGTGAGCTGCTTGCTTGCGAGGAGCGGTGGTCCGTCCTCCTCGGCTGCTGTGAGCTGAAATGTGGTTTTGATGCCTGCTCGCTGATGATGATGATGTTAAAAAGGGATAGGGACTTCCAGCTCTCGCTGATTTCGTCCAGGGGGGGGGGGGTGGGCCAGGGGAGTTGGGGGGGCGGGCTGTCTTGCTGTCTGTCTGCCGCTCCGTCGCGCAGCCGGCTGGTGGTAGTGCCGGGGCCGGGTGGTTGGTGGTGGAGGAGGCGGATGGTGTGGCCGGGGGTCCGTTGCTTAGTGCCAGGCTGGGGGGTGTTGGTACGCCAACCACTCTAGCAGTTGTTGAATGAGTGGTGGCGGGGGTGGTGGTGGCCGGAAGAGAGAGAGGACACTGCGCCTCTCACGCTACAAGCCAAGCCAAGCTACAAGTCACAGTGCGCCGTGGACGGTTCACCGCACAGCGCACCACGCTATGTCTTCGAAGAGGCAGAACGCCGCCCTTTTAAGGGCGAATAGACGACGCACCAACCAGCAACAGGCCGAAGAGTATTTGGCCCTCCACCCTGAACTACAACAACAGCCTACGCCCCGCACCAGAACCAAGCAAGACGGCAACACCAACCCATGTCGCCACCGATACGCCACCCAACGACACAGCCTGAAACTCCCCAGGCGCCACCGAAAAACTACGTAGAGGAAGCGATGCGACGGAATCCACCGCCAATGCCACCACCAGGGATGTTCCCTGAGATGGAGGCATTCATAGTGAAGAGCGGATGGTACACCGGCCCATCAACGAACCATTCAACCACCGCACAAACTCCACCGCCACTGGTGGACGAAGAAGAAGAAACTATCGACATCGAAGGAGAGGAAGAACAGGACGACGAGTCGGAGCGGTCTTCGGAGCCGGACGCCCCGTACTCCCCACCGCCGGTCGACATTCCCGAATTACTCACTCGGGACCGGCCGGCATCGCTTGAGGAGGAGGGTTTCCGGCTCCGGGAAATTACCTTCGACGACCTAGTTCTTCTGCTACAAGACGCCCCACCAGCCTTACTGTCCACCAAGGGTGACTGCTACCAACGATCTCTAGTCACCGCCAGGTGGCTAGTCCACTCTGGAGCGATTAGAGACCTCCAAGCCCCCGCGACTAAAGACACAGCCGCCCAAGCGACAAGACAAACAACCAACGGGGAAAACCAGACGGCAACTGCCGCCCCCAGCACAGCCACGAAAGAAACAAGTACCGCCCCAGTCACCACGGAACACAGAGGCTGCGGAACGGACGCTCCACCACTTCAGACCCCAGCCTGCGAAAACAAGGGAACAGCACCAGCCCCAACACAGCAAGAGGCCAACACCACCGCACAACCACCACCGACCAACAAGCCTGCTCGCTTTTGCTAGGCACCGCTATTTATACTCTCAACCCTAAGGGTGTGTTCGGCGTGCCTCTCGCTGATTGGCTTGGTACTTACTCGCTCTGGCACTAGCAGCATTGCTGACCACTGGGCCTGCGGGCGTGCTGGGGGAAATTGGTACTACTGTACTAAAACACTGAGCCAAATTATCTCCCCTGCTACACTCCCCCCTCCTTAAGACCTAACGTGAATGTCACATTAGTCTACAAAAGAGTATAGACAAAATGCACACAATAATAATAGTCATGCTCAAGCATGTACATACGATTTAACAAAATCAAATACACAACACAAACAATTCAAAGTCCAGTGCAAAAATGAGCAAACAGACCCAGACTGTTGCCGACGTACAATCTTCAAAACAACATAATTTCTTAGTCAGATGATTAAGTGTTATAACACAAACAAAAATGATATATGATCCAAAAGTCCGGCCATGCGCAAATCAATCTGACAACAACAAAATAATTTTTTTTTAATTAAAAAAAACAAAAACACACACACACACTTCAAATTCAACACCAAACATTTACGCATGAAAAGAACATCTGAAAAGAAACAAAAATTACACGGATACTAATATCGTTGCTGGTCCTTGGAGTATGTCCTCGGTTTTCCTTGATGTTCAACGTCATTCTGTTGTCATTGTCTCTCGTTACCATGACGTGAGAGGTTGCCTGGTCAGAGCCTACCGGACAACACTCTCGTTTGGGGGTTTCCAGCTAGAGCCACTGGCTTACTCCCAGACATGCATGAGATAGACGCCCATCTCAGATACAAATTAACGAACCAGTGTGAGCTGGAGGCCCAACTCACTCTCAAAGGGTCACTAGGGAAGCCGACTAGAGCCAGTACGAGCTCCCTCGTGAGATGCCGCCATCTCACAAAATTGCTTCGGACATGAGACACGCGCATGTCTCACTGACCTCAATACACTCCTGGCATTGGGTCAAGACTGAGTCTCTGAAAACAAATTCAAAAGATTTCCACAAAAAAAAATCGATGCGCACCACCACGGTGGCTCAACAAAACAAAATTTAAACACCATATAAAATTGGTAGCAAAAAGTCTTGCGACAAAAATATTCGCACAAATAAAATTAATGAGTAGACCTTCAAGGTATCAAAACATTCTACATAGGTACTCATTTCAACACATAATACATCAACATCATATTATTGAGCAAGTAGCATGCGACAAAACATAATCTCAAGTTCAAGATTATGACGAGGATGGGGAATACCTTCTTGGGGCCCTGATTTCCCTTCCCCTTCTAGTTTTTATAAGGGTTTTCTCTTCATCCCTTTCAACGGTTATCAGTGTTTTATTTCCACTGCTGTCACAGCTCTCATTCTCGCTCTCGCTCTCACTTTCGTTCTCGCTTTCGCTTTCTGGCGGGTTTCTGCCCTCATAAGGTTTTACATCATTGAGGTGGACCACTATGGGTTTGTCTCCACCACTTTTAGCGATCCTCACATAGCTATTTCCCACCTTCTCTATGACTCGGAATGGACCCGTCCATCCTAAACCAAGTTTTTGTTTCGCTTTTGGCGGGTACCATCTCCACGGACCCACATTCCTGGCTCGACCTCTCTTTCTTTACAGTCTCTGTCATGGTAATATTTTTTGCTTCACGACACTAGCCTGGGAATTTTGTCGCACAAAACTGAATACTCTCTCTAGAGTATTTCGAACCCACTCGACGTATTCTATAGGACACTCAGTCACGTCTCTATGGGGAAATTACCAAGTTTTAACCTCAAAGGAAGATTGACCTCTCTGCCAAAGACAATGAGATTAGGCGTACACCCGGTTGAGTGGTGGATAGAAGCCCTGTACGCCATCATAACCAAGTCGAGGTGATCACTCCAATCGTCTCGATTCTGATTGACGTATAAGAGGCAAGATGGCGGCCATACAACACCTCGCCAGGCCGCCCGCTCCGGTAGAAACGGTCGCCACCCGCAGTCTAGCAGTCATTGGGCCTTCGTTTGATATATGATGTCGGACCCTGCAATGCTACATAATGACTGGTGTTTCTTTTGGATGACATTTGGGAATTTGTTGTGCTGTTGCTGTTAATTGGATTCTCAGTAGTTTCCTACGCTGTCGGTGCAATGCTAGTTTATACACGCCGGCCGAGTGCCATTGGAATTCCGATCTCAGAACTGAAGAACAGCGCGCATTATGCTGTGGCAAAAAAACCAACGTGCTTTTCTCCTTTTTCAAGCATCTCAGGAGTGGCCGTCTTCCCACGCCACGCTCAACATCACTGCCTGAGGAGTAGCGTGAGTGTGTGCAGTAAGGCGATTGCCGGCAGGCTTCGGGCCCCAACATTCCAGCCGAGGGACGTGATGACGGACACAGTGACTGTGTTTATTACAACACTGACTTAACAGCGTGTGCATGTCAGTTTACTGTACTTTAGAAACATATTTGGACTGCCGCTTTTACGTTAATGCTGTAGTTTTACTAAAAATAAGTAGGTGTGAGGTTATATATTAGTTAAGTTATAGTGGTGACTTTTGTGCCGGAGCGACTGTCTAATAGCCGGCGCTGTTCTTATGGCGACGGGCCCCCAGGTAGCAACTGTGAAAGTATAGTTCGTCTTTTTGTTTTGTTGATGTGTATCTCTCATTTGTGTAACTAGTATTAGCCAAGCAGAAAGTTTAAAAACATTATATTGCGTGTTTAAGAGATGCTAAGATAGGGCTGTCCTTAGTTCAGGTCGGGTTGGGGCCGTTGGCGCCGGCCATGAGACGCCTTGGCGACGGGCTTCACCCGTCCCGAGCCATTGTCCATTTCAGTGTTGTGTGTAAACTGTTGTGTGAGTGTGGGTGATTGCGAGTTGCACCTGAGGTGGCGAAACAAATTTTCCTGTACTTGGCAACATGTATTTGGAACAATAAAGTTCATTCATACGGACAACATCTGTTGGATAGTCCGATTATGTCTCTCTACCATCCCGTCACTTTCTGGGTGATACGGGGTAGTTCTCGCCTTGTTTGATCCTAACGCTTCGCATAAATACTTGAACAGATAAGATTCGAACTCTCTACCTGGGTCTGTACGAATAGCCGTCAGCGGAACTCCAAATCTACAGATGAAATTGGTAAAAATTTGTCCGCTACAGTCTGGGCTGTATGGTCCGAGAGACAATATGCCTCCGCATACTTTGAATAGTAGTCTCCAACGACCATAAGTTTGATGTACTCACATCCGTCGTGTGACATGGGCAGTGGACCCAGGATGCCTATGGCTATCCTCTCCATTGGCATACCCACGTTCACGTGCTGCATAGGAAGCTTCGCCCTGCCCGGACCCGGCTTCCTTCTTGCACACATGTCGCACTGTCTACACCATCTGGCAACGTCATCCGCCATGCCTGGCCAGTACACGTGTCGTCTGACATTTGCCAGGGTCTTATCACGGCCTAAATCATCGGTTGATGTTTTTACTGACTTTTCGTCTGCTTTCGGTCTGCGTACGAATATGACTGCAAGCTTGATTCTGTTTACTACTCTAGGGGTACATGCTACAAGAAGCCTGTACTGTTTAAAAACGGACTCTCAGAAGTTCGCAATGTATGAACTGGACGCACAGAAAGCCAGTCTGCACACTTATGTAGCCTGGAACAATTTCTCGCATTTGGATGAGAATAAACTTGGCGAGAATGTGACCGCCTTCACTGACGTCAGTTGTCAACATGCAAATCGAGTAGGTTGAATAACCGCCTACAACAAAGAAGTACCCAACGGAGAAAGAAACAAGCTTAGAAAGGACGGGTACAACACAATTTATTAATATTCTTCGCAGAAGGAATGTGGCCACTGAAGGGGGTGACGTAAAAGAAAAGGAAGAACAAAAGTGCGGAAAAAGTAAAAATGACGTCAACGAAAAAATCATAAGGAGAGACTCGGAGAGAAACTGAACACGAGAGACAATAGTGTGTGTAAGCGCGCGCAGGAGCGAGCAAAAGTAAGTGCGTGTGTGAGATGCCAGGGTGCTTGTTGGGTGGGGCTGGTGGCTCTGGCTGGTTGTCCCCCCCCCCCCCCCAATCCCCCTTTTCTTCTCTTTCTCTCTCTCTCTCTCTCTCTCTCTATTAATAGATTGTGTTCCACCCGACTTTTCTAAGCGTGTTTCTTTCTCCGTTGGGTACTTCTTTGCATTTTACACGCTTGGCAGTCACCTTTTTGGTCTGGATTGCCTACAACAAAGGAACGGAGAGACTGTTGTCAAATTAACGGGTTGCATTCGATTCATGGTAAACTGATGGATTACAAATCGAAATGCGATTAATAATTTACATAAATTTTGTGTGGGATTTTCGTTCTTAAAGTACACCGATATTGCAAGTAAAAATTAGCCGTCACCACCAGTGTTAGGTCAGCAACGTCAGACTCTGGGAGAGAACAGAGCAGATAACAGCAGAGAATGAAATTGGGCGAAGAAGATGGGGATGGATCGGTCACAGTCTGAGAAAGCCAGCTTCCAGTATCACTAGGCAAGCATTGTCATGGAACCCCCAGGGAAAGAGGAAAAGAGGTAGGCCGAGAAACTCCTGGCGTCGAGACCTCCAAGCAGACATCAAGAGACTGGGAACCACCTGGAGTAGAATCGAAGGACAGGAGTTGCTGGAGGTCTCTCGTCGACGGCCTATACCCGGGTAGGGGTGACAGGCGTAAGTAAGTAAGTAAGTACCAGTGTTAGGTAATGAATAAAGATATGCCTAAAAATAGCAAGTTTCAATGAACAAAATGATGTACGTGACCCCCCCCCCCCCCCCCCCCCCATATCGTTTACGTCTGGCCGAGAAAGCCATTCCAGCAAAACCAACAAAAATCGTATTGTGAGGTCTAAATTTTGGCTCTTTTTTTTTGTTGCGGGAAATGACTGAGTCATGAGAACCGTTTTTACGGCTTGCCATTGGCTGCAGGGGGGATTCCTTTCTTCTTTTGGGCGTCAGATCGAGGCTCATGGAGGAATTTCCTGAGGGTCATGCATGATGATAAAATGCAATGCCGATATTCTGTGCTGCGTCATAGTTCCACACCAAACTGTACAAGTAAAGCTGTCATCAGTTTGGGCCTCAAATCCATTGTACGAAAGATGTTTGTCAAACGAGGGAGAAACTTGAAACGCACAAACGTGAAGGAAGAGTTTAATGGACGAGGTGTTTGTTTTTTGAAGTGTTCAGTTGAGTGGTTTGGAGGTGTGGACGTATGTTCCAAATTCTTGCGCGGATATATGCATGACATACCTTTGTGCAAGAAGCTGTTACGGCACCAAGACGTGTCGGACAGTCGCAAGTGGCTTTTGTTTTCGAAAGTGACTCTTATGTGGTAGTGAATCCAGACAAATTTGTTGTTTAGATCCGCAACAGAATTATGGCTTTTAGTTACATCTCGACATTGCTAGAACACACGAGCGGCTTGAGCCACGAGTGTATTCTAGCAACGTCGAGATGTGACCAAAAGCCATAATTTTGTCACGAATCTAAACAACTAATAATAACTAACTAACGTACGTGTCCCTTTCTCTTTGTGCAGCATCATCAAGACCAAGAAATTGCAACAGCTGTTGACGGAGCCTTCGTCAAAACACACTTGGAACAAGTTCCTTTATCAGCTCTACCAACAGCCAAAGGGTTAGCAGATTCTGGCGTCCATGTTTTTCCGAAGCACTCCTCTGTTTTTGATTTTTATTTTGGTCATTTCATGCAACCATGTTTTTCATCGAGGGGTTTGAATATAATATGCACCATGTGCAAGGCCCCAACCATTCCGTTTTGGCTTATGTGCGATAGCAAAAGTGTATTGTGTAATGGGCCAGTGGTCAGTCTGTCCATGGTCTGTCTGCCGTCATTCGTGATAAACTTTAACCCTTTTAGTAGCGGTTTTAGTCAGGATGATTCCTGCAGGATTCATCGCAACTAAAACTGCTACTGACACCCATAGGGTTAACGTCTGTATTTTCTCCGAGACTATTTCATGCTCTGAGACTATTCATGCCACAGTCCTCAAAGTTGGTCCAAAGATACTTTCAAGACCTTTCCGACCGATTCTAGGGACCTCACTCGAAGGTCAGGGTCACAGGCGAACAGAAAATAGGTTCTAAAACACCAGCGACATTTTTACAAAAATTGTTTTTCTCAAATTTTGTTCACAACTTCGAACCCTTACCCAAACTTGATACAAAGATACATGATGGAAAGACCTGTGTAGTGTGTATACCAATTGAATGACCCCTTGGAAAGGTCAAGGGTCACAAGAGATCAGGAAATAGGTCACAAAAGCCATTTCTTGCCCCCCCCCCCCCCCCCCCCCCCAAAAAAAAAAAAAAAAAAAAAAAAAATTCTCAAATACTGTGTACAGAGATACCTGATGGTAAGACCTTCCTATGCATGCAAATTTGGATGACCCCTCGGAAGGGTCACACAAGATTGGCAGATGATGTGAAAATTTTCTAATTTTTATAGAATTTTAGTTTTTGTCAGCATTTTTGCAAAACGTTTCAACCAAATTGGAAAAATTGTAGCTGATAATGAGACCTTTTTATGCATACTATTTTGGTTCACTACTCACAAGGGTCAAGGGGCATGGCAGTTTGACAAAGGTGTGAAAAATACATAAATTTTGAGAAAAGATGCATTTTGCAGGTACAAAAGCCAACACTTTACTTATGTTACACCATTTAACTCTTTCTTATTTCAGTAACCTGTCGGAAAGGTCAAGATCACAAGGGTCATATTAATTATGAAGATGGATCATGCACATGAGCTTTAAGGCTTTGCCATTTTTGTTAATAGCTATTTCAGTAGATGTGCCTCTCTGCACATTGTGGGTGTTCCCTTGGGCACACCCTCTATGTACAAAGAGATACATCTGCACACTTGTAAGAGCTACACACTGCTTTCAGCTGACAACTACCAGTCAATAGTTCACCCACGACATATGGACACCTTTTTGGCTCACGTGCGAAGCAAAAGTGAGTCTATGTTTTGGGCCAGTGGTTGTCCGTCTGTACGCTGTGGACCATCATCTGAGGGAAACTTTAACATTGGCATTTTCTCGGAGACTATTCAAGCCACAGTATTCCAACTTGGCCCAAGGATACATTGTGGCAAGACCTTTCTAAACATACCAATTTGAGTGACCTCTTACAAAGGTCAAGGTCACAGGGGATCAGGAAATAGGTCCAAAATAGCTATATTTTGACATAATTTATTTTTTTCTCAATTACTATTCACAACTTCAAAGCCTAACTTGGTACAAAGATACCTGATGGTATGACCTTTCTATGCATACTAATTTGGTTGATCCCTTGGAAAGGTCAAGGGTCACAACAGCTCAGGAAATAGGACCAAAATACCCAAACATGCTACAGAGATACCTGATGGGAAGACCTATCTGTACATACTAATTTTGATGACCCCTCGGAAAGGTCAAGGGTTACAAGAGCTCAGAAAATAGGTCCAAAATAGCCATATTTTGACAAAAGATGTTTTTTCTCAAATACTATTCACAACTTCAAAACCAAACTTGCTACAGAGATACCAAGGCCTTTCTATGCATACTATTTTTTTTTTTTTAATCCTTTAGAAGGGTCAAGGGTCACAAGAGCTCAGGAAATAGGTCCAAAATAGCCATATTTTGCCAAAAGCTGTTTTTTCTCAAGTACTATTCACATCTTCAAACACAAATTTGGTACAGAGATACCTGATGGCAAGACCTATCCTTGCATACTAATTTGGATGACCCCTTGGAAAGGTCCCGGGTCACAAGAGGCTGGCAAATGTGTGTAAAATACCAATAAAAAATAAAATTGTAGGTGTTATCAAACTTTTTGCAAATTTTGCAGTCAAATTTTGCACAATGGATAAGACCTTCCTGTGCTTACTAATTTAGTCAAGCCATAGCAAAGGTCAAGGGTCATGGGGATTGACAGATGTGTGAAAATGCTTACATTTTGAGAAAACATGGATTCTGCTGGTGCACAATCCAGCCCTTTACTTATTGTCACAAATATGTAAATATGTCATACATGTGAGCCACAATGGCTTTGCCTTTCTTTTTTTCTTTTTTTTTACAGAGCTTTCAGCTGATGACTGCCTTTCAGTCTTAGTCCCACAGCATAAGGACATCCGTTTTTCTACATAGTGCTTTCAGCTTATGACTGCTTATCAATTGCTGACCCATGACATACAGACATCCATTTTCTTTACAAAGTGCTTTCAGCTGATGATTGCCTATCAGTAGATTACCCATGACGTATGGACATCCATATTTCTTTTACAAGCACCTTCAGTTGGTGACTGCCTATCAGCAGTTCACGCACGTTATAAGGACATTCATTTTGTTACTTTCAGCTGATGATTGCTATCAGTAGTTTACCGAAGATGTATGGACATCCACTTTTTTACACAGCGCTTTTAGCGCCCCTCAGTCAGTAGTCCACCCAGGATGTGTGGACATCCACTTTTGTACACAGCCCTTTCAGATGATAACTGCCCATGACATCTGGACATTCATTTTTTGTACACAGTGCTTTCAGCTGATGACTGCCTATCTGTAGTTCACCCACGACATGAACAACCACTTTTCTTTTTTTTTTTGGGGGGGGGCATCACGCTTTTGGATGGCGACTGCCTATCGGTCGTTCACCCACAACACAAGGACATCCTTTTTTTTTTTACAGAGAGCTTTCAGCTAATGACTGTCTATCATTTTTTCACCCAAGACATATGGACATCTTTTTTTTTACACAGCGCTTTTAGCTGATGACTGCGCATCAGTAGTCCACCCAGGGTGTGTGGACATCCACTTTTGTACACAGCCCTTTCATATGATAACTGCCCATGACATCTGGACATTCATTTTTTGTACACAGTGCTTTCAGCTGATGACTGCCTATCTGTAGTTCACCCACGCCATGGACAACCACTTTTTTTTTTTGGGGGGGGGGGGAGGGGGGGGGGGCATCACGCTTTTGGATGGCGACTGCCTATCAGTCGTTCACCCACAAGGACATTTTTTTTTTTTTTTTACAGAGATCTTTCAGCTGATGACTATCATTTTTTCACCCAAGACATATGGACATCTAATTTTTTACTTAGCACTTTCAGCTGATGACTGCCTATAAATAGTTCACAAATGACGTATGGACATTAACACAGCGCATTCAGCTGATGACCGTATAGACCGGCAAACCAGTGTACAAGTATACAGTTTGAGAATTGAATGTGAAGCAAGAAATGATCTGACATGATGAAAGAAGCACACTGGTTGTTCATGTTGTACATTTTACAACAGTGTATTTTGAAGAGTGTTTTGATATTTTGGGGGTATATTTTCATATTGTTTATATCGATGTCATACTATATTGCATCTTTACATGCAAACAAAATTTTCAAGTCAGTGCTCCCCACATTTATGTATCCTTTTTACACACAAAATTTAATGTGTGCCAAGTCCAAGTAAATACTCATGTACGCATGCCAAAGAGTCCTGATTTTCAACCCCCTTGTGCAAGCAGCTACCAGTACTGTTTACAGTGCTGGTAAACAGTCCCAATAGCTGCGTGCACATGATAGCTAGCGTGGCCTGGTCTTACATTTTAGTATGTCTATATATGCAAGTAAAAAGAAATTAAAGACAAACACAAATTGCTGTCTACATAAAATTGCTTTACTTTCTGTGGAGTTATAACAAGCAATTTAAAAATGTTTGTGTCAAAATGAGAAAAAATAACCCCCTTGTGCATGCAGCCACCAGCACTATAAATAGTACTCGTGGTTGCATGCATTTAGGCGGTCAAATCAGTAATGATGTCTGCGTCCTGATGGACAAAATTAAATCAATCGTGAGCAAAACTGCAGCAGGTCTGTCCAGAAATCTGCTCATTGTAATTAGTGTGTGGTGATCATTCATTCTGTGAACTAACCAAGCAGTCTCATCAGTAAGCCAAAATATTCATTGTGCACTCCTACAGTCACAGCTTCCCAATTAGCAAAAGGCCATTGGCCGCCGTTGGCCCAATGACCTTTGAACGCTGGATTGCGACTTCCTGTTTGCAGAGCAGAGGTGTACTTGCAGGTGAAAGAGGCTAGGTCTAGTTGCACGTCATTTCTGATAGCTAGCAGTTTACTAATAACCATAGACCCAATGTGGGGCTTAAAGCATCACCATAGGGTCTATCGTTTGCACTTACTAACCATTTGGCTTTTGGTAGCAGTTACTCTCAAGATGATTCCTACAAGAATCACCCTGACAAAAAGCTCCACCAACAGCCAAACCCAAACGGGCAATATTGTGTATCGATAATAATCATGGTGATGAAAACAGCACATTAAATTTGTTTTTTTTGGTTGGCACTTACTGGTGTTGAAGGATTAAGTCATGTGTTAGGCATAAATCTACCTCTTGTGAATCCACCCAGTATAGATATGCACTGCTGCTGTGCCACTCATAATTAGATCTTAAAGTATATCCATGCAGTATAAATCTACTTAGCATAAATCCTTATCCATCCATCCAGCATGAATTCACCCAGGCTTGAATTTACCAAAGATTAAAATAATGGGAGGTATAGCAGCAGCAGCACAAAATTAAGCACACATGGTGGATTCATATATTGGTGCTTCACACTGGGTATCTTTACTATGGGTGAATTTAACCCCATCACTGCCAGTGGATGCAAATTATGTTATTGAAATCCTTATAAACTCAACGTCAAAGAACTCCAGCCATCAAAGAAACATGGATAAAAAGTAGTTTCAGCAAGAGGTATACATCCTCACGAGTCCCTGTAACTGTGGGGGCTCATGAGGATCTATACCTCTTGCAACTTGCTGGAGTTCTCAACAGTGAACAGGTTTAATCTGATCATTGCGAAGATGACCCTTTCACTTCAGTGTTACTGGCTGTCAGAGATTACTTGCAATCTGACCTTGACCATCGACAGCAGATGACCCCATGTGACAATATGGTCTCATGAGGACCTATATAAACACCCAGCAGACATGGGTATAAAACATATATATGTTGCTGGTGCGACCTGGTTTAATTAAAACATTGCTTAACCCTTTGGCTGTTGGTAGCATGTTTGGCTCAACTGTAATAGAAAAAACGAGTTATCCAGTGTGTATCCATCCTGTGTCTGGTGTGTTGTCTGTGCTAAACTTTAGCATTCTCCTTTTTTAATCCATGGACTTCAAACTTGGCACACAGATACTTCGTGGCAAGACCTTTCTAAATGTACCAGTCTGAGTGACCTGTATCAAAGCCTTCAAAGGTCAAGGTCACAGGGTCAATAAATGCTGTATTTTCATCTTTTCTTTTAAATTTGCTAGTGCCAAAAAGCTAGGTCCTACCCCCGTTTTCAGCAACTCTTGATAATTATTTTATAAAAGCAGTGTACAGTTAGCTGCATATTGTGACTTTAGAGATTGACATACATGCACAAAACTATTTTGCTGACATTGCCAATGAACTTTTCTGAATAAAAATTATTGCTAAAATATGAAATTTAGTTGTGCTACAAGTTAGATGCTCCCTTTGTTTAAAGAAAGATTTTCTTTCTGGGCCTAGTGTACCACTTTCAAATCCAAAGCAGAACTTGGTTGGTTAGTTATTTGGGTTTAAAGCAGCGGGCGGAACGTGGTACAGAGGATACCTTATAACAAGGTATTACGATCAACCTCTTTCAAAACACTTTAACACATTTTAATGTCCTTCACCCTTTGGACAGGTCTAAGAACTGTCTCTGTTGCGCACGCGAGCTGCGAAAGGCTTGCAATTCTTGCTGTCAACAAAATTTGGGGACATATAAACTGCACTGAAAAGCATACACAGAAAGACCATGACATAGCAGAAATAAGACAATTGTAGTCACTGTGTCCATCAGGCATGAAGGCTTTGCCATTCTCATCGACAAACAGCATTACTGACAGCCATAGGGTTAACAGTTTTTGCGAACAATTTGGCAACATAAACAGCATGGAACAATCTTACATAGAAACACCACAATTGTCTTGCAAACATAAGACAGTCATTGTCGCTTATTTCAACCCTACATTATGTGATCAGATCCGACCTCAGTTGCACAAGTGAGCTTTGTCCTGTGCAAGCCATAAACAAGGCGCTCCATTATAGCGAAGCGCCTTTGTGTCTTGCGCAGGATTAAGTTCACTCATGCAACTGGTCCCAGGTCCTGAAAATAATTCTCTAGTCTAAATTGAGTGCATTCATTTGTTGCAGTCAGAAACTTTGTCTTTTTATGCAAGCTAAAACAAACAAAAATTGCACACAATCTCTCTCTCTCAGTCTCACACTCACGCACTCTCTCTCTCTCATCGTACACTCACAAACATATAGACAGGATGAGGCAGTCAGGACAAGTTACAGCGATGAACAACTGAACAATGTAAATTATAATAATTATTATAAATACCATAATAAGCACTGAAAATGAAAGGACATAGAACACAATAACATGTACTAATTAATAATTAACCTCCTTGTGCATGCAGCCAAAGGTACTGTTGACAATACCAGTGGCTGCATGCTCAAGGGGGTTTGGGCACAAATATTGCTCAGACTTAAATGTTGTCCTCGTCAAGAATGAATGAACCAAAAAAAAATCATTTGATCTAGTCAGACGTCTGTTAGTAGTTCAAGAGCCCCAGCAAAGGTCTGCCGTTGCAAAAAGTAAAACAAAACAACAAACAAAACTCCACAAGTCACCACCAAGCTGAGCTCGATGCATTTTCACTCATTACATTTATTTATTTTTACCCTTTGGCTGTCGCTAGCACTTTTGTCCGGGCGATTCCTGCAGGAATTGCCTCTACAAAAGCGCTATCAACAGCCAAAGGGTTAACCACCTTGTGCAGGCAGTCCCGGTGGCTGCATAATACACATACACATGATAGTGGCATTATAGGCAGCAGAAAGCATAGACATCTTTGCACGTCAACAACAAACCTGCACCAAGACTGAAAACCACTCCTCCAGCCTTCTAACCCCTTCATGCTGAGAAAAAGCGAACACAATCCAACTGCAGGAGACACAGATCCTTGTCAGCCCCCGCAACTGCGGGGGCTCACAGTTGCGGGGGCTCACAAGGATCTATGTCTCTTCTGACATCACCTTGTAGCCGGCCACGTTTCTCAAACAGCTGGGGCTCTTTTGCATTCAAGTCACACAACCTGCGTCCACTGGCATCCAAGGGGATAACAATGTGCAGCTTACCATACACCCTTTCACATAAAGCATTTTCCAGAAAGGCACTGCCAGCAGAGGATGGACTGTTCAAGGGTGGTGGGGGATGTGCAAGATTAGCAGTTTGTTTTTTTCCCTCAGTTTTCTTTTCAGGCTCCCAGCTGACCAGGCACTGCATTTGCACTACCAGTACTACAGCTGATCCATCTCCCACATGTTAAGCCCCTTCACTGATCGTGGACCTAGATTGTGTTTCTGAAATCTTTGTCAACTTTGAGCGAAAGAGGACCCCCCCCCCCAAAAAAAAAAAAAAAAAAAAGCCAAGGAACACAACTACAAGTAGTTAACAAGAGGCATAGACCCTCCAGAGCCCTCGGGTCCACCTAGAGCAACTGGGCGATGTTTTGCTTTGTCCCAGCAGTGGACAGTCTAATAGACACCTCCCACTGCTGCACAAGTCACTTGGTGATAATACCTTAACCTGAAAGGTTTCTCTCAAATGCAGGTCGATTAACCCATTAACTCCTGGGGCTGACTGCCCTATGGAAGCTACATTACAGACCAGGAGAAAGATCAACCATTTTAGTTCAAGGGTGGTGACAGAACAGCTCGGCACCTCAGGCGCTAAGCTGTTCTGGCACCACCCTTGAACGATCAGTCAAATTAATTTCAAGCAGTAATGTATCAGGATAAAAAGGGTTAATTGGGGTTCAATGTCCTACGACACTACGGTGTACCCATAAAGCTCGTCCGCCTGATCAAGAGCAGCTACGATGGTACGACACGAAGGGCAGTTCACCAGGGAGCTCCAGGTCAGAACTGGTGTCAGGCAGGGGTGTCTGCTGTCTCCGTTCCTCTTCCTACTGGCCATAGACTGGGTCATGAAGATGACCACAGAGCACAGACGAAGTGGAATACAGTGGACACTGTGGACACAGCTTGACGACCTCGATTTTGCAGACGACGTGGCATTACTGTCCCACACTCATCAACAAATGCAGGACAAGACCACGAGGCTTGCTGACATCTCGTCCCAAGTGGGCCTTACCATTCACAAACAGAAAACAAAGACAATGAGGCTGAACGCAACCAGGGAGGAACCAGTCTTGCTTGCTGGCACCCCGTTGGAGGAGGTGGAGTCCTTCACCTATCTCGGGAGCATCATAGACAAAAAAGGCGGCACTGATGCAGATGTCAGAGCACGAATCGGTAAAGCCAGAGCAGCCTTTCTCCAGCTGAAAAAAGTGTGGAGTTCCAGAGAGCTGTCACAACACACCAAAGTCCGGATCTTCAACTCCAATGTAAAAGCAGTTCTCCTATATGGAGCAGAGACTTGGAGATTGACAAAAACCACAGTCAACAGAGTACAGACCTTCATGAACAGTTGCCTTAGAAAAATTTTGAAAATCCACTGGCCAGAGAAGATCAGCAATGTCAGACTCTGGGAGAGAACAGAGCAGATAACAGCAGAGAATGAAATTGGGCGAAGAAGATGGGGATGGATCGGTCACAGTCTGAGAAAGCCAGCTTCCAGTATCACTAGGCAGGCATTGTCATGGAACCCCCAGGGAAAGAGGAAAAGAGGTAGGCCGAGAAACTCCTGGCGTCGAGACCTCCAAGCAGACATCAAGAGACTGGGAACCACCTGGAGTAGAATCGAAGGAGAAGCACAGGACAGGAGTTGCTGGAGGTCTCTCGTCGACGGCCTATACCCGGGTAGGGGTGACAGGCGTAAGTAAGTAAGTAAGTAAGTCAGGAGTATTTGCAGAGGGTCCTAAATGGCGGGTCATGGGGCACAGGTACAGTGACTGCCTGTGGACTATGATCTGATCACTGATCAACATGAGCACACCGCAACTGTGTTATCTTGATTTACCAGTACCTTTCAACAGATGCGCTACAGAACAAAGTATTGCAATGACCAACCGAGGCTCGCCAGTTTTCAGCTCTGAACTATGCACAACGTGTAGGTTGATCAAGTGTTGCAGCTCATGCATAGCACCAGATTAGCTCCACATATGGAAAACTTTGCATCTGACGCATAAATGCATTGTCAGATATACTGTACAAGGTTTTCCAGTTACACAGGTGACACAGATAGTAAGACCTGATTAGCTTCTATTTCAAAGCCCAGTATTACTGATCAGTTGACCATAACAGCTCAAGGATGGTGTCCAATTTGCTGTTTGGGTGCAAAGAACCTGTACTCTGGCCTGTACCAACAATTAGCCCCCTTGTGCATGAAGCCATTGGTAATAATGGTTGACGGTGCAAAATATTGAAAGGAATAAAACAGTCCACAGACTAATTATGATCCATGGCCAACAAGAGACATAAATTCTCATGAGCACCTGCAGATGTAGCAGCACATTATAAGTTATTGGTCGGAGGGGTATGCTACACGGACCCTTGTAGGCCTGAGAGAGGTCAAAGGAAACACTGTACCCCTCAGGCCTTCGACCTGAGGGGTACAATGGTCCCTTTGACCTCCCGAAGACCTACAAGGGTCTGTGCAGCGAACCCCTCTGACCAATAATGTATTTGTTTTCATTCCGCCACCATTTTCGTAAAAGAAATCAAGAAGACATCTTGCGACCTGGATCACGCCACACATGACCGACGTCAAAGGAATATACCTTTATACATAATAGACTTGTGACGTAATTTAAAATATGTCACGACGTTGCCGTCTCTAGTACTGAGTGTTCTTGTTGTTTCGAACAACACTAAGTAACTTTGTACTTTAGAACGTTTGGCGATCTTTTATAGAAAAAAACTGGCATCCAAGATGTGTCATCGAGAGAGCTACAAAACGTCTGCCATTTTTCGCTACAGGGGTTTTTATATCATGGTCACATGGTACGGCGTGCACTAAAGTGACTGGTTGTGTGACGTAGGGAGGAAAACAAGAGAATTTATGCCTCCTTCAGATGGAACAGGCAGTTCTGTCTGAACCAAAAAGCTGAGAGTCAGCTTTCTGGGCCTTTTAAAAAGTTGAATCAGTCTCCAGGGTACCCATGGGTACTGTCCCCAGTACAAGTGGACGCACCCACAAGGGGGGTTAACTGCATCCTGACACTGGGTTTAACCCACAAACCCCATGGCCACATTTCCCACATTTTGGAGGTGTTATCTAACCGCCTGTATCAGTTGTAAGAGACAGATCGATCATGATAATTCAAGGGTAGTGCCAGATGAGCTTGGTGCCTGAAGGCACCAAGCTCATCTGGCACTACTCCTGAATTATCATGATCAATCCATCTCCCGCTGCAGGGCGTTGGGGCTAAATTTGGCTAACCCATTTAGCCCCAAGGCACTACAGCAGGAGAAGTCGCGTATCTCATTGCAGCATGTCTCCAATGTGTGAAACACCACATCTAAGCGGCAGCCACTCTCAGAATTATCACAATGACTTAGCAGGCATGCGACACATACAAAAAGCAATAAAGGTTGTAATAAGTCTTATATTCCAATCAATTAGCACCAAGTTCTCAGAGACAGCAGGAAACAACCTGCTACCTCGGTCGTCAAATGTGTGCTGATATGTGATTCTGGAACTTCCGGCTTACAGCCAGAAGTTCCAAAATCACAGAACAGTACACACAATTAATTAAGAACAAACACATAAAGACCCATCTGTCTCAAAAACGGCGACATGAATGTGGACAGAAAATGTGAAGATCTTCACAAAACCTCGCATTGCAGAGGGCCATGAGGATCTTGGCGTCACAGATATGTTATTATCTGTTTGAGGAATAAGCACCTAAATGTGGGCCAGCGAGAGGCATGTATCTTAATTAGCCCCTGCACTGCAGGGGCTGATGAACATCCATGCCTATTACGAGGGCGTAGATTCACTTTAGGATTGAAACAGAAAACCAGGAGGGATAGCACAAATCAGAAGTTAACTCCTTAGCTGTTGGTAGCATTTTTTCACGTAATGATTTCTGCAGGAATCACCAAGAAAAAAAGCACTGTGGAAAACCAAAGGGTTAAGTAGGTCAGGCATGGACTGAACTGCATGTTAACTCACACATGCAATATGCAATCATGGATGCACCCCACCCGGGTCTGCCCTGGGGGACTTGGGTGGGGTTAGGTATTTTTTAGTTCCCAGGGTCACCCTGGTCAGCCCCACAGGGTGGGTTTTTCTCTCTATTCTGGGGCATGCGTTTCTGTCTACCCTTTGTCCATTCACCTGTATTTGCCTTTTTAAAACTCTCCCTACTGTCTGCACTGCCTGTAGCTCTTGATATTGGATGTGTGTTGCTAAATGGTCTTAGCTTTATTTAGGCCCCATGTTGTAGGTTTATTTAACGTATTTGGCCGGCTGGCGACATACATTCAATTTTCTGTTTAGTTTTTTTTCACAAGCAGTGCAGGCACGTCCTGAGAAAGCCTTGTTGCTGTCGGGACGTTAAGCAATGTACAATCAATCAATCAATCATGGATGCAATCAATGTAAGGAAAAAGGTTTTATCTGCTTACACTGCAGTCTTCACTTGATCACTTCATATCCTTGAGTTTCCTCAGCCTGTGGAAAGCAACTGTGCTGATCTCCACCAAATGAGGCACAGATTCTCATGACCCCCTGCAATTGCAGGCGTTCATGAGAATTTATGTCTTTTGCATATTTGGTCCGGCTGGATGAGTGACCTACGCCTTGCATTGTTTCTTTGACCTGCTTCTGAGTTTGGAATAACGCCTAGTAACCCATATCATACTGAGGCTAAAAGCGTCAAATTTGTACACTGCCATATGCAAGCTACATTATAGAACTCACAGATAAGGATATAGACCAATGGCTTTAGTTCAAGGTGGTGCCCAGAGGCGCCAAGCTATTCTGGCACTACCCTTGAACTGTTTTAGTCAAACTTATTTTACATGCTGGTGTATTCCGAATAAGGGTTAACCCTTTGTCAGTAGTGCTTTTTGTCAAGGCCATTCCTGCAGAAATTGCCTCGACAAAATGCACTACTGACAGACAAGGGATTATTATCTCTGATCCTATGAGCAAATGTACCCCTTGATCAAAATATCTAACAAACCGATGAGCTCCATTATCGTGCAATAAACTGACTTATTTGCATGTGATGTGCTGTAGATCAATTTTTGTTGTTTGTTTTGGTATCACATCGCACTAAATCCTTTGGCTGTCGGTAGCAGTATTTGTCGTGATGTTTTTTTTCTGTAGAAATCATTGCAACTCCAAATATTATCGACAGTTAAAGGGTTGATCAGTCACATGTCTGGCTGTCTCCCTCGATTTACTACACCAATGAATCAAGGGAGACATCCAGTGTGATATTCAGTATGCAAGTCAGATCTACATATAAACACAAACTAAGAAATTATTACAGCTTACAATATCACTGCTGTTGGTTTTGAAAGTAATTACAAAAACAGTTTCAACAACACCAGTTTTGAAAGTAATTACAACCACCAAAAAAGCTGCAACAACTAACGTCCGGTACAGATGGTGGAAAAACAGCATTCACGCAAGTGATTTGTACAGAATAAATTGCATTCGATTTGTTTTGAAAATTCCATGTCACAAGAATAATTTAACAAAAACAAAGTGTCAGTACCAGAAAACGAACAACAACAAAAAAAAATAATGGCTGGAATGCAAATAATGCAATGGTATCTCTAACATATGCATGAAGTCTTGAAGAAGAGCACAGTCTGACTGAGACACTGTTGATCTCACTGATTTGCACATTATATGTGTGCTTGTCTGTGATTTTGCAAGTGACTGCTTTGAGCCGCAGAGACAAAACCCACAGACCAGCTCACACAAAAAGCTGTAATTGTGAATGGTTGATTCTAGGTTCTCAGTTTTACAAAGCAGTGTGTGATTAGGAGATGCCAAGTCAACAAAATGAAATGAAAGAATAATCCCCTCTTTAGTTATTCAAAAGCAAAATAAATTTGTCTCTGACAAACTTACTTCTGGGAACAGGCTTCAGTTCTTGTTTAACCTTTTGCCTGCTGATAGCGTTTTTGTTGAGGTGCTTCCTGCAGGAATAGCTTCAACAAAAATGCTACTGACAGCCAACGAGTTAGTCCCCTTGTACATGCAACCACAAGTATTGTTAACAGAACCATTTGAGAAGGTGGCGGATGGATTGGAAAACACATTATAAATAATTATATCAACATGGTAACCCAAACCCTGATAACAGCCAAAAGCAACTTGCACAATTAACTTTAAACAAGTTCGATGACATCATCACATATTGTCAACAAACTATTTTTAAAAAAGTAAAGTACTGTCAACAAACTTAATTGCAAAATGTAAAGTGTCGGGCATCAAACCTGTATGGAACTTCTTTCAGTCACTGTGATGAAAGCAAATGCATGTAAGCATATTCTCTCTTTCTCTCTCTTCGGTAACATTAACATCAGCTCTTAAACATACAGCTGCTCACTCACACACATTTAGCCCAATGCCACAAAAATCACCCTGCATCACCTTACACCTCACTGTTTTTATTTTGCAGGCACCCTCCATCACCTGATAGCAGACACTTTTTTCTAAATCAATCCACACACAATGCCCTGCAAGTAAGTCTCGCATATCTCACTAGAGTTTTAGGGCTCAACTACAGGTGTTCATCCACACATGACTATCTGCTGTAAATCATCTGCTATGAGTTTTATGCACTGTTAATTCCCTTTGCGAAGGGATACTGATGTGAAGGAGGGGCCATGCAAAATAGCTTAACCTCCTGTAAACAGTACCGTACTTAGTATTGGCTGCATACACAAGAGGGTTAACCCTGCTGGAACCATCTCGACTGAAACTGCTACCAACAGCCAAAGGTGGCATCAGGTTACACGACACACACACACACACACACACAAATAAGTGCATCATCAGTGCAGGGCATTTGTCAGGACGACGGAGAGAGCCCCAGCTATCAGAAGCAGCAGGACGAGCGTCAGCACAATCCACCAGCAACACGTGGCTTTCCCCCTACTCCCTCTCTCCACATCCTGAGCACCTGATGCCAGTCATACCGCCTCATCTCTAGACAGACATCCAGAACAAACACTGGCAAATCTACAGTGCATTTGTGCCAACAACGGTAATATTCAACAGAGTATTTATTAAACTTTATCCTTTATTTGCTAACTGTTGGCATCAGTTACCTTCATACTTAAGCATTATCACAATCAGCAAACTTATACACCATGTTGCTATAGGCTGGAAATGTGGTAGTTCGAGGGTGGTGCCAGACTAGCTTAGTGCCTCTAGGCACCAAGCTATCCTGGCACCAACCTTGAACTATTCATGGTTGAACTAGTCCCTGAACTGATATTGTCTGTAGAGGATGACATTCAATTTTCAGAATTGCAACTCTAGGACTCAATGTGTTAATTTTGCTATACATCTGTACAGTCCGCTGCTGTTGAATATAGGACCAATTGTATGTGCGTATGTATGTGTGTGCGTATGTAAACAAGAGAATCTCCGATATTATTGTACACAGAAGTTTGAAACTTGGCGAAATATTTTCTTAAGTGGATGGCTAAGAAAGCCTCCGAGTATATTGTAATTGAATGTCTCATTGAAGACATAGGAAGTCAGTTGACCCAGATTAGAGTCCGTAATTTTTGTCATATTTACTTGAACTTTTACATATAGCTAGTTTGGAAAGACATTGGATGAGTTCATTAGCCAGCTTTGTATCCTTTCAACTTCTTTAGTAAAACTTAATTGTTTTCAGAAAATAATAAAAACACTAAAAAAAAACTTTACTTTTAGAGAAAGTCAGACAGTGTCGGTAACGTAAAAGAGGTAACTCTGTCAACGCGCAGACACCGACATAATACTCTAAACATGACATCATTTTCTCTCTCGCGTGCGACTCTCTCTCTCACACAAACATGCGCATCTCCAAGAGGAATAGATCCTCATGCGCCCACCAGGCACATGAGGACCTATGCCTCTTGGAGATGTTTGGAGTGCGCACGCAACCAGGCACTAACACGTACACACACACACCTATGTGCTTTCAGAAGAGCATGCAGGTGACCCATGTACTAAGTATATCATGTAGCTAGGTAAAGTCAACTTGCTTTCACACAAATTATAACAAGACTGAAATTGTACCATGAAGTTCTAGTTTTGTCAACATTTTCTCAAGCCTATGAAGTGAAATTGAAACTCGTATCACATAAAATACAAAATTAGGTAAAAACTGAAACTTACGTCAAGACAAATGACGTTTGACAAGTCAGTGTCGCGTGTACGGTGTGTGCAGTACTTGTAAGGTAGGAGTATATTCCGCTGTGTGGAATATTGGACTGTGTAGTTGTGGTTGTGATGTCTGATTTAGAAGAGTTGACATGAATCCGGACGACAACGTCTTAGACGTGGCCAATGAGGAGATTTCCTTTAGCGAAGGTGAGTTTCCAACACTGGCCCGGCCTGACAGTGTCACTGACACAAGACTCAGAGCGAAATGAACAGTTTTGCAGCCCTCTGTAAAGCGGTGCAACTTCTCACTGAGAAGGCCGTTAACACTTTGGAAAAAAGCAATAGACCGCAGGACACCGTCCACTGGTCCTTCAGCTAAACGCAGACGTTTTTCCACCTCAAGTGCCAGCACTATTGGTGGCCGGGGAGGCGGAACGGCGAAATGCACAGGCAGAAAATATAGAAAGGGAACCGCTTGAAGCAGGGGGGCATGAGACTGAGGAGATTATAGGAGATGATATTTTGGCCGATATGGAGGCAGCCTTTGGTGTCTCCGAAGAGGCGGGACCACCGGTCAAAGAACATAGGCAAACCTACTTAATTCCCGTTTTGGTGACGCATAAAAATCTCCAAGAAAAGCTGGAAAACTGTACAAAATTCCCGAAAAACTGCAAAAATATGAGTGTGCCCCGCACAAATAAAGTGGTGTTTCTTGTGCTAAAACCCCACCAGACAGACGGACATACGAATGTACAATACTGAAACTACCTTTTCTAAGGCAGCTGTCGCAGTGACCTTGTGCACCGATAAGCCTCTGACCGAGAGACTTGCAGCAAGCGTGTTCGCCGCGCAAAATTGCCGGCATCTGTGCTCCGCACGTGGCAATGACCTCTGAGTGGCTGGCTCTAACCTCATGGCACAGATTTTGGGAAATCCCCAAGAAGCCCGTGAAACAGACAAAATCGGTCAAGATATGCATAGTCATGGCTGGCATCACAGCCAGCCACAAGCTGGCAGGACCAATGGTGACGACTCTTTTTTAGGCCGACACAGAAAGGCAGGCTGGAAGCAGGTGCGGGGCGGAAAAGCCTACCCGCACGGGGTGTTTTCCCCGGAAGTTCTAGACGAACACCTGCCACTCCCCACTACAAACAAGGTCTGTACTTTTGAACTGTGCATAGCTTGGGTGTGTGAGTACCTGAAAGGGAAACATTTGTCTTTCAAAACCGGCCAAATTGATACAAAACTGAAAATTTGGGAAACCCTTACTTCTGACTAGGAAGTACTAGAAACGGTCATAGGTGTGAAACTTAGTTTTGATCAGACACCTGACACTAAGCTGTGTAAAGCACAGTTATACCTTGGTGAAGCAGAAAACAAAACGATGAATGCAGAAGTCAAAGACCTGCTACGAAAAGGGGTCATTAAAAGAGTCTTGCAATGAAGCAGATCAATTTGTCTCTCACATTTTTCTCGGAGAAAAACGTGACCAAACCCACGGGGTTATATTTCTTGGTTTCTGAACAAGGACATTGAGTACCACTCAGAAATTCAAAATGGAAACCATTCATACAGCACTTCATATTTTTTTGGTGTGTGTTTTTCTGTGGGCTGGTGAGTGCCTGTTGGGTGGGGCTGGTGGCTCTGGCTGTTTGTTTTCCGCCCCCACCCCACCCCCCCCCTTTTTTTTTTTTTTCCTCTCTCTACCTCTCTCCCTCTTTCTTTCCCCACCTACCCCCTTTAACACTTCTCCTTTGTCCTCTTTCTCTCTTTACGCTTTTTCCTTTTCCCTTCTTCCCCTTCCTCCTTCCCCCCCCTCCCCCCCGTCTCTCTCTACCCACCCCCACCCCTTATTTTTTTAGTTACCCTTGAAGACGGTTTCACAACTACCTACTCTCCACTTATACCTATATTCTCTTACTGAATTTGATTATTTGCTTTGTTTTCATGACTTATTACTTGTTGTGTACCGTGCTAAATGCTGGTTTTTTTTTCCCGGGGTCCTCCCGTTTTTCCCCGAGGTAGTCCTCAACTTGAAGGTGATATAAAGTTTGCCTTCGGGTTGGTGTTTAGCAGGCTTTGTGTATTAGACACTCAGCCTACTTCGTGCCCAAGGGTAATCCCCGTTCGTTCTCTCTCTCTCTCTCTCTTTCTCTGGCCTCATCTACACGCCTTTTTTTTCGCTCGCTCCTGCACGTGCTCGCACATACTCTTGTCTCTCGTGTTCAGGTTCTTTCCGATTCTCTCTCTTACGATTTTTCGTTGACGTCATTTTTACTTTTTCATTTTTACTTTTTCCGCACTTTTGTTCTTCCTTTTCTTTTATTTTACGTCACCTCCTTCAGTTGCCACATTCCTTCTGCCAATGAAGATAAGTAGCGGCTAATCTCTCTGTTTGTTTGTCTATTTTGACAAAGGGTATTTACCCGAAATATTAATAAATTGTGTTGTACCCGTCTTTTCTAAGCGTGTTTCTTTCTCCGTTGGGTACTTCTTAGCACTTCATATTGTCATTAAGGACTGCTATTTCGCAACGCTTGATCTTCTAGATGCGTACTACTCCGTCTCTGTACATACCGAATTGAATACCAGAAGTACCTAAAATTTCGCTGGAGAGACAAATTGTATTGTTTTCCAAGCATCGCCAATGGGCCTTGGCCCGATACCCAGGAAGTTTACGAAACTCACAAAACCAATCCTGGCAAGGCTGCATGATTTGAAACATTAAATCACGTCCTTCATTGACGACAACCTCTTAGTGGGCATGATAAAAGAGGACACAGTTCAAAATGTTATCGATACGGTTCAACTGGTTGATGCAGTGGGTTTCACGGTCCATGGGGACAAATCTCAATTCCTACCCATGCAAGAGATTAAATACTTGGGATTTGTGATTGATTCTATCGACATGTCGATGATACTGACGAACGAACATAAGCAAAAACTGATCGAAGCAAGCTCTGAAATAATGAGAAAATCAGTAGCCAAAATAAGAGCAGTAGCTTCTGTCATAGGGCTGATGGTAGCAAGTTTTTTCAAGTTTTTGGTAGTACTCCTAGGCCCTCTCTATTATAGGGCCCTTGAACAATGGAAAACCCGAGCTCTCCAAGAAAACAAAGGAAACTGGGAGAAAATCATGCCTATAACACAAGACGTGGTTCTTGAGCTGCAATCTCTCTCTTGGCTTGACTTCGCGAACGAAGATTTTATAGGAGTTGCCCACGACGTCTGCAGGCTTGTTCGTGGCTGCGGAGGCCAATCCGAGACAGGCAGGTTCGACCGCAGTGGCTGCAGGGGAAGGTATGGCCGGGGTTCTGAGCTGCGGCATCTCTGTTTTTTCTCCTGAGCCGCTTGTCCTTAAGGCTAGCTCTGTGAGAGTCCTCAAAGGAGACAGCTGCCTTGTAAATGGTGGAGCGCCAGGTGTCACGGTCCGCAGCAAGCGAAGACCACTGGTGGTGGTCGATTTGGCAGGCACTAAGTGACTTCTTGAGACAGTCTTTGTATCTCTTCTTTGGTGCCCCTCTGTCACGGTGTCCAGTAGCAAGCTCGCCGAACAGGGTGATCTTTGGTAGGCGATGATCCTCCATCCTGGAGACATGCCCCGCCCAGCGGAGCTGTGTCCGCAACAGCAAAGCCTCGATGCTCACAGTTTCAGCCTGTTCAAGGACCTCGACGTTGGTGACATAGTCACTCCAGTGAATGCCCAGGATGGTACGCAGGCAGCGCTGGTGGAAGCGTTCGAGGAGTCGTAGTTGGCTGCGGTAGAGGGCCCAGGACTCGGAACCATACAGCAGGGTGGTGAGGACCACAGCTCTGTACACGCTGATCTTGGTGCCTGTTTTTTGAGCTGCAATGGTGGGTTGATAACATCGGACACCAAAAAGCTCCCCTACAGAGGGAAGACCCTACCGTTACGCTGAAAACAGACAACTCACTTTCAGACTGGCCAGGGGGGAGCTGTGGTTGGTGGCACTACTCGCCGGACAGCTAAGGGGCTTTGGAATGAAAATGACCACAAAAAAAACAAAAAAACAAAACTTTCTTGAGCTGAAATCTATTCTGTTTGGATTAAAATTGCTCCTACGAGAGATGAGAGACATACACGTGCATGTACTGACAGACAACACCACGGCTGTTGCTTGTGTAAACAAGAATTAGATGGGCCCAATGAATGTGAGTTTGCTAAATGAAGTTACTCGGGATGTCTGGCTCTGGTGTGACCAGAGGAGACTGTGGCTGAGTGCAGCACAAGCACCATGTACCGAGAATGCAAAAGCAGACCGTCTGTTTAGACAGTTGCAGAGTGACACAGATTGGAGAATTGACCCTGAATTTAACTGTTTGCATCCAAAATCAATGCTCATTTTCCCAAGTATGTATCCGTTCTCCCAGACCCTGGGGTTTTTGCTGTGGATGCTTCTCCTTTGGTTGGGGGTGATTGTATTGTCTATGTTTTTCCCCCTTTCAGTCGAGGCTGTTACCGGTGGTCCTGGCAAAGATAAACAAGGACAAAGCTAGGGGAGTGGCAGTGGCACCATCGTGGCGAAACCAGAGTGTTTTGGCCAGTGCTGATGCAAATGCTGGTATGAAAACCAGTACTGCTGTCAGCAGACACAAAGACATCCTCTGCGCAAAAAACTGAAACTACTTATTTGCAAGGTGTCAGAGATAGATACAGAGGTGAGGGATTTTCTTCATCATCATGTTATCATCATGTTATCGTGGTGACCGGCCACCCGTCGCTTGTACAAAGGATACACCACTCCTTCTAGACGGTATGCGAGTGAGAGATTGGTGGATCATGTCTCACCACCGCCAAAGATAATACATTATAAGACAAATCACTTGCCCCGAGAGTGCGAGGTCACGTTCTGAGAGTTTTCTCCCTTGTAATCATGTTGAATCATGGCTGACCGAACGAGGCTGCAAGTGACTTTTGCAGTGCAATTTCTTGTTCGAACGCCCACTACAAGCTAAGATGCACTGGCATTTCCTTTTTCCCAATGAAGAAACAAGGTAAGCTGATTACTCTGTGGTCTTATCTTTGCATAAATTTACAACCGCATAATACTTTTATGGCACAGAGTATGTTATCTTACTTGAACATTTTTGATTCTGAATTAGAGTTGCCAGGGCGATACTCAGGCATAGGTCCATCGTGTGATATGTATCTTGGGTTTTAAATCTGGGAGAGTAGAAAACTGATCCAACTGCAAACAGACCCTAGCCGGCTCTCCACGCCGTGAATTCTGAGAAATGTCAGTAGAAAAGTGGTTTAACGACCATTTAGATCCAGAGTAATTATAAGTTTCTAGTAATTTTGTTTTCAAATGTAGAAGAGGGCCAGATGTAAATAGACCAGTTTCCCTGTCCCATTTTATATCCACTTAATGTTGGACTAACTCAAGTTAGGTCTAGTCATTTGTGATACACATGCTTAACTTGGGCGAGGAAAAGTGTTCTTTAGGCTACACGGGCCTTTCCCTTTTGTTCAAGGCAATATGATAGGGAGAATCCTGTGTAAGTTTCAAGTTCTTAATCGAGTTGTTTTAAGATCGATGTTCCGATCAAAAAGAGGAAGTACTGATGAGAAATTAAGCAAAGAAACCTTGAGTTGTAAGGTCGTTGATAAAATTCACTGCTGAGTTGTTTTAAGACCGATGTTCCGATCAAAAAGAGGAAGTACTGGTGAGAAATTAAGCAAAGAAACCTTGAGTTGTAAGGTCATTGATAAAATTCACTCATTGCAAAGTTACTTTGCTTTCATTGTCTATCAAGACTTAGAATAGAAAAGTATAAAAGGTCATGCAGAACTCTGTCCACTGTACTGTTCTCAAAAACTACAGACTACAGTGTTTAGCTGGTGGTGTTTTAGTATTTTGATCTTTGTTATTCTCCCAACAGATGTCAGAAATGGGTGCAGAATACGCGCAGGGCAGATCTGTTGGGACTGTCACCTGCTGAGCTGCGTTCACGTTCCTGCAGGCTGTGCAGTGCCCATTTTGAAAACAACCAGTTCACGTGTGCCACGCAGAAGCACAGACTGCTATGGAATGCTGTGCCGAATGTTTTCGGTGCCCAACCCACCCCCACAACTAACAACAAAGAGACAGCCACCCAGGACGAGGGATACTGCTACAGATTCAGAAGCGCCGCCTCACAGGCACGCATGTCACTGCAACCAGGTACTTTCAATAAATAAATATGAACCTGATTTATAATTTTAAGCTGAAAATTTTAATTTATTAAAAAAATACAAAAAAAAAAATTTTTAAAAAAATGACAGCACAAAACATCAGTTGTGTGAGTTGTTTTCACAACTGTGGTCGTAAAATCTGTTGACTATTAAAATCAGACAAGCAGATTTTAAATTTGGATGAATTTTTGATGGCCTGCATGTGTGTGTGAAAATACATTTCCTGTCAGTCAAATGAAATGTGAATTGATATTTTGATCTGAGTAAATATGCTGTGGATTATCATGATATCATTAATGATTTAATGCATGGTTGCTTGTGTGTGTGTGCATATGAGTCCAGTGGAGAAACTGATGTGGGGGAACTGCAGCAACAGGTGGTCAGGACAGCGATTCACCAAGAGAGCAGGCTTTGAAGAAAAGTATCAAAACTGTGCGCAACAGATTGTACTGCCTGCAGAAGAAATGTAAGTTACGACAGTAAGACGGCAAACAAGGAAAGAAAAGACATTAACGCTCAAAGAGAAGAAGGATGCAGCAGTGAAGAGCTTGGCCCATTTTTTGCCTGATTCGTGTGTTCAGTTTATTTCAGCACAGTTGCATTAAATACACAATGAAAGAAACAAGGCCGGAGATGGACGGAGATAGACAAAACAACAGCTCTATCTTTGTTTCATGCAAGCCCCAAGACTGTCTTTGTTGTAAGGGGTTTAGTTTCCCACTGGAAGCAGCCGATAGTCTGGTGGGGAGGAGGGGGTTGTTCGAGAACATAATTCTGATCGGTGATGATATGTTCATATGTTTACCTGGTAATGACTCTTAGATCAAAGGGCTTCATGTACATGATGAGGGAGTAGTGGTGGGCATGTGACTGCTGGTATTGTCTGTTGTACGTCTTATGATAATTCAGCCAAATGCGCATATTCATGTTGACCTACTATTTCGTGTATGATGAATAATTTTGTTCTAAATTTACATGTGTTGGATGGATGGATGAATGGAGAGGATGAGAAAGAACAGGTAATTAGTGATACTTTCTTATTAATCTCAGTGTGCATA